>LR738709.1:666174826-666230629 GCA_902687465.1 Secale cereale
TATGTGGTGCACCCCTGCAGGGAAGTTAATCTATTCGAATAGCCGTGTCCCTCGGTAAAAGGACGACCCGGAGTTGTATTCCGACCTCATGACAACTAGAACCGGATACTTAATAAAACACACCCTTACAAGTGCCAGAGATAACTCGGTGGTTGCTCTCTCACAGGGTGATGTGCGGGAGGATCGCCGGGTAGGTTTATGCTATACGATGTTACTTGGTGAACTTACCTTCTACTCCCTTCTACTGCTGCAAGACGGAGGCTGCCAGAAGCGAGGATACTTGTTACTTCTAGCTACTCTCTTCTTCTGCTGCAAGATGGACGTTGCGAGAAGCGTAGTCTTCGTTTGGATTAGTTATCCCCCTCTTATTCTGCTTTCTGCAGTTCAGTCCACATATATTACCCCCTTACACAGATATCATTGCATATGTAGTGTAGATCCTTGCTTGCGAGTACTTTGGATGAGTACTCACGGTTGCTTTTCTCCCCCTTTTCCCCTATTGTTCCTTCTTCTCGGATGATGCAACCAGATTGATGGAGTCCAGGAGCCAGAAGATCCCGAGGATGTTTCTACGTGGAGTTCGGCTTCGAGGAGTAGTTAGGAGGTCCCAGGCAGGAGGCCTTGCCTTTTCGATCATCGTTACTTTTGTGCTAGCCTTCTTAAGGCATGCTTGTTTAACTTATGTCTGTACTCAGATATTATTGCTTCCGCTGACTCTTGTGTTTTCGAGTTTTTGTATTCGAGCCCTCGAGGCCCCTGGCTTGTAATATAAAGCTTGTATTATTTTAATTTGTGTCTAGAGTTGTGTTGTGATATCTTCCAGTGAGTCCTTGATCTTGGCCGTACACATTTGCGTGCATGATTAGTGTACGGACAAATCGGGGGCGTCACAATCCCTAAGGGAGGAAGAGGATAGAATTAAGAGCCTTCCTACCCACCACACTGTTGCTACTATCCAAGTTATTGAGGATGTTCAAACTCTTAGCACCCAATGTACTCCTGGTCCCAATGGACCTATTAATGGTGATGCTATGACTATAGAAACTACCAAACAAGTGAACCTAAAGGACACCATTACCACTTTACTTGATGCTCGTGACCTTGATTTTGATAATTGCACACTTACCGAAGTTATTGATTTCCTTCACAAGATGTCTAGAGACCCCCGCACTAGCACGCTTAACCTTGCCTTCACAGAGCATATCACTAATGCTCTCATCAAAGCTAGGGAGGAGAAACTTAGAGTAGAAGCCTTCATACCTAGAAAGCTAGAAGATGGTTGGGATCCTATGATAAAAATTAAATTGAATGACTTCTCTTGCTATGCATTATGTGATGTTGGAGCTAGTAGCTCTGTTATGCCCAAAAGAATACTCCCTCTGTCCCAAAATAAGTGACGGAAAAATGACTCAACTTTGTACTAACTTTAGTACAAAGTTAAGTCACTTTTGCGTCACTTATTTTGGGACGGAGGGAGTATATGATATGCTTAAATTGAAACCTTTTGATTCTTGTTCTTTTGGTGTTCGTCTCGTTGATTCTTCCATAAAGAAACCTTTGGGGAGGATCGACGATGTTCTTATCATTGTTAATGATAATTATGTTCCCGATGATTTCACTATTATGGATATTGAATGTGATCCTTCATGTCCAATTATTTTGGGACGTCCCTTTTTACGCACCGTTGGTGCTATCATTGACATGAAAGAGGGTAATATAAAATTTCAGTTTCCTCTCAAAAAAGGGATGGAACACTTCCCTCGAAAGAAGATCAAGTTACCTTTTGAGTCCGTTGTACGGGCTAGCTATTCTTTTACTCTTGATAAAACTTGATATATGCATTATGCCTAGCTTAAAGGCATAAAAGAAAGCGCTTTTGGGAGGCAGACCACATGAATAAATTTTTATATTTTGCTTTTGTTGTGTCTTGATGTTGTTTACTACAGTAGCATCATCATTGTATCTTTGCTTTTCAATTTTGTGCCAAGTATAGCCTCTGATTGCTAGAAAGTTCAAAAGTTGTGAGGTGCTGTCCAGGAAACAGATTCTGTCCTTGGATAGAAAAATTCGTATAAAATCACCAGATCATCTTTTTGGTCTGAATTGTTTCTACAGCGTTCTCTATATAATTGTCTTTCGTGCGTCTGTTCTGAGTTTTTTTATTTGAGTTGCAGAAGTACCCCGAACAAATCATTTACTACCTGCTGTTCTGTTTTTCACAGATTCTGTCCTGTTTTGCCTTTCCTTCAGTTTGCAAACCAAGAGCTTGCTTTTTCTTTGCAAAAACCTTTTGACAATCTTGAGAAACAGTAGAACTTCAAGAATATCTTTATTTCCAGCAAGGAACAATTATTTTATTAAGGGTACTAACCTCGCTAATCAGATTATGATGAGTTATGTATGAAGGGAGTTTTCAAGTGTGCGAGGGAAGATGATAAAAAGATTCAGGAGTGTCAAGCGCTCAAGCTTGGTGTAGGATCGAAAGTATGTCTAGAGGGGGGGTGATTAGACTACTTGACAATATAAAAGATCTGCCTTTAGATCATGAACAGTTTTTGGCAGTTTCACAATTATGATCAATTCAAGTATCACCCTACACATGCAATTCTAGAGTATAAGCAGCGGAAAGTAAATTGCACATGTAGTAAAGAGAGGTGGAGAAGATCAAACGCAGTTTGGAGACACGGAGATTTTTGTCGTGGTTCCGATAGGTGGTGCTATCGTACATCCACGTTGATGGAAACTTCAACCCACGGAGGGTAACGGCTGCGCGAGTCCACGGAGGGCTCCACCCACGAAGGGTCCACGAAGAAGCAACCTTGTCTATTCCATCATGGCCTACGCCCACGGAGGACTAGCCTTACTCGGGGTAGATCTTCACGAAGTAGGCGATCTCCTTGCCCTTACAAACTTCTTGGTTCAACTCCACATCTCAAAGACGGAGGCTCCCAAGCGACACCTAACCAATCTAGGAGGCACCACCCCCCAAAAGGTAATAGATGTTGTTGATGATGATGAACTCCTTGCTCTTGTGCTTCAAATGATAATCTCCCCAACACTCAACTCTCCTCACTGATATGGCTGTGGTGGAAGAAAGGATTGAGTGGAAAGCAACTTGGGAAGGCTAGAAATCAAGTTTCATATGGTAGGAATGGAATGACTTGATCTCAACACAAGGGTAGGTGGTTCTCTTCTCAGAAAGTGTAAGGTAGAAGTGGTGGTACTTTTTGATGGCTCTCTCCACGAATGAAGAGGGGGTGGAGGGGTATATATAGCCTCCACACAAAATCCAACCGTTACACACATAATTGAGCAATCTCGGTGAGACCGAAGTGAAAACTCGGTCAGACCGAAAGTTCAAATATAGTGAACGTTGGGGTTTTCGGTGGGACCGAAAATACCATCTCGGTGTGTCCGATATGAGTCAAAGGTAGGAACTTGCCAGAATCGGTGGGACCGAAATCAACAACTCGGATATTCCGAAATGATGACAAACGGTTACAGAAGGTTGGCAGTCCAGTTTCGGTGAGACCGAACTCAAAATCGGATGGACCGAAAAATCTAGGGTTTGGAAAATAACTGAGGTGGTTGATCTCGGTGGGACTGAGTTGGAAGAATCGGTTTGTCCGAGATTACTTATGAGTGTGTTAAGTAGTGAAGATTGCTGATAGTTGAAGGAGCTAAATCACTAAGCACTTGAGCAACCAGATCATCAACACAACCTCATCCCCTTTTAATAGTATTGGCTTTTCCTATGGACTCAATGTGATCTTTGATCACTAAACCAAAAATGGAGTCTTGAGCTTTTGCCAATGCTTGTCTTAGCATTTTGAGGGGTCCACTTCTTCAGACATTTCCATACCCATATCATCGAACTTCTCTGAAATGATTCTCAAGTAACTATTAGTTCAATGATATATATGTTGTTATTAATTACCAAAACCACCCGGGGATTAGTTGGACTTTCAATCTCCCCCTTTTTGGTAATTGATGACAACATATAGATCAAAGCTTCGACAAAAGATATAATCAATGAGTAATATCGTCGCTTTGAGAAGTATGTGATAAACAAGAGCTCCCCCTAAATTTGTGCATTATTTAATATTTGCGTTTGAATGCAATGCACAATCGATTAGGATTATGGGTCACTCTTCCATGTCACATACATCTTGGTGGAGCACACAAAATGATAAGAATGAATAACATGCACTCAATCACCAAGACAAGAGTAAACGGCCATACAATAATGAATAGCATATGATAAGCAATAAGCACACATTAAAGCATAGTATGACCAAGCACTCATTAAGGTAGCATCAAACGTAGTAGCAAACACACTGAAAGTATCGAAAGACCAAAAGAACCAAATGTATCTCAAAGAAAAACGGCAAAAGAACGAAAGAGCACTCTCTCTCTCGAAGCCCTATGATCTATACAATTTCTCCCCCTTTGGCAACAAGTTACCAAAAAGTTCGAAAAAGCATAGAACTAAGCGTCACTGTGGGCTCTGCTGGCGGCTCCCGTCTGGGTAGATGTCGGAGTAGAAATGATGGCATCGGCGAAGACTTCTGCTGATGTCTGCGCTGGAGGAGTGGATGCTGGAGCTGGAGTAACTGCTGGAGCTGTAGCTGGTGCTGAAGAGGTAGCCCTGGAGTCAGTCACTGGGATAGCTGCAGATCGGGATCCTCTGGGAACCTGAGCAGTCTGGCGATGAGAGTCCTGGACTAGATCATCCTGCATGAGCTCTGCTCTCTCCTGCCTTGCTTCCTCCATGTCTGCCTCAAGCTTGTTGACGGACACCTGAATCTCAGTCAGCTTCACGTCCAGAGCGTGGATCTTGTCCTCAACAATCCTCTCTAGGCTTTCCTGAGATTGCTCAATGCTGGCCAGGCGTTGTTCAATCCTCTGGGTAGCTTCAAGAATCTGCTCTCCGAAGCTCTTTGGTTTAGCTGCTGCTGCTGCTGCTGCCTCTTTATCAGCTTTAGCTTTCTTCGCAGCTTCAATTTTGGCTTGACCTTCAACTGAGGTTGGATCCTCCTCATCCATCACAACTACGTTATCTTCATGCTCTGGCTGCAGTGGCAAGTGCTTCCTATCCAACATGAATTTGCCCGTGCCAAACTTGGCATTGATGAGCATCTGAATTTGCGGGGCAAATCCACACGACCTCTTCTGGTCAGCTGCAGTCCTCTTAATGGTCTCTACCATTAAGTCCATCACCTTGAAAGGTGCCTTCTCATCAAGAATGTGCAGCATGTTGATAGAATAGCCTCGAATCATGCGGTGGTCTCCAGACTTGGGCATCAAGGTATGCCTCAAAATAGTGTTAGTGGTGGTCAGACCTGCCTGGAGATAGTACACTGAGCCAAGCTTCCACCCTTCCAAATCAGCAGCGGGGATCTCCTTGTACATGTTCTTCATGGAATCATGGCTCTTCTTAGGAATCCCATAGACATCAATGTCGTCCTCTCTCTGTACTGGTGCATTCAGAAGTTCTGCCCATTCTTCAACAGACGAAGAAAACCTTTGACCTTCAGTCATCCAGGTGATCTTGCCATCAGGATAGAAGTGGGCTGTGGCGTAGAACTGCATGATCATCTCGTCATTCCAATCTGTCAGTTTCTGACCCACGAACTCATCAACTCCACATGCAGTAAAGCTCTCATGCACATGGGGAAAGAAGTCTCGGTGCTCTTCACTGTCAATGTACTTCCAGTCAACATACCTGGTGTCAGCAACAATAGGCTTCTTATCCATCAGCACGGTCTCATAGAAGTCCTGCTGCTCTCTGGTGTGGAATCTGGGGTCCACAGCAGTCCTTCTCCTCACGGCGTATGGATCAGACTATCTCCATAGCCTGAGACCTCTATCCTTCCTTGCCTTCATATCCTCAGCTTGAGGATGAGCATCGTTGTGGAGTGGCAACTTAGGACGGAGCTTCAGCAACACATGTTCTTCATCTGACTCAGACGGTGGCATCTCACCTTTGTTCTTCTCAGAAGCTGGAATGCTCCTGGTTGTCCTCTTGGGCTTGGCTGGAGCTGCCTTGGCTTGAGCAGGCTTCTTGGGCTTAGAAGAGGCTTGAGCCCTAATAGCATCACCCATGAACTTAGCCTTCTGAGGAGGAGGCTGGGGTGCATCTTCTTCTTCTTCTTCAGCAGCTGCATCAACATGAGGTTCAGCATATACTACCCTCTTCCTCTTGGAAGTTTTCTTCACCTTACTTGGAGCTGGCTCTTCCAAGTTTAGCTTCTTTGCAACAGCTGACTGCTTGACCTTGCTGGTGCCTTTCTTTGACTGCTGCCCTTCGTGCTCTTTGGCAACAACTTTCCTCTTGGGCTTGGAGGTAACTTCCTCAGCAACGAAGTCAGAGTCCTCATCATCAGAATTTCTCTTCTTTCTGGTTCTGGTGGCTGCAGGAGGCAAACCACTAGGGGTGCTCCTCTCACCATCATCACTGGAACTACTAGCCTCAGGACTAGTATCTGCCTCAGGGATCTCTGCAAAAGGTGACTCAGACCTGTTCTGGCTGTCACTAGCATCTGACATGGCTGACAACCTGTGAAAAGATAAGGTATAGGCAGAGTAGAAGAGTTATCACAACTGCAGAGGTTTTTGCAAAAAAAATGAGTTCAAATCTTAGTTTTGAGTTTTCACAGAATGCATTTCGGTCAAACCGATTTTCAGTTTCGGTGAATCCGAAGTGTATAACAGAAACCTACACACCACTTTCGGTCAGACCGAAATGGGTTTCGGTCCTACCGAAACACTAGGGTTTCACTGAGACTCTACATCGGTCACACCGATTTGCACGAATCGGTTAGACCGAACGGTGCAGTGCAATGGCCAGAGGCCAAATCGGTCATTCCGAGTTTTCAAAATCGGTTTCACCGAGATGTGTTCCGTGGAAACCTAAACCTAAGAATTTCGCTCGAAACTAAAAGGATCTGATCTGATGTTTAGGGAATATCTCAAAACGTGGATAGATTCATGGCAAACCAATCGTGCAAGAATCAGATGGGGAGCACGAGAGGGATCGGGACTCACCCTAACTTGGTGGAGTCCCTCTACGGCGGCAACGGCGCGGAGAAGATTACCGTTGACGGCGGCGGAGACCTGCGGCGAGGGCGCACAGGCGACGACGGCGACGATCCGAAGACCAGGGCGACGGCAGCAGGGGACTTGGGGGCGAAACGGTTTGAAGAATTAAACCGCGCGCAGCCCTCAGTATATATATCCCCATACTGTCGGTGGGACCGAATTGAAAAACTCGGTGACACCGAAATGGATAACTGCTGTGCAGTTACACATATCGGTCACGCCGAGATTCACAACTCGGTTTCACCGAGATGAAACCTAGATCAGTCTAAGCGTTTCGGTTGGACCGAGATGGAAAAGTTGGTCAGACCGAAATGGACTTAGAAGGTTTTGGAAGTCAGCCTTAGACGGATCGGTGGCTCCGAGTGCTCCTCACTCAGAGGGTCCGAAAATGACTTGTTCAAAGTTGTGATATGAGCATGAATAGAATTTGAGACAAGAAAGCATAGATAGCTAGGGAAGGTGCTTAGGCATTCTTGTCCATCCATTTGGCCAGAAAAGTCAAACAATCAAAACAACAAATGGATGTCCTTGAATGGATGAAATCATGCATTCAACATGCTCACACAATAAGATAGCAACTGAAATATGTGTCAAACATGCACAACCAACACTCTAGCTACTAGCACAAAATTTGTCGATGACTAGGTCATCTATATATGAGTATTTTGACTTAGGAGTCAAATGAGAACATTTGATCATAGGTCATACTCATCGTTTAAGCACAAGTGGGGTTACCACTTTTACATAAAGCATTTATGTGTTCACATCATTTGAAGATGCTTTAGCTCAATTTTTAGAGCAAAGCTCCCCCTAGATGTGAGAACCCCTTTTAAAGGGTCAAACTAACCTTGGGTTGTCGTAGAAGACTTCATGTAGATGTTGAAGATGTGGATGCTCAATGTTGATGTAGATCATCAAGAGTTGGGAGCTATCCTTTGGATTAGGGCACTTTCAATACCTACATGGGTTAGTCCCACAAGGAACAAACAAGGATATCCAAGACATAGATTGAAGTTCACAAAAGATGATGTCCATGAAAGCAATGATTACCTTGTCCCTTGACTTACCAACAAGAGGGTTTGTGACTCCATGAACTAGTGCATGATGTGGAAGTTGATTGCACAAGTTCTTGCCAAAATGAATGTGAGTGAAGTATGTTGGCGGAGTCACCCTCAAGAACCTTCTAGTTCTTCTTCTTTGGGATCCACATCATCTTGATGGGAATCCTTGGAGTTGTAGTTGAGCTTGACGAAGTAGAACTTGTCGTGTCCTTGGGAACCCACTTGACCATGGCTTGAGGTGCTTCAATGAATGCATCAATCTCCTCTTGAAGCTTGTCCTTGGCCTTTAGCTTGTGGTCTTGTGGTGGAAGGTCATCTTGAGCTTGTTCCACATTGGAAGAAGTAGGATCATACTTCTCCTTTTGAGAAACAAACTGTGGAGTAGGGTATTGACCTTCTTCCCACTCAACACCTTCGGCGTTGAACTTTCGTTCAAAACCAATCCCTTGATTCTTCCGGTGCCTTCCTTGTTTGCGAACAATTTCCTCAAAGTTCTTGCTTCCGGCAAGACTCTTGTAGACACCTTTCTCTATGATTTCCTTCAATAAGCTATTTTCTTGCTCAAGTGTAACTTGGCTTGAAACATTGTTAGTGGAATCAAGAGAACTACTAGAAGCAACAATATTAGATTTAACATGGTTATTGTTACTACTAGAGGAAGAATTTTTCTTATGCTTGTCATGCTTAGTCTTAATAGGTGGCAAGAAATTAGACAAGAGAAGTCGTTTGGCAAGATATGAAGAACTCTTCTTTCGAAGATCGTCATTGATCGCTTTTAGAAACTCATGTTCTTGATCTAGAGTGAGCTTCTCGAAGCGTAGCTTCTCATGAGATCTTAGGAGCTCTCTATGATCTTCTTGAGTTGTTTCATGAGCTAACTTAAGAGTGTTTAGTTCTTTAGTTAGACGCTCAATCTCCTTCATAGCATTGTCATTCGACTCTTCTCGACTATAAAGACTACTAGCATTTTCATCGTTACTAAGCTCACTAGATTTATCATGCAAGAGCTCATCTTCACCAAGCAAGTCATCCTCATCACTATCAAAGTCAATGAATTCAGGGTGTGTTACCTTGGGGCCTTTAGCCATGAAGCATCTTCCAATTCCCTCATTTGGTGAATCAAATAAGTCGTAGGAGTTGGAGTTGGAGGATACGAGTGCAAGTCCGGCAACACCTTCATCTTGACTGTAGTTGGAGTCGGAGTGATAGCTTCCATCGGATTGATTGTCGGAGTCGGAGCCGGAAACCCATTCACCTACATGAGCTTGATGTCTTCTTCTTGTGTAGCTCCTTGATGACTTGTCTTTCCTCTCCGAATCCTTGCTTCTCCGAGAGGGTCTTCGTTCATAACGATCATCTCTACTCCTTCTCTCTCTCCGAGGTGACTCATCTCTTGCTCTTCTTCTTGGAGATTCTTCTCTTCTCTTGTGGGGAGCCGTACACTCATTTGAGAAGTGTCCGGGTCTTCCACAATTGTAGTAGTTTCGATCACGACTAGAAGATCTCTTTTCATCATATGATCTAGACTTTGAGCTTCTTTCTTTGCCTCTATTCTTGTAGAACTTGTTGAAGTTCTTAACCATTAGGCTTATCTCTTCATTGGAAATTAACTTGTCACTTGAGGTTGTGGGAGCATCACTTGTAGCTTTGTAAGCACCACTTGACTTGTTGTGAAGCTCTTCCTTATCCTTGAGTGTCATCTCATGAGCAACAATTCTTCCAATGACTTCAGTTGGCTTGAGAGTCTTGTAGTTTGGCATCATTTGGATCAAAGTGCACACGGTGTCATATTTTCCATCCAAAGCTCTTAGAATCTTCTTGATGATGAAACGGTCGGTCATTTCTTCGCTTCCTAAGCCGGCAATCTCATTTGTGATGAGAGCAAGCCTAGAGTACATTTCAGCGACTCCTTCACCATCCTTCATCTTGAACTTGTCAAGTTGACCTTGAAGAATATCTAGCTTTGATTCCTTCACAGATTCAGTACCTTCGTGCATTTCAACCAAAGTATCCCAAATCTCTTTAGCATTCTCAAGACGGCTGATTTTGTTGAACTCCTCGGGACATAAAGCATTGAAGAGAATGTCACAAGCTTGAGCATTGTTTTGCAACATCCGCAACTCTTCCGGTGTAGCTTCGCGATCCGGAACTTTTCCTTCCTCGAAGAAATCACCTTGCATACCAACACAAATAATGCCCCATGCGGCTGGGTTATGACCAAGAATATGCATTTTCATTTTATGCTTCCAACTAGCAAAATTTGTACCATCAAAGTAAGGACCTCTACGATAATTACCCTCACTAGACGCCATACTCTCCTAGGTTGTGAAACCAAGCTTATGGAGTCCAACGCAACGGAAACCAAAACAATGGAGACCAAAGCTCTGATACCACTTGTAGGATCGAAAGTATGTCTAGAGGGGGGGTGATTAGACTACTTGACAATATAAAAGATCTGCCTTTAGATCATGAACAGTTTTTGGCAGTTTCACAATTATGATCAATTCAAGTATCACCCTACACATGCAATTCTAGAGTATAAGCAGCGGAAAGTAAATTGCACATGTAGTAAAGAGAGGTGGAGAAGATCAAACGCAGTTTGGAGACACGGAGATTTTTGTCGTGGTTCCGATAGGTGGTGCTATCGTACATCCACGTTGATGGAGACTTCAACCCACGGAGGGTAACGGCTGCGCGAGTCCACGGAGGGCTCCACCCACGAAGGGTCCACGAATAAGCAACCTTGTCTATTCCATCATGGCCTACGCCCACGGAGGACTAGCCTTACTCGGGGTAGATCTTCACGAAGTAGGCGATCTCCTTGCCCTTAAAAACTTCTTGGTTCAACTCCACATCTCAAAGACGGAGGCTCCCAAGCGACACCTAACCAATCTAGGAGGCACCACCCCCCAAAAGGTAATAGATGTTGTTGATGATGATGAACTCCTTGCTCTTGTGCTTCAAATGATAATCTCCCCAACACTCAACTCTCCTCACTGATATGGCTGTGGTGGAAGAAAGGATTGAGTGGAAAGCAACTTGGGAAGGCTAGAAATCAAGTTTCATATGGTAGGAATGGAATGACTTGATCTCAACACAAGGGTAGGTGGTTCTCTTCTCAGAAAGTGTAAGGTAGAAGTGGTGGTACTTTCTGATGGCTCTCTCCACGAATGAAGAGGGGGTGGAGGGGTATATATAGCCTCCACACAAAATCCAACCGTTACACACATAATTGAGCAATCTCGGTGAGACCGAAGTGAAAACTCGGTCAGACCGAAAGTTCAAATATAGTGAACGTTGGGGTTTTCGGTGGGACCGAAAATACCATCTCGGTGTGTCCGATATGAGTCAAAGGTAGGAACTTGCCAGAATCGGTGGGACCGAAATCAACAACTCGGATATTCCGAAATGATGACAAACGGTTACAGAAGGTTGGCAGTCCAGTTTCGGTGAGACCGAACTCAAAATCGGATGGACCGAAAAATCTAGGGTTTGGAAAATAACTGAGGTGGTTCATCTCGGTGGGACTGAGTTGGAAGAATCGGTTTGTCCGAGATTACTTATGAGTGTGTTAAGTAGTGAAGATTGCTGATAGTTGAAGGAGCTAAATCACTAAGCACTTGAGCAACCAGATCATCAACACAACCTCATCCCCTTTTAATAGTATTGGCTTTTCCTATGGACTCAATGTGATCTTTGATCACTAAACCAAAAATGGAGTCTTGAGCTTTTGCCAATGCTTGTCTTACCATTTTGAGGGGTCCACTTCTTCAGACATTTCCATACCCATATCATCGAACTTCTCTGAAATGATTCTCAAGTAACTATTAGTTCAATGATATATATGTTGTTATTAATTACCAAAACCACCCGGGGATTAGTTGCACTTTCACTTGGGGATGCCCCCGTGCACCCCCAAGAAATATTCAAGGAGACTCAAGCGTCTAAGCTTGGGGATGCCCCCGTGCATCCCCTTCTCCATCAACATTATCAGTTCGTCTTTCGTTCCGCTATATTTTTATCACTTCATGTGTTATGTGCTATGCTTGGAGCGTCTTGCTTTTAGTTTTCTTTTTAGTTTTTCATAACGAGTCGGAACTCAGCATTCCTTTATGTGGGAGAGAAACACGCTCCACTTCTACCTAGAACATAACATAGAATTTTCATGTCTATCTTTGATGTGTGTGTTCTTTGTCTTTTAATAGCTACTATCATGATCTGCTCTTAGTATTCATGATTATCTTTTCAAAGAGCTTTTGTTTAGTTGGTTGCTTGAACTCTCTTTAATTATCATGCTTATCTTATTAAGAGGGTTTGTTTCCGTTGCATTGGTTAATATGTCTATGATAAAGATGTTACGTGCATAATGGAGCTTAGTAGTTCAGGTTTTCTTATGGTTAGTCTTGAATAGCTGGGGGATTCCCAATGTGTTATTGGAGTACCAACATGATTTGTTTGCCTATGATGTGGTATGGTTTAGTAATATCTTCCTTCGAGAATTTATTTTGATTGACTTGGCATATGCTCACGCATATTTAAGACTGTAAAGAAAGTCTGTCAAGCCTTGATGATCTTTTATTTCTGAGTAGCGATATAACTATCATGCCTAATTCAATGTTGCTTTGTCGCTCTGCATGATTATGACCGTCATTTCTCTCTTAGTTGGTCGCTCCCAGTCTTTTGCTAACCTCCACCTGTACTAAGCGGACTGACTGCTTGTGCATCCACATCCTTTTAAACCAGTTATGCCATATGAGTCCACCATATCTACCTATATGTGGTATTTCACCGCCACTCCAAGTAATTTACATGTGCTACCTTTAAAACCTTCAATCTTTGCAATACATATCTCATGGGAAAGTAGCTTAAAAACTATTGTGGTAAAGAATATGTTGCCTATGTATTTTATTTCTTATAAGTTGCTTGCTGAGCGGTAACCATGTTTCTGGGGACGCCATCAACTTCACACTTTTGTTGAATATCATGTGAGTTGCTATGCATGTTCGTCTTGTCTGAAGTAAGGGTGATTTGCCATTGGTTGAATGAGTATGCATATTGTTAGAGAAGAACATTGGGCCGCCAACCAAAGCCATGTATCATGGTGGAAGTTTTAGCTTGGACATTAATCCTCAATCTCTTATGAGAATATGCTTATGCATTAAAGAGGAGTCCATCATCTATTTTCTATGTTGTCCCGGTATGGATGTCCTCAAGTTGAGATCTATCAAAAACGAGAAATCAAATGCGATTTATCTCCTTGGACCTTTGTACAGGTGGCATAGAGGTACCCCTTTGTGACACTTGGTTGAAACATATGTAATGCAATGATAACCCATGGAAATCCGAGCTAATTAGGACAAGGTGCGAGCACTATTGGTATTCGATGCATGAGGCTTGCAACTTATAGGATGTCTTATGCATGACACATATGAAGTACTACTACCGTTGACAAAATTGCTTCTATGTTTTCAAAATAAAAAGCTCTAGCACATAACCATTCTTTTACTTTTATGTTGAGTCTCCACCTTCTTTTAAAAGCACCAACTACTGAGAGCATGATTGTCATTCTGAGTGTAATGTGCATTGTCCCAAAGTAGCATTGTCTTTTGCATGATTGTGATATCGTTTATTTTGAAATCATTGTATCTAGTCATCACTTAAACCTTGAAGGTGCCCCTGCATTAATGTTTTGCTTCACTAAAGGGGGCAAGCTAGATATCACTTTATCATATTTGCACATCATGTTCATTGCAAATCTTTTTGATGTTTCAGTTTCATATTGTAAAACTTTCAGTCATTTGTGATTTTCTCATGAGGCAACTTAATTACTACAGAATCATTGTCTCAGTAAGCTTTTGTCATATGACTATAAAAAGTCCTATATGGTTAATAGCATGTCACCACAGAAATTATTCTTGTTATCATTTACCTACTCGAGGACAAGCAGGAATTAAGCTTGGGGATGTTGATACGTCCAAAACGTATCTATAATTTCTGCTTGCTCCATGCCACTTTTGGGTGATATTGCTATGATATTCATACACTTCCATACACTTTTGATCATATTTGGACTAACCTACTAATCCAGTGAACCCCGGTGCCAGTTTCTGTTTTCGGCTGCTTTTGTATTTCAGGTTTTCACATTACGAGAACTGTCAGGAAAAATTTCAGAAAAATTATATAAAAAATCAGCGTTCCGGAACCTACCTTGCGCCCGAAGTACAGCCGGGGGGGAGGGCCACCAGGGCTCCAGGCGCCCTGGCAGCGCCCCCCCCCTGGGCCGCGCCGGGGGGGCGCCTGGGCCCCCCGAAGCCCGTCTGGTGCCCCACTTTGGCATATATTTAGAGCGTCCTTCGAAACCCTCGGGACGGGAACTCTTTTTTTCGCGATATCATCTCTGTTCCGCCGCCGCCGCCGCTTCCAAGATCGGGAGCACCAGGAGAACTCTTCCCGGCACCCTGCCGGAGGGGAGGATCACCACCGGGAGCTTCTCCACCACCATGGACGCCTCCCGGATGAGTTGTGAGTAGTCTCCCTTGGACCATGAGTCCATGACCAGTAGCTATGTGATGTTCTCCTCCCGCTCTTGTGCTTCACTAATTAGTCCTCGTGAGCTGCCCTACATGATCGAGGCACATATGTAATCCTTATGCTGTTGCTATGATGAGTTTGCTGGGATCCGATGGATTATGAGATTATGTTCAGATTGTGATTGAGTAATATATTTGATCTACCTCTTTTATATTTATGTTCGTAAGTAATTCTTGCATGTTCTCCGTTGTTATTTATTGCTTTGGCCAAGTGATACGTAGTGACTCCAAGAGGGAACGTTATGCTTGATTGTGGGTTCATGCCCCTCGATGACTAGCTTGAGTGACAGTAACATGAGTCTAGGGGATGTGTTGTTGCCACAAGGGGGGAAACAACGGTGCTTGTGCCCGCGGGTGCAAGGATTGTTTGCTTTACGCAAAGTTCTTTTAATGCAGTTGTCTGTTGCTTTGAGTTTACACTATGGGTGGGGCTCGCAACTTAATACCAGCGAGATGTTCTGGATAGATATCTCAAGGTGGATGATTAGTAGTAGATATTGATGGATTTCGGTCTACTTACTTTGGTGTACCGCCCATGCTTTGAACCTCAACCTTTCTTGCAATGTAGTCAGCATTGGTTTGCGTTCGTGGTCCTATCAATTGCCCAGCTGTAATTAGTTTACCTCACATAGCTGTTTTATCGTCTTTTGGGAGAGAGACATCACTAGTGAATATCATGAGACTCCGGTCGATGTTACCATCATTGATCACATCCGCTATTTACTTTTCGCTTTTATTTACTATTGCAAAACATTATCTATCACTACTATCATTTGCTTTTAATCCTTTGTGAACTACAAGGCCGGAGGGATTGACAACCTCTCTGTACTCGTTGGGAGCAAAGTTATTTGTATCTGTGTGCAGGTCCACGTTGATTGCTAATATCTGGCGCCGTTAGCAGTTGACACCTACTTGTTGAACCTAGGAGTCTCTGGGGATTCGATCCTTGGCATCTTTGCTAAGGGAAAACACTTCCACAACACTGCATCTTTCACCTTCCACTTGGAGTAACCAACGAGGGGTTAGAGGCCCATAAGCGCGTCTCGGGACAGCGCGCCGACGCCTCCCCTCCCTCGCACGCGTACACACGGCGCGTGGAGCGGCTATAAAAGCCGGCGGTCTCTCTCGCCTGTGCCCACACTAGACTCGCCCCTCGCCGTCGCCCAGCCCCTCTCTCTCTGTCCCCGTCTACCTCTCCCTTGCGCCCCCGGCAGCCCCTCTCTCTCCCTCTCTCCACCGCCGCATCGCCATGGCAGAGCGCTTCCCCGGAGACGAGGCAGCGGCGAACGGCTTCAGCCGTCGTTCGCTCCGCGAACAGGAGTCCTGGCTCCTGTTCCAGGCGAACATCCCGGCGCAGCCGGACATGCGAGCCGGGCCGACGGGGTGGCGCCTCAGCGACGGGGGAGTGCCCGTTCCCCCGTTACCCGACGCCGTGGCGAAGCCCCGGTACTTCGCCGAGGAGTTTGATGTCTACACACGCTTCTACTCTTGTAGACTATGTTGGGCCTCCAACCGCAGAGGTTTGTAGGACAGCAGCAATTTCCCTCAAGTGGATGACCTAAGGTTTATCGAACTCAGGGAAGTAGAGGTTGAAGATGGTCTCTCTCAAGCAACCCTGCAACTAAGATACAAAAAGTCTCTTGTGTCCCCAACACACCTAATACACTTGTAAGATGTATAGGTGCACTAGTTCGGCGAAGAGATGTTAAATGGCAAGTGATATGGATGGCAAAACAAAGTAATATAAATCTGTAATAAAAAGTGCAGCAAGCGAACAAGTGGTAAACGTGAGCACAAATGGTATTGCAATGGTGGAAACAAGGCCTAGGCTTCATACTTTCACTAGTGGCAACTCCCAACAACATTAACATAATCGAATCACATGATATTTCCCATAAAACATGCAATGGAGACGCACCCGGAGGTCATTCTTTCGTGGTCAAGAGAGGACGAGAATTATGTAGGGCTACAAAAGCACACCTCAAAGTTCGTAGTTCTCAATCTAAGGATTTCCCAATGTCACCGCGGCCATCCAAAGAGAGTCCCACAATCACCACAACATATCTAAAGGGTAGTCAAAGACAAGCACCAAGAGACTCTCAATCTTCAATCAACACACAAGAGAGGAAATCACTCTTGAAAATATTTTTCTAATCCATGTCCAATAGACCGCTGTCACCCTGGTCTCGGGGATTATACTAGATAAAGACAAGTGAGTACATCAATCCAATACATAGAGGAAGGGGAAATATCATGGGATCACCCTAGATTAACATAGCCTATGATCACAACGAAGATCACATCATGGAAGAGAGAATTGACCACATAGCTACTCGTAGAAACCTCAGCCCCGAGGAGGAACTACTCCCGCATCATGGAGGGAGGAAGCAACGTCGATGGAGATGAATCCGGGGGCACTTCCCCGTCCCGGCAGGATGCCGACACAGGAATTCTGGTCCCCCGAAACTTAATGGCGATGGCGGCGGAGATCGGAATTGCGTCTGGAGAAAAGGGGTCTGGAATCAGGGTTTCCTCGACGGGTGTTAAATATATGCCAAAGGGGGGCATCAGCGGAGGCCTGGGGGGCCCAGGCGCCCCCCGGCGCGGCCAGGAGGGGGCCGCGCCACCAGGGCGCCTGGAGCCCTGGGGGCCCCCCTCCGGCCCTACTTCGGCCGTGTGGAAGCTTCCGGAACGCTGATTTTTTATATAATTTTTCCGGGATTTTTCTGGCAGTTTACGTGACGGGAAAACCTGAAATACAAAAACAGCAGAAAACAGAAACTGGCACTCGGGTGCACTGAGTTAATAGGTTAGTCCAAATATGATCAAAAGTGTATGGAAGTGTATAAATATCATAGCAATATCACCCAAAAGAGGCATGGAGCAAGCAGAAATTATAGATACGTTTTGGATGTATCAACATCCCCAAGCTTAATTCCTACTCGTCCTCGAGTAGGTAAATGATAACAAGAATAATTTCTGTGGTGACATGTTATTAACCATATAGGGACTTTTCATAGTCACATGACAAAAGCTTACTGAGACAATGAATCTGTAGTAATTAAGTTGCCTCATGAGAAAATCACAAAGAACTGAAAGTTTTACAATATGATACTGAAACATCAAATAGATTTGTAATGAGCATGGTGTGCAAATATGATAAAGTGGTATCTCGCTTGCCCCCTTTAGTGAAGCAAAACATAAATGCAGGGGCACCTCCAAGGTTTAAGTGATGACTAGATACAATAATTTCAGAATAAACGATATCATAATCATGCAAAAGACAATGCTACTTTGGGACAATGCACATTACACTCAGAATGACAATCATGCTCTCAGTAGTTGGTGCTTTAAAAGAAGGTGGAGACTCTCGAACCGTGGCTTTTGTTGGCAAGGTTGAAAACCCGTGGTCGGAAACAAAAACTAAACATGTACCAGAGCTCTTGGTTTTAAAAACAGAGGTAATAATTATTATTTTTAGAATATGCATATTTCGTCAACGAATGCTAGCAGATAACTCAATCACTTCTTGAGCTGGACAAGTTTCGAGGAACGGCTCCCGAATGAGGACGATCACATCCTCTTAATCTCCTTTATTTATCACTGCCAAAGTTTTCTGATTTCTCATGAACAAAGCGTGAAGGAGGGTTTGTTTGTTTGTATATTTTTTAATGAGCCGGGCGCACTCTATGCCAGTTCCTTCTCGTATTATGGGTTTGCACATTAGACATGCAATCCCGGGGTGAAGCTTGTCCAACTTAAAAAGATCATGAATTAACTACTACTTTCTCATGAGCTAAAACAGAGGCACAAAAGAGAAATGCTTTTTTTTGAATAATTTCGAGATGGTACATGAAAGTCTTCGTTAGGAATGGCAGGTAAATACCATGTATAGGAAGGTATGGTGGACTCACATGGCATAACTGGTTTAAAGGATTTTGGATGCACAAGCAGTCAGTCCGCTTAGTACAGGCGAAGGTTAGCAAAAGACTGGGAGCGACCAACTAAGAGAGCAATGACGGTCATAATCATGGAGAGCGACAAAGCAACATTGAATCAGGCATGGAAGTTATATCGCTACTCAGAAATAAAAGATCATCAAGGCTTGACAGACTTTCTTTACAGTCTTAAATATGCGTGAGCATACGCCAAGTCAATCAAAATAAATTCTTGAAGGAAGATATCACTTAACCATACCACATCATAGGCAAATAAATCATGTTGGTACTCCAATAACACATTGGGAAGCCCCCAGCTATTTGAGACTAACCATAAGAAAACATGAACTACTAAGAACCATTATGCACATAGCATTTTATCATAGACATATCAACCAATGCAACAGAAGCCAACTCTCTTAGCAAGATAAGCATGATAACTAAAGAGAGTTCCAGCGACCAACTAAACAAAAGCTCTTTAAAAGGATAAGCATGAAAACTAAGAGCTGAACATGATAGTAGCTATTGAAAGACCAAGAACATACACAGCAAAGATAGACATGAAAATTCTATGTTGTGTTCTAGGTTGAAGTGGAGCGTGTTTTTCTCCCACACAAAGAAAGCTGAGTTCCGACTCGTTATGAAAAGCTAAAGAAAACTAAAAAGGAAACTAAAAGCAAGACGCTCCAAGCATAGCACATAACACATGAAGTGATAAAAATATAGTGGAACGAAAGACGAACTGATAATTGTTGATGGAGAAGGGGATGCACAGGGGCATCCCCAAGCTTAGACGCTTGAGTCTTCTTGAATATTTCTTGGGGGTGCACGGGGGCATTCCCAAGCTTGAGCGTTTGACACTCCTGAATCTTTTTATCATCTTCCCTCGCACACTTGAAAACTCCCTTCATACATAACTCATCATAATCTGATTAGTGAGGTTAGTACCCATAATAAAATAATTTTTCCTTGCTGGAAATAAGGATATTCTTGAAGGTCTACTGTTTCTCAAGATTGCCAAAAGGTTTTTGCAAAGAAAAAACAAGCTCAAGGTTTGCAAAACGAAGAAAAGGCAAAACAGGGCAGAATCTGTGAAAAACAGACCAGCAGGTAGTAAATGATTTTTTCGGGGCATTTCTGCAACTCAAATCAAAAAACTCAGAACAGACGCCCGAAAGCCAATTGTATAGAGCACGCTGTCGAAAAAATTCAGACCAAAAAGATGATCTGGTGATTTTATACGAATTTTTCTGTCCAAGGACAGAATCTGTTTCCTGGACAGCACGTCACAACTTTTGAACTTTCTTGCAATCAGAGGCTACACTTGGCACAAAGCTGAAAAGTAAAGATACAATGATGATGCTACTGTAGTAACAACATCAAGACACAACAAAAGCAAAATAAAATTTTATTCATTGTGGGCTGCCTCCCAAAAGCGCTTTTTTTTATGCCTTTAAGCTAGGCATAAGACTTTAATGATGCTCTCGTAGGAATAAGAGTTGAAGAACAAAAGAGAGCATCAAGAAGCAAATACCAAACACATTTAAGCCTAACATGCTTCCTATGCATAGGAATATTGCAATCGAATAATTCATTGAAGCACAAAGCAATAAGCATAGGAAGACAAAACAAGTGCAGCTTCAAAACCTTCAACATAAAGAGAGGGAACTTGATATTATTGAAATATCTATAAGCATATGTTCCCTTCTCATAATAATTTTCAGTGGGATCACGAATAAACTCAACAATATAAGCATCACATAAAGCATTGTTACCATGATCCACATGCAAAAAGGTACTCTTACTCTCCACATAAGCATCTTTGGGGAGCCCATGGTTAGGACTTTTTAGCATTAACGTTTTCAGTCTTCCCCAAGCTTGAGCTACGCTCTCTCCGTCACGAGACCTAAAGTTATAGATATAGTTCCTGTCTCGTTGAATTTCATAAAGAGGATAAAACTTAGTATAAAAGTGAGACATAAGCTCTTGCCAATCAAGCAAGTGCGCGTTATCGAGAAGCTTATACCAATCTGAAGCTTTATCTATAAGTGATACGGCGAACAATTTCCTCATGACAAACTCCCTTGATACACCTGCAAGCTTAAATAATGAACATAATTGTGACAGATATAGCAAGTGTTCACCGGGATGTCTGTCTCTTGGATAACGATTAGCCAAAACATAATTGATAATACCAGCTGGTATTTTATAGGGCACAATTTCAGTAGGGGGAGGAGCAACCACCACAGGTGTGGGGCGTCTTCCCACAAGCAACGATCCAATAGCAAGGTTGTCCATAAGCATAACTAGTGAAAAAAAACAAGAAACAAAAAGATTTAAATGCAAGATCTAAAGATATACCTTCAAGCACTCACTTCCCCGGCAACGGCGCCAGAAATAGCTTGATGTCTACACACGCTTCTACTCTTGTAGACTATGTTGGGCCTCCAAACGCAGAGGTTTGTAGGACAGCAGCAATTTCCCTCAAGTGGATGACCTAAGGTTTATCGAACTCAGGGAAGTAGAGGTTGAAGATGGTCTCTCTCAAGCAACCCTGCAACTAAGATACAAGAAGTCTCTTGTGTCCCCAACACACCTAATACACTTGTCAGATGTATAGGTGCACTAGTTCGGCGAAGAGATGTTAAATGGCAAGTGATATGGATGGCAAAACAAAGTAATATAAATCTGTAATAAAAAGTGCAGCAAGCGAACAAGTGGTAAACGTGAGCACAAATGGTATTGCAATGGTGGAAACAAGGCCTAGACTTCATACTTTCACTAGTGGCAACTCCCAACAACATTAACATAATCGAATCACATGATATTTCCCATAAAACATGCAATGGAGACGCACCCGGAGGTCATTCCTTCGTGGTCAAGAGAGGACGAGAATTATGTAGGGCTACAAAAGCACACCTCAAAGTTCGTAGTTCTCAATCTAAGGATTTCCCAATGTCACTGCGGCCATCCAAAGAGAGTCCCACAATCACCACAACATATCTAAAGGATAGTCAAAGACAAGCACCAAGAGACTCTCAATCTTCAATCAAGACACAAGAGAGGAAATCACTCTTGAAAATATTTTTCTAATCCATGTTCAATAGACTGCTGTCACCTTGGTCTCGGGGATTATACTAGATAAAGACAAGTGAGTACATCAATCCAATACATAGAGGAAGGGGAAATATCATGGGATCACCCTAGATTAACATAGCCTATGATCACAACGAAGATCACATCATGGGAGAGAGAATTGACCACATAGCTACTGATAGAAACCTCAGCCCCGAGGAGGAACTACTCCCGCATCATGGAGGGAGGAAGCAACGTCGATGGAGATGAATCCGGGGGCACTTCCCCGTCCCGGCAGGGTGCCGGCACAGGAATTCTGGTCCCCCGAAACTTGATGGCGATGGCGGCGGAGATCGGAATTGCGTCTGGAAAAAAGGGGTCTGGAATCAGGGTTTCCTCGACGGGTGTTAAATATATGCCAAAGGGGGGCATCAGCGGAGGCCTGGGGGGCCCATGCACCCCCCCCCCCCGGCGCGGCCAGGAGGGGGGGCGCGCCACCAGGGCGCCTGGAGCCCTGGTGGCCCCCCTCGAGCCCTACTTCGGCCGTGTGGAAGCTTCCGGAATGCTGCTTTTTATATAATTTTTCCGGGATTTTTCTGGCAGTTTACGTGACAGGAAAACCTGAAATACAAAAACAACAGAACACAGAAACTGGCACTGGGGTGCACTGAGTTAATAGGTTAGTCCAAATATGATCAAAAGTGTATGGAAGTGTATAAATATCATAGCAATATCACCCAAAAGAGGCATGGAGCAAGCAGAAATTATAGATACATTTTGGACGTATCAGAGGTCGAGGTGGCGCGCGCCTCCTTAACCGACGACGAGCGTTCCCTCCCCCAGTAAGCCGCCGGCAACCACGCGGCCTGGCCGGCGTACTTCCAGAGCTGCCAGCAGCAGCGTCTGGCCTCTACCAATGGCGCACCGGTGGTCGACGGCGTGAAGAACAGCGAGGGACTCCACCTGTGGTGGGGTGTCCCCGACCGCACGCTGGATGGCGTGATGGCGCACCTCGACGGCGGGAACAACCCGCCGTTGACCTATCCTGCGACGCGGGCCGCCCCGTTGCAGCAACACCGGCGCGCATGGGCGCCAAGGTGGTTTGCATGCTCCTCGTCTTCCTCCTCCCGCTCGTCTTCCCACTCCTCCGGTTCTGCGGCGCTGCTCGGCGTCAAGGCCGAGCCCGCGGCGGAGACACCAATCAGCCGGCGCACTCGCAGCGTCGGCATCGTCATCAACGAGAGCGGCCGGTGCACTCGCAGCGTCGGCATCGTCATCAACGAGGAGAAGGCCGACGACGACGATGGCGGCGACGGCGGCGACGACTTCAGCCCCTTCCTTTTTTTAGATTAGGTTTATGTAATGAAAATGCGCGAAATTCGCCGAAATGTGCCATGTTTGGGCGAAATTTAACTAGTTTTATCATATATTCGCCGAAGTTTTTTTTTTAATGCGCACCTGGGGCGGCCCTGGGGGGCCGACGGCTGAGGACCGACTCGCCCCCTGGTCTATTCTTTGCGCCGGCTCACCCCCAGGTGGCGCTTTTAGACGCCCCCTGAGGGGCCAACGGCTGGAGATGCTCTTAGAGACAGCAACGAGCTTTGCACATAACACATTGCCGATGGATGCAGCAGAGGGAATGCTTTGGCATCCCAAAAAGTCGGATGTATTTTTCAATTTCTACAAATATGTTGTCGTAAGGTCCTATTCTATGCTTAATAAATAAGCTTTTGTCTTTTTCTGAAGAAAAAGAAATACTCCCTTCATTTTTAAATAGAAGTTGTTATAGAAATTTCAGTACGGACTACATACAGATGTACATAGACATGTTTTAAGTATAGATTTACTCATTTTACTTTGTATGTACTCCCTCCGTTCTAAAATAGATGACTCAATTTATACTAACTTTATACTAAAGTCAGTAGTACAAAGTTACTTGTCATCAAAATGGACAAAAAGGGGTGTATTTGGAACTAAAATATATCTAAATACATCCCCTTTATTATTGATGACAAGTATTTCAGAACGGTGGGAGTAGTCATTATTGAAATCTTCAAAAAGAATTTTATTTAGGAACGAAGGTAGACACAACAAGCAATCAAGCTTCTAGTAGGTGCATCAGCCGACCTCGGCGCCACGTGAGGCGAGCAAAACCACCTGTCAACCGTCTCTTCGACCCTTTCAACGGACTGACCGACCTTATCCGTAACGATTCCGGGGCCCATGGGCCATGGGTCCACCACATCCCGAACCCACCACTCTTCCTCCACTAGCGTCACCGCTGGCGACCCCCTCGCGTCCACACGCTGAGCCTGTCGGCTCGGCTCGGCTGTCCCTCCCCTGGAGGGCAATACCGGAATAAACAAAACAAAACAAGCGAACAAACACGAGGCCCCCGAACGCGCACGTTTCGCACGCGTTCATGAGCTAGCCCCCATCCAAAAAAATGGTCGGTGCCCTCTGCTCTGCATGCGCCGCGTCCCCTGCGACGTCGACCACCGGAGCATATATATATCCCCCCTCCCCAGACTCTCACTTCAAACCACCATCGCCACCGAGCTACCTCCAGCCATCACTCAGCTCAAGACACACTCAGGCACTCAGCGGCAGCAAGAACACACAGCGTCTCGGCGTCAATGGAGGATAGCCGGGAGTACATGATCCGGTTCGACGGCCACTTCGAGGGCCCGAGCCCCGCGGCCGCCGAGCCACCGCTGCCGTTCGCCGGCAGGGGTTTCTCGCCAGAGCAGGAGCAGAGCGTCGTGGTCGCCGCGCTCCTGCACGTCGTCTCCGGGTACGCCACGCCGGCGCCGGCCTTCTTCTTCCCGGCGAGCAAGGAGGTGTGCGCGGCGTGCGGGGTGGACGGGTGCCTCGGGTGCGAGTTCTTCGGCGCGGAGGCCTCCGGGCGCGCGATAAAGGCATCGGACGCGCCGAGAGCGCCGGTGACCGCGGGCGGGCCGCAGCGGAGGCGGAGGAACAAGAAGAGCCAGTTCCGCGGCGTCAGGCAGCGGCCGTGGGGCAAGTGGGCGGCGGAGATCCGCGACCCGCGCCGCGCCGTGCGGGTGTGGCTCGGGACCTTCGACACGGCCGAGGACGCCGCCAGGGCCTACGACCGCGCCGCCGTCGAGTTCCGCGGCCCGCGCGCCAAGCTCAACTTCTCCTTCCCCGAGCAGCAGCAGCAGCAGCAGCAGCAGCTAGGCGGCATCGGCAATGCCGCGGCCAAGTCCGACGCGTGCTCGCCGTCGCCGTCGCCACGCAGCGCGGACGAGGACGAAACAGGGGATCTGCTCTGGGACGGCTTGGTGGACTTGATGAAGCTGGACGAGAGCGAGCTCTGCTTGCTGCTCCCGGTCGACAACGCTTTGGATAAATTTCACACACAGGGAAAGATACGGTCAGGGTCAGGGGTACCCCTCTGCTACTAGTGTCAGACTGTTAGCAAGTAGTAGTACCAGAGAGACTGGTGTAAATCCTGCTCACTGCGTGGTTAGCACACTTCCTAGCTTCGGTTGTAATTATGCATAAATAGGCACCCGATCAATGGAAAAGTTGTGTTGAACCATACTCCTCTGTCATGTTTGTACGTAGACAAATCTTGTTTTGGGCTTATTTGTTGGAACTATAATGGTTGCAAAAACGTTAATGGAGTGCATAGAACTCATCTAGATGAGATAAAATTTGATCTCATTAACTGGAAAACAAAAACAGGTACAAATGAGCACCAACCCACGTCAGTACACACACATCTTATAACATCACATTCAATGACTATAGAAGTGAATGAGACATTAATAGAACTCAGCTAGATGAGTTCTGTTGAAATTTGTTAGTGGGCTTTTGGTCCAAAGGCCAACTAAAATTCTGAAATTTTCTTGACCCATTCATGCACACATGTGAGTGGTGTGAGTGAGACACAGTTTAGTCTCACCCCAAAAGTTGAGAGAGAGTTGCACCTCTTTATAAGGTGAGCTATTCTACCATTTTTATGAGCATGAGAAAAGGAGACATACGCGCACGCTCCTCCTCGTCGCCTTGCCGCGGGTTGCAGGAATGAGCTGAGGACAGAGCTATGCACTCGCGCGACTGCTGGCAACGACGACTTCTTCCCCGACCTCGGCAACCTCATCATCGACGACATGGGCGACAACATCAACGCCGACGCTCTAGAATTCTTAGTTCTAGTCTATGCCAGCAGTCGCGCACAACCACTTATTCGGATTAAATCTCGTAGTAATTTGCTCATATTTTTAACAAGTTCTAGCAAAAAACCGTTAATAGAAACAGGGGAAACCCCTTTTACTCAATTTTTGTGGTTGGAACTCTAATGGTGCTTAGACAAAATTTATTATTTATAGTGTAAATTTTCATAAATTTAAATCATGGCACCCTAGTTTTGAGACCAAATGAACTATTTAAAGTGTGTTTGTTGCATCATTCTACTTGCCTACACTGTGCAGGGAGACGAGAGGGCTCTCGAATTCTTAGACAGAGACAGAGGCTTTGCAAACAGAAAAGAAAAATACCCCCCAAAAAAGAAGGCGAAGGGGCAAGAGCGAACGTGAAAGACAAGTGTGTGGCCAGTGCAGGGCGTCGTGTGCTGGTGTAGTCTGTAGCCTGCTGATGAGCGAGTGACAAAATTGCTGGGCGCATGAGGTGAGAGCCGGTCCAACGCTCACGGCGAACACGTCCACGTCGGTCTGGATGGCCCACGACGGGTGAACGTGAGCTTGCCGCGACGTCAAGGCAGCGTCTTTCTCCTCGGCTGTTTACTTCAACGCAAAGAGTTTCCGACATTTTTTGACATGGACCGCAGAATAAAATTAAAACCATCCACACGTCGTCGGGGAGAGCGTCCGCTGTCTCCGATCTGTCAGCGTCGCTTTCACCCCGGGCGTCTCGCCGGCGGGAGCGAGTCGCCTACAGCCCGAAGCGCATCGGCTAGTAGTACTAGTACGCGCCGTTGGATTCATTTCTACGTAAGATGGACCACGTGATGGGGACACTTGATTAAAATCGTTTTTTTTTGGGGGTATCGTATTGTGCAACATGATTCTCATTCTTTTGATGCCCTGGTAGAAAAACGTGTATGTTATAGCGCCTATGCTTAGCAGCCGGGTTAGACAGCTTGCATGATCTTAGCAAGGTTTTGGTATGTTGACAGTGAGATGCTAGCGGGGTTGATGATTCTTATTCTTTTGGGAAGAGGATTTGCAAACACATTGTATATATTAAGAAATAAAGCTACATTGTTCTCCACAAAGATAAAACCTAACTATTTTCTACTCCCTCCGTCCCAAAATAAGTGACTCAAAAATGACTCAACTTTGTACTAATACTAATTTTAGTACAAAGTTTAGTCACTTTTAAACCACTTATTTTAGGACGAAGGGAGTATTTGCCAGATATAATGCCAGTAGTAGAATATGTTCAGCTCCCCACTCGGTCCACAATAGTTCTTTTTTTAAAGGTAGTCGGTAAAGGAGCCCCTACATCGTTTTGTTAAAAGAACTCAAATTCGCATACGTAAATACTTGAACTTGGGTGATTGGGTTGTACATCATATCCCATAACCAAGTGAGCTAGCATCACTTCCTTCCACAGTAGTTCCTTAGGTAGCATCTCCCGCTAGTCGGATTATTTACCTGTTTCTCCATCCGAAATATGATATGGGTCGGTTGCTCGAAAATGGAGATACTATATGGTAATTTAATACTATTGATTTATTGAACATTCACATAAATGAGTACCCAAGACAGCTACAGTTTTTTCGATTCCCCATTACAATCTCCTTGTACCCAGCGGCGGCGCTGGGGTCTTCCTGGGTATTCCCTGGAATACCCAAGATTTAGGCCCCCCAAAAAAATTAATATACATGTTATATTGGCCCAGTTCAAAACAGAGGGTAAAGTGAGGCACGCAGCGAACGAGACGAACGAGCGAGCGGTGTCTGGTACGCACTTCTCGTCCTCTCCGTCTCCCACCAGTATGCGCTTTCGAGTCTCCCTCCCCGGCTCCCTCGATCTCGATCCCCAAACCTAGCGGCGCACGGGCGGCGGCGATTCCAGGTCCGGCCGGACCGCCCTTTCCTTCCCTCTCCTCGGACCTCGGCCTCCGGCTCCGCCCCTCCCCTCCGCGAACTACATCTGCTCCGCGCCTCCGCCTCCAGTCAGCCGGTCAGGGCGTCCCGGTCCCGTGTCCGCCGTCCGGTCGTCTCCTCCGCAAGGCGCCAGTCCGCCTCCGAGATCCTGCCTCCAGTGCCCCCTGCTGACTGTCTCCTCCAGCTCCAACCTACATTGAAATATTGATATTGCCGTTATGATAGTGTTGTTTTGTTCATATATTGTTACTGTTGTGTTGTTTGGTTCATATACTACATTTAGAGCAAAAAAAATTTTTTGAATGAATACCCAGCCTTCATTTCCTGGAGCCGCCACTGCCTAATGGGTTGATCCGCAGACTCCGTTACATCTCAATTCTACTCCCATCGTTCTACTCACAGAGGACGGCCCTAGAGTGGTGTCAACGGTATATGAGCGTAGATATGAGTTATGAGGCACAAACAATATCATTACGATGAATGGTGAAGAAGAAATACTATCAAGTTTTCACTAATAGCACGATGTTGCTAAGAATGAGGAGGATGAGAGGGCATCCTAGAAAGGAGGTGTGCACGGCGTGCGGGGTGGACGGGTGCCTCGGGTGCGAGTTCTTCGGCGCGGGGGCCTCCGGGCGCGCGATAAAGGCATCGGACGCGCCGAGAGCGCCGGTGACCGCGGGCGGGCCGCAGCGGAGACGGAGGAACAAGAAGAGCCAGTACCGGGGCGTCAGGCAGCGGCCGTGGGGCAAGTGGGCGGCGGAGATCCGCGACCCGCGCCGCGCCGTGCGGGTGTGGCTCGGGACCTTCGACACCGCCGAGGACGCCGCCAGGGCCTACGACCGCGCCGCCGTCGAGTTCCGCGGCCCGCGCGCCAAGCTCAACTTCTCCTTCCCCGAGCAGCAGCAGCTAGGCGGCATCGGCAATGCCGCGGCCAAGTCAGACGCGTGCTCGCCGTCGCCTTCGCCGCGCAGCGCGGACGAGGACCAAACAGGGGATCTGCTCTGGGACGACTTGGTGGACTTGATGAAGCTGGACGAGAGCGACCTCTGCTTGCTGCTCCCGGTCGACAACACTTCGGATATACAGTATTTCACACACAGGGAAAGATACGGTCAGGATCAGGGGTATGTCAGACTATTAGCAAGTAGTACCAGATAGACTGGTGTCAGTGCTACTAGTGTCAGACTACGTGGTTAGCACACTTCCTAGCTTCGGTTGTAATTATGCATACCCGATCAATGGAAAGTTGTGTTGAACCATACTCCTCTGTCATGTTGTACGTAGACAAATCCTGTTTTGGCATATTTGTTGGAACTATAATGGTTGCAAAAACGTTAATGGAGTGTAAGAACTCATCTAGATGAGATATAATTTGGTCTCGTTAACTGGAAAACAAAAATAGATACAAATGAGCACCAACCCATGTCAGCACACATGCATCTTATAGCATCACATCCGAACCCATGTCAGCACACATGCATCTTATAGCATCACATCCGATGGCTATAAAAGTGAATGAGACATAAGTAGAACTCAGCTAGATGAGTTCTGTTGGAATTTGATAGCGGGTTTTTGGCCCAAAACCTAACTAAAATTCTAAAATTCTCTTGGCCAATTCATGCACACATGTGATAGGTGTGAGTGAGACTAAAGTTTAGTCCCGCCGCGAAAGTTGAGAGAGAGTTGCACCTCTTTATAGGGTGAGCCCTTCTACCACTTGTATTAGCATGACAAGAGGAGACCTACACGGACGCACCTTCGTCTCGCCTCGCCGCGGGTTACGTGAATGAGCCGAGGACAAAGCTATGCACTCACGCGACTGCTGGCAGCGACGACTTCTTCCCCGACCTTGGCAAACTCATCATCGACGAGATGGGCGACAACATCAACGCCGATGCTCTATAATTCTTAGTTCTAGTCTATGCCAGCAGTCGCGCACAATCGCTTATTCGAATTAAATCTCGTAGTAATTTACTCATATTTTCAACAAGTTCTAGCAAAACCGTTAATAGGAACAAGGGGAAACCCCTTTTGCTCAATTTTTGTTGTTGGAACTCTAATGGTGTTTAGACCAAATTAACTATTTACAATGTAGATGTCCATATATGTAAATCATTGCACCCTAGTTTGAGACGAAATTAACTATTTAAAGTGTGTTTGTTGCATCATTCTATTTGCCTACACTGTGCAGGAAGAAGAGAGGGCTCTCAAATTCTTAGAGCATCTCCAGCCGTTCGGCCCTCAGGGCGTCGAAAAAGAGCGGCCTGGGGGTGCGCCGGCGATAAACTCGACGCTGGGGGCGGTTCGGCACCCAGCCGTCGCCCCCAGGTCGCCCACAGGCGCCGAATTCAGCCCGGCTTTCTGCTAAAAAACGGCCTGATATCTGCGTGAATCGGCCCATATTCGGTGCGGTTCGGCGTGTTTCGGCGTTAATTTTTGCATACAAATAGAAATCAAATAGTTTGTCACATAGTTCGGCGTGTTTCGGGGTGTTCAACAAATAGTTCACTATAAATTATATAGTTTAACAAATAAAAACTCAAGTTTCATCGCACGTCATTCCCGGCCTCGCCCTTGAGCCTCCATAGGTGCTCCATCAGATCCCGCTGCAGCTGATGATGCACCTGTGGGTCTCGGATCTCCTGATGCATACTGAGGTAGGCAGTCCAGGTTGCCGGTAGCTGGTGATCAACTTCCGCTAGAGGACCCTGCCTGTAGTATGGTTCAGTGTCAAGCACTGGCTCTTCCTGCTCGCTCTCAATGATCATGTTGTGCAAGATGACACAGCAAGTCATGATCTCCCATATTTGATCTTTCGACCAGGTCTGAGCGGGGTACCGGACAATAGCAAATCGAGATTGGAGCGCACCAAATGCCCGCTCGACATCCTTCCTGCAAGCCTCCTGAATCTTCGCAAACCAGGGCTTCTTGCCTCCTGCCACAGGGTTTGATATGGTCTTCACAAATGTCGACCATCTCGGATAGATGCCATCATCTAGATAGTACCCCTTGTTGTACTGCCGTCCATTGACCTCGAAATTCACCGGAGAAGAATGACCTTCAACAAGCTTGGCAAAGACTGGGGAACACTGCAGGACATTGAAGTCATTGTGAGTTCCTGGCATCCCAAAGAAAGAGTGCCAAATCCAGAGGTCACGTGTGGCCACTGCCTCAAGCACCACACTACAACTGCCTTTGGCGCCTTTGTACAACCCCTGCCAAGCAAATGGGCAATTCTTCCATTTCCAATGCATGCAGTCGATGTTTCCAAGCATCCCAGGAAATCCTCTTGCTGCATTCTGTGCTAGGATCTGAGCAGTGTCTTCCGCATTGGGTGTTCTCAAGTATTGCGGTCCAAACACTGCCACCACTGCCCGTATAAACACTCTATGCGGGTGGACTCGTGCATCTACACACCCTTGTAGATTGCGAGCGGAAGCGTTCAAGAGAACGGGGATGATGGAGTCGTACTCGTCGTGATCCAAATCACCGATGATCCTAGCGCCGAATGGACGGCACCTCCGTGTTCAACACACGTACGGAGCGGGGATGTCTCCTCCTTCTTGATCCAGCAAGGGGGGAGGAGAGGTTGATGGAGATCCAGCAGCACGACGGCGTGGTGGTGGAAGTAGCGGGATTCCAACAGGGCTTCGCCAAGCGCTGCGGGAGGAGGGAGATGTGTCACGGGAGGGAGAGGGAGGCGCCAGGGCTTGGGTTGCGGATCCCATGCGCCTCCCCACTATATATAGGGGTGGAGGGGGCTGGTTTCTTGCCCTCCAAGTCCATTGGGGCGTTGGCAAAGGTGGGGGAAAGAAATCCCATAATTTCCTTTCCCCACCGATTGTTATCCCCCCCCCCCTTTTTAGGGATCTTGACCTTATCCCTTCGGGATATGATCTTATTCCTTCTAAGGGGGGATCTTGGTGCGCCTTGACCAGGGGTGCGGGGCCTTGCCCCCACTACCCACGTTCATGTGGGTCCCCCCATGCAGGTGGGCCCCACTTCGAAACCTTCTAGAACCTTCCCGGTACAATACCGAAAAATCCCGAACATTTTCCGGTGGCCAAAATAGGACTTCCTATATATAAATCTTTACCTCCGGACCATTCCGGAACTCCTCGTGACGTCTGGGATCTCATCCGGGACTCCGAACAACTTTCGGGTTTCCGCATACTTATATCTCTACAACCCTAGCGTCACCGAACCTTAAGTGTGTAGACCCTACGGGTTCGGGAGACACGTAGACATGACCGAGACGACTCTCCGGTCAATAACCAACAGCGGGATCTGGATACCTATGTTGGCTCCCACATGCTCCACGATGATCTCATCGGATGAACCACGATGTCAAGGATTCAATCAACCCCGTATACAATTCCCTTTGTCTATCGGTACAGTACTTGCCCGAGATTCGATCGTCGGTATCCTGATACCTTGTTCAGTCTCGTTACCGGCAAGTCTCTTTACTCATTCCATAACACATCATCCCGTGATCAACTCCTTGATCACATTGTGCACATTATGATGATGTCCTACCGAGTGGGCCCAGAGATACCTCTCCGTCACACGGTGTGACAAATCCCAGTCTCGATTCATGCCAACTCAACAGACACTTTCGGAGATACCTGTAGTGCACCTTTATAGCCACCCAGTTACATTGTGACGTTTGGTACACCCAAAGCATTCCTACGGTATCCAGGAGTTGCACAATCTCATGGTCTAAGGAAAAGATACTTGACATTTAGAAAAGCTTTAGCATACGAACTACACGATCTGTGCTAGGCTTAGGATTGGGTCTTGTCCATCACATCATTCTCCTAATGATGTGATCCCGTTATCAACGACATCCAATGTCCATGGTCAGGAAACCGTGACCATCTGTTGATCAACGAGCTAGTCAACTAGAGGCTTACTAGGGACATGGTGTTTGTCTATGTATCCACACATGTATCTGAGTTTCCTATCAATACAATTCTAGCATGGATAATAAACAATTATCATGAACAAGGAAATATAATAATAACCAATTTATTATTGCCTCTAGGGCATATTTCCAACAGTCTCCCACTTGCACTAGAGGCAATAATCTAGTTCACATCACCATGTGATTAACACTCATAGGTCACATCGCCATGTGACCAACATCAAAGAGTTTACTAGAGTCAATAATCTAGTTCACATCACTATGTGATTAAAACTCAATGAGTTCTGGGTTTGATCATGTTATGCTTGTGAGAGAGGTCATAGTCAACGGGTCTGCAACATTCAAATCCCTATGTACTTCGCAAAACTTTATGTCATATCATAGATGCTGCCACCACGTTCCACTTGGAGCTATTCCAAACTATTGCTCCATTATACGTATCTGGTATCTCTACTCAGAGTTATCCGGATAGGTGTTAAGCTTGCATCGACGTAACTCTTTACGTCGAACTCTTTATCACCTCCATAACCGAGAAACATTTCCTTATTCCTCTAAGGATAATTTTGACCGCTATCTGGCGATCCACTCCTAGATTACCTTTGTACCCTCTTGCCAGACATTTGGCAAGGCACACATCAGGTGCGGTACTCAGCATGGCATATCGTATAGAGCCTATTACAAAAGCATAGGGGACGACCTTCGTCCTTCCTCTTTCTTCTGCCGTGGTCAAGCTTTGAGTATTACTCAACTTCACACCTTACAACTCAGGCAAGAACTCCTTCTTTGACTGATCTATATTGAACTCCTTCAAAATCATGTCAAAGGTGTGTGTTCTTTTGAAAGTATTATCAGGCGTCTTGATCTATCTGTATAGATCTTGATGCCCAATATGTAAGCAGCTTTATCTAGGTCTTCCTTTGAAAAACTCCTTTCAAACAACCCTTTACGCTTTCCAGAAATTCTACACCATTTCAGATCAACCATATGTCATTCACATATACTTATCAGAAATGTTGTAGTGCTCCCACTCACTTTATTGTAAATACAAGTTTCTAACAAACTTAGTATAAACCCAAAAACTTTGATCACTCCATCAAAGCGTATATTCCGACTCCGAGATGCTTGCTCTAGTCCATGGAAGGATCGCTGGAGCTAGCATACCTTTTAGCATCCTTAGGATCAACAAAACATTTCTGATTGTATCACATACAACCTTTCCTTACGAAAACTGGTAAGAAAACTTGTTTTGACATCCATCTGCCAGATTTCATAAATGCAGTTTATGCTAACTTGATTCTGACGGAATTAAGCATCGCTACGGGTGGGAAAATCTCATCATAGTCAACTCCTTGAACTTGTGAAAAACTCTTCGCCACAAGTCGAGCTTCATAGACGGTGACATTACCGTCCACGTCCGTCTTCTTCTTAAATATCCATTTATCTCAATGGCTTGCCGATCATCGGGCAAGTCCACCAAAGTCCATACTTTGTTTTGATACATGGATCCTATCTCGGATTTCTCGGCTTCTAACCATTTGTCAGAATATGGGCCCACCATCGCTTCTCCATAGTTCGTAGGTTCATTGTTGTCCAACAACATGACTTCTAAGACAGGATCACCGTACCACTCAGGAGTAGTACATATCCTTGTCGACCTACGAGGTTCGATAGCAACTTGATCTAGAGCTTCATGATCACTATCATTAGTTTCCTCTTCAACAGTCGTAGGTTCCACAGAAACATCTTTCTGTGTTGCACTACTCTCCAGTTGAAGTGAGGGTTCGACAACCTCATCAAGTTCTATCTTCCTCCGACTCAATTCTTTCGAGAGAAACTCCTTCTCGAGAAAGGACCCATTCTTAGCGACAAACATTTTTGCCCTTGGATCTGAGACAGAAGGTATACCCAACTGTTACCATTGGGTATCCTATGAAGATGTAATTGTCCGCTTTGGGTTCGAGCTTTTTCCCGGCTGAAGCCATAAGCATCGCATCCCCAAACATTAAGAAAATGACAACTTTGGTTTCTTGCCAAACCAGACAGCGTCGTCTCAACGGACTTAGATGGTGCCCTATCTAAAGTGAATGCAGCTGTCTCTAATGCATAACCTCAAAATAATAGCGGTAGATCGGTAAGATACATCATAGATCGCACCATATCTCATAAGGTTCGATTACGACGTCCGGACACACCATTACGCTGTGGTGTTCCAAGTGGCTTCAACTGTGAAACATTTCCACAATGTCTTAAGTGATTGCCAAACTCATAATTCAGAAAATCTCCCCTTGATCAGATCGTAGGAACATGATCTTCTTGTTATGATGATTGTTAACTTCACTCTGAAATTGCTTGAACTTTTCAAACGTTTCAGATGTTTGCTTCATTAAGTAAATATACCCATATCTACTCAAATCGTCAGTGAAGATGAGAAAATAACGTTATCCACCACACGCCTTAATTCTCATTGGATCACACACATCAGCATGTATGATTTCCAACAAGTCACTTTCCCGTTTCATTGTACCTGAACACGGGATCTTAGTCATCCTGCCCATGAGGCATGGCTCGCATATGTCAAGCGATTCAAAATCAAGTGACTCCAAACATCCATCAGCATGGAGTTTCTTCATGCATTTTATGCCAAAATGACCTAAGCGGCAGTGCCACAAGAAAGTGGTACTATCATTATTAACTCTACATCTTTTGGCGTTAATATTATTATCATGTGTATTACTATGATCGAGATTCAATAAACCATTGGGTGCATGACCACAAAGGTATTATTCATGTAAACAGAATAACCATTATTCTCTAACTTAAAAGAATAACCGTATTGCAATGAACATGATCTAATCATATTCATGCTCAACGTAGACACCTGATAACATTTATCTAGGTTCAACACTAATCCCGAAGGTAGAGGGAGCTTGCGATGGTGATCTTATCAACCTTGGAAACACTTCCAACATACATCGTCACCTCGCCCTTAGCTAGTCTCCATTCAGTCAGTAGCTTTTGCTTCAAGTCACTAATAATAGCAACTGAACCGGTATCCAATACCCAGATACTACAAGGAATACTAGTAAGGTACACATCAATAACACGTATATCAAACATACTTGGTTGAAGTTGCCAGCTTTCTTATCTACCATGTATTTGGGGTAGTTCCGCTACCATATGACTTTCCCCTTACAATAGAAGCACTTAGTCTCAAGGTTTGGGTTCAACCTTGGGTTCCTTCATTAGTGCGACAACTGGTTTGACATTCATGAAGTTTCCCTTCTTGCCCTTGCCCTTTTGAAACTAGTGGTCTTGTTAAACCATCAACACTTGATGCTCCTTCTTGATTTCTACTTTTGCGGTCTTAAGAACTGCTAATAGCTCCGGGATCATCTCCATCCTTTGCATGTCATAGTTCATCACGAAGTTCTAGTAGCTTGGTGATAGTGTCTAGAGAATTCCGTCAACCACTATCTCATTTGGAAGATTAACTCCCACTTGGTTCAAGTGATTTTAGCGCCCAGACATTCTGAGCACATGCTCACTGGTTGAGCTATTCTCCTCCATCTTTTTGGCAAAAGAACTTGTGAGAGGTCTCATACCTGTCAACACGGGCATGAGCCTGAAATCCCAATTTCAGCTCTCAGAACATCTCATATGTTCTATGACGTTCAAAACGTCATTGGAATCCCGATTCTAAGCCGTAAAGTATGGTGCACTAAACTATCAAGTAGTCATCAGGACGTGTCTGTCAAGTGTTCACAACATCCACAGACAACGTTGTAGGGGTTTGCACATCGAGCGGTGCATCAAAGACGTAAGCTTTCTGTGCAGCAGTGAGGACACTCCTCGGACTACGGACCCAGTCCGCATCATTGCTTACAATATCTTTCAACTTAGTCTTTCTCTAGGATCGTATTAAACAGGGAGCTACAACGTAGTTATTGGTCTACAACATAATTTGCGAAGACACCTTAGACTATTGTTCATGACAATGAAGTTCATCTAATGAACTCCCACTCAGATAGACATCTCTCTAGTCATCTAAGTGATACATGATCCGAATCGACTAGGCCGTGTCCGATCATCACGTGAGACGGACTAGTCATCAACGGTGAACATCTTCATGTTGATCGTATCTTCTATACGACTCATGTTCGACCTTTCGGTCTTCCGTGTTCCGAGGCCATGTCTGTACTTGCTAGGCTCGTCAAGTCAACCCTAAGTGTATCGCGTGTGTAAATCTGGCTTACACCCGTTGTATGCGAACGTTAGAACCTATCACACCCGATCATCACGTGGTGCTTCGGAACAACGAACCTTAGCAACGGTGCACAGTTAGGGGGAACACAATTCCTGAAATTTTAGTGAGAGATCATCTTATTCACTACCGTCGTTCTAAGCAAATAAGATGTAAAACATGATAAACATCACATGCAATCAAATAGTGACATGATATGGCCAATATCATCTTGCTCCTTTGATCTTCATCTTCGGGGCTCCATGATCATCATCGTCACCGGCATGACACCATGATCTCCATCATCGTGTCTTCATGAAGTCGTCTCGCCAAACATTACTTCTACTACTATGGCTAACTTTTAGCAATAAAGTAAAGTAATTACATGGCGTTATTCAGTGACACGCAGGTCATACAATAAATAAAACAACTCCTATGGCTCCTGCCGGTTGTCATTCTCATCGACATGCAAGTCGTGATTCCTATTACAAGAACATGATCAATCTCATACATCACATATATATCATTCATCACATCCTTTTGGCCATATCACATCACACGGCACATGCTGCAAGAACAAGTTAGACGTCCTCTAATTGTTGTTGCAAGTTTTTACGTGGCTGCTATAGGTTTCTAGCAAGAACGTTTCTTACCTACGCAAAAACCACAACGTGATATGCCAATTTCTATTTACCCTTCATAAGGACCCTTTTCATCGAATCCGATCCGACTAAAGTGGGAGAGACAGACACCCGCTAGCCACCTTATGCAACTAGTGCATGACAGTCGGTGGAACCTGTCTCACGTAAGAGTACGTGTAAGGTCGGTCCGGGCCGCTTCATCCCACGATGCCGTCGAATCAAGATAAGACTAGTAATGGCAAGTAAATTGACAAATCCACGCCCACAACTACTTTGTGTTCTACTCGTGCAAGATACTACGCATAGACCTAGCTCATGATGCCACTGTTGGGGATCGTAGCAGAAATCAAAAATTTCTACGCATCACCAAGATCAATCTATGGAGTAATCTAGCAACGTGGGAGAGGGGAGTGCATCTACACACCCTTGTAGATTGCGAGCGGAAGCGTTCAAGAGAACGGGGACGATGGAGTCGTACTCGTCGTGATCCAAATCACCGATGATCCTAGCGCCGAATGGACGGCACCTCCGTGTTCAACACACGTACGGAGCGGGGATGTCTCCTCCTTCTTGATCCAGCAAGGGGGGAGGAGAGGTTGATGGAGATCCAGCAGCACGACGGCGTGGTGGTGGAAGTAGCGGGATTCCAACAGGGCTTCGCCAAGCGCTGTGGGAGGAGGGAGATGTGTCACGGGAGGGAGAGGGAGGCGCCAGGGCTTGGGTTGCGGCTCCCATGTGCCTCCCCACTATATATAGGGGTGGAGGGGGCTGGTTTCTTGCCCTCCAAGTCCATTGGGGCGTTGGCAAAGGTGGGGGAAAGAAATCCCATAATTTCCTTTCCCCACCGATTGTTATCTTCCCTTTTTAGGGATCTTGACCTTATCCCTTCGGGATATGATCTTATTCCTTCTAAGGGGGGATCTTGGTGCGCCTTGACCAGGGGTGTGGGGCCTTGCCCCCACTACCCACGTTCATGTGGGTCCCCCCATGCAGGTGGGCCCCACTTCAGAACCTTCTAGAACCTTCCCGGTACAATACCGAAAAATCCCGAACATTTTCCGGTGGCCAAAATAGGACTTCCTATATATAAATCTTTACCTCCGGACCATTCCGGAACTCCTCGTGACGTCCGGGATCTCATCCGGGACTCCGAACAACTTTCGGGTTTCCGCATACTTATATCTCTACAACCCTAGAGTCACCGAACCTTAAGTGTGTAGACCCTACGGGTTCGGGAGACACGCAGACATGACCGAGACGACTCTCCGGTCAATAACCAACAGCGGGATCTGAATACCCATGTTGGCTCCCACATGCTCCACGATGATCTCATCGGATTAACCACGATGTCAAGGATTCAATCAACCCCGTATACAATTCCCTTTGTCTATCGGTACAGTACTTGCCCGAGATTCGATCGTCGGTATCCCGATACCTTGTTCAGTCTCGTTACCGGCAAGTCTCTTTACTCGTTCCGTAACACATCATCCCGTGATCAACTCCTTGATCACATTGTGCACATTATGATGATGTCCTACCGAGTGGGCCCAGAGATACCTCTCCGTCACACGGAGTGACAAATCCCAGTCTCGATTCATGCCAACCCAACAGACACTTTCGGAGATACCTGTAGTGCACCTTTATAGCCACCCAGTTACGTTGTGACGTTTGGTACACCCAAAGAATTCCTACGGTATCCGGGAGTTGCACAATCTCATGGTCTAAGGAAAAGATACTTGACATTTAGAAAAGCTTTAGCATACGAACTACACGATCTGTGCTAGGCTTAGGATTGGGTCTTGTCCATCACATCATTCTCCTAATGATGTGATCCCGTTATCAACGACATCCAATGTCCATGGTCAGGAAACCGTGACCATCTGTTGATCAACGAGCTAGTCAACTAGAGGCTTACTAGGGACATGGTGTTTGTCTATGTATCCACACATGTATCTGAGTTTCCTATCAATACAATTCTAGCATGGATAATAAACAATTATCATGAACAAGGAAATATAATAATAACCAATTTATTATTGCCTCTAGGGCATATTTCCAACAAATCCAAGTGTGCCGGTGCAATCCTTCTTGCACTTGAAGTAGCTGCCGAACTCCCGGATGGAATTCACAATCCAGAGGAAAAGCGTTCGGCTCATCCGATAACGGCGCCAAAATGTTTTCTCATCGTGCAATGGAGCGTCGGCGAACATCCCAGCGCCGCCGGACATGCGCGCTGGGCCGACGGGGTGGCGGCTCAGTGATACGTCCAAAACGTATCTATAATTTCTGCTTGCTCCATGCCTCTTTTGGGTGATATTGCTATGATATTTATACACTTCCATACATTTTTGATCATATTTGGACTAACCTATTAACTCAGTGCACCTCAGTGCCAGTTTCTGTTTTCTGCTGTTTTTGTATTTCAGGCTTTCCCGTCACGTAAACTGCCAGAAAAATCCCGGAAAACTTATATAAAAAATCAGTGTTCCGGAAGCTTCCACACGGCCGAAGTAGGGCAGGAGGGGGGCCACCAGGGCTCCAGGCGCCCTGGTGGCGCGGCCCCCCTCCTGGCCGCGCCGGGGGGGGGGCGCCTGGGCCCCCCAGGCCTCCGCTGATGCCCCCCTTTGGCATATATTTAACATGCGTCCCGAAACCCTCGAGGACGGAACCCTTTTTCGCGATCTCATCTCTGTTCCGCCGCCGCCGTGCTTCCAAGATCGGGAGCACCAGGAGAACTCTTCCCGGCACCCTGCCGGAGGGGAGGATCACCACCGGGAGCCTCTCCACCACCATGGACGCCTCCCGGATGAGTTGTGAGTAGTCTCCCTTGGACCATGGGTCCATGACCAGTAGCTATGTGATGTTCTCCTCCCCTTCTTGTGCTTCACTAATTAGACCTCGTGAGCTGCCCTACATGATCGAGGCACATATGTAATCTTTATGTTGTTGCTATGTTGAGTTTGCTGGGATCCGATGGATTATGAGATTATGTTCAGATTGTGTTTGAGTAATATATTTGATTTACCTCTTTTATATTTATGTTCGTAAGTAATTCTTGCATGTTCTCCGTTGCTATTTATTGCTTTGGCCAAGTAGTAGGTAGTGACTCCAAGAGGGAACGTTATGCTTGATTGTGGGTTCATGTCCCTCGATGACTAGCTTGAGTGACAGAAACATGAGTCTAGGGGATGTGTTGTTGCCACAAGGGGGAAAACAACGGTGCTTGTGCCCGCGGGTGCAAGGATTGTTTACTTTACGCAAAGTTCTTTTAATGCAGTTGTCTGTTGCTTTGAGTTTACACTATGGGTGGGACTCGTAACTTAATACCAGCGAGATGTTCTGGATAGATATCTCAAGGTGGATGCTTAGTAGTAGATGCAGATGGATTTCGGTCTACTTGCCTTGGCGTACCGCCCATGCTTTGAACCTCTACCTTTCTTGCAACATAGTTAGCATTGGTTTGCGCACATAATTCTGTCAATTGCCCAGCTGTAATTCGTTTACCTCACATAGCTGTTTTATCGTCTTTTGGGAGAGAGACATCACTAGTGAACATCATGGGACCCCGGTCCATATTACCATCACTGATCACATCCGCTATTTACTTTCCGCTTTTACTTACTATTTGCAGCAATACCTATCACTATTATCACTTGCGTTTGACCCTTTGTAAACGACAAGGCCGGAGGGATTGACAACCTCTCTGTACTTGTTGGGAGCAAAGTTATTTGTATCTGTGTGCAGGTCCAAGTTGATTGCTAATATCTGGCGCCGTTAGCAGTTGACACCTTCTTGTTGAAACTAGGAGTCTCAGGGGAAATCGATCCTTGGTATCTTTGCCAAGGGAAAACTTCCGCTACACTGCATCTCAAACCTTCCACTTGGGGTAACCAACGAGGGGCGAGAAGCCATCACTCAGCGACGGGGGAGTGCCCGTTCCCACGTTGCCCGACGCCGTGGCGAAGCCCAAGTACTTCGCCGAAGAGGTCGAGGTCGTGCGCGCCTCCCTGACCGACGCCGAGCTCTCCCTCCCCCAGTACGCCGCCGACAACCACGCGGCATGGGCGGCGTACGTCGAGCGCCGCTAGCAGCAGCGCCTGTCGTCCACCAACGGCGCGCCGGTGGTCGGCGACGTGAAGAATAGCGAGTGGCGGCACCTGTGGTGGGGCGTCCCGGCCGCACGCTGGAGGGCGTGCTGACGTACCTCGACGGCGGCAACAACCCGCCGTTGACGTACCCGGCGACGGGGGCCGCCCCGTCGCAGCACCGACGCGCATGGGCGCCAAGGAGGTTCGGCTCCTCCTCGTCTTCCTCCCCGCGCTCTTCTTCTCACTCCTCCGGCACTCCGGCGCTTCTCGGCGTCAAGGCCGAGCCCGTGGCGGAGACGCCGCTCGGCCGGCGCACTCGCAGCGCCGGTATCATCATCAACGAGGGCGGCCGGCGCGCCTCCTCGTCGTCTCCTCCGCGCTTTGCCAAGCCAAAGACGGAGTGGGGGCTCGCGCCGGTGAAGACGGAGTCGGGCCGGCGTCGGTTAAGAAGGAGCCCGCCGCGCCGGTGAAGACGGAGTTCGACGACGACGACGCGGCCCTGGAATGGGCGCGCCTGGACTCCATTGCGATGGAGAAGGAGCGGCGGGAGAAGGAGAAGGAGCGCCAGTGCGCCGCCCTGCGCCGCTTTGAGGAGCGCCAACGCGGCCGCGACGAAGGCGGAGTCGACGTCATATGCGACAGCGACGGCGACGACGACGACGCGCCGCCACCGGTCCGCCTTGGCGACGCCGGGCAGGGGTCCCAGCAGGGGTCCAGCAGGGGCGCCCGCGTCAAGGAGGAGAAGGCCGACGACGACGATGGCGGCGACGGCGGCGACTACTTCAGCCAGTTTTTTTAGATTAGGTTAATGTAATGAAAATCCGTGAATTTCGCCGAAATTTATCATGTTTGGCCGAAATTGAACGTGTTTTTAGCAGAAGTTTGCCGAACGGTGCTATTTTTTTAATACGCGCCTGGGGGCGACTCTGGGGCCGGTTGCTGGGGACCAACTCGCCTCCGGGCCCAATTTTTACACGGGCTCACCTCAGGGGGCCAACAGCTGGGGCCAACGGCTGGAGATGCTCTTAGCGTGCTGAGCGAGTGACAAAATTGCTGGGCGCATGGGAGCCGGTCCAGCGCTGCCCGGTGAGCACGTCCACGTCGGCTTGGGTGGCCCACGACGGGTGGACGTGAGCTTGCCGCGACGTCGTCAAGGCAGCGTCTCTCTCCTCGGCTGTTTACTTCAACGCAAAGAGTTTCCGACATTTTGACGTGGACCGCAGAATAAATTAAAACCATCCACACGTCGGGGAGAGCGTCCGCTGTCTCCGATCTGTCAGCGTCGCTTTCACCCCGGGCGTCTCGCCGGCGAGAGCGAGTCGCCTACAGCCCGAAGCACATCGGCTAGTAGCACTACGCACCGTTGGATTCATTTCTAAGATGGACCCCGTGATGGGAACACTTGATTAAAATTGAATTATTATTTTTGGTATCGTGTTGGGCAACATGATTCTCATTCTTCCGGTGCCCTGGTAGAAAAACGTGTGTGTTATAGCGCCTATGCTTAGCAGCCGGGGTTGACAGCTTGCATGATCTTGCTCCCTCGGTTCACTTTTATAAGACATCTAAGACAACATCTAATACAATCCAATTTCAGCTGTTTTAAAGGACTTACAAAAATGAGCAGAGGGAGTAGCAAGGTTTTCGTTTGTTGACAGTGAGATGCTAGCGAGGTTTGTGATTCTTATTCTTTTGGGACGAGGATTTGCAAACACATTGTATATATTAAGAAATAAAGCTACATTGTTCTCCACAAAGATAAAACCTAACTATTTTCTCTTTGCTGGATATAATGCCAGTAGTAGAATATATTCAGCACCCCACTCGGCCGACAATATTTCAATTTTTAAAAGCAGTCAGTAAAGGAGCCCCTACATCGTTTTTATTAAAAGAACTCAAATTCGCATACGTGAGTACTTGAATTTGGGTGGTTGGGTTGTACATCATATTCCCTAACCAAGTGAGGTAGGATCGCTTCCTTCCACGATAGTTCCTTAGGTAGCATCTCCCGCTAGTCGGAATATTTACCTCTTTCTCCATCTGAAATATGAAATGGGTCGGGTTGCTCGAAAATGGAGATACTATATGGTAATTTAATACTATTGATTTATTGAACATTCACATAAATGATCTCATAATCTCATTGCATAAATATAGTGGTCGACCAAACAACCCATAGGTATTCATAATTCCATACAATTTTTTTTTTGTTTTCGTGCCCAATGTACTACCATATACCATTGCAGAGCCAGCAAATTTTCTTATAAAAATCTGAGTAAAAAGCTTTATTTTCATTAACTAAAGTGAGACCACCCCCTCAAGGCAGGCGATGTGGGTGTCGTCGTTGCCTGCTTCGAAACCCAGAGATTTTCACCCAAGATACCAAGCTATTCACATACGAAGAAACATAGTTCCCAAGGATACCCGGAAGGGAAACGATGCCCAAGAACTCCACCACCAGCGGCCGCGGCCCAGGGTTGGGGTAACACTTTTCACCCAGAACCTCTGCTCTCGAGGAAAAGGGCCAACATATCTAGAACACCCCAATTAAAGCATTGAGTTTGTCGGAGTTGAGAAAGTTGTGCACCTTCGTAGTCGACAACCGATCACCATGAGATGGCATCCCTTAGCGGCAACTCATGTTGTGAAGAGCACATCATCTTGTTCGTCGGGACCTGATCTACATGCGAGTCACAGATTCACTGTGCCCATTGGCCATGATAACACATGTCGAGGGATTACAAATTTACTCAAAGTAAACCATGTTTACCTTGACAATCCCACTCAAGATAAGTGTTTGGACTGAAGCCCTAATGGGTTGATCCGCAGACTCCGTTACATCTCAATTCTACTCCCATCGTTCTACTCACAGAGGATGGCCCTAGAGTGGTGTCAACGGTATATGGTCGCGGATATGAGTTATGAGGCACAAACAATATCATTACGATGAATGGTGAAGAAGAAATACTATCAAGTTTTTACTAATAGCACGATGTTGCTAAGGATGAGGAGGATGAGATGGCATCCTAGAAAGGGAATATGTATTTAACCATGTGCCTTCTAGTGTACCTCTAGGGTGCTACCCTGTACTTGCTCTCCTACTCCCTCCATTTTTGTATACAAGGCCACAAACTCAGATTACAGGTACCAATGTAAAATTTAATGCATGCTTTAAAAATCAACTTTTGTTCTTGTTTACTGGGATCATTAATACTCCGCATGCATGCAAAGAAACTAAGTGGAGGAAGGAGATGACTGTCATTATGACTGCATGCATGCAAGTATTAAACAGGTTGTTAGTACGAGAAAATGTCATTAATTTTGCCTTGAATACTGTTGGTGGCCTTGTATAGATGCAAAATGTATATTTCATAGTGGCCTTGTATATAAAAATGGAGGGAGTATATCGATGCAATGATACGCTCTCAAGAGTATTAACGAAAATAGATATTTAACCATCCTTTTCCTTGAATATTGACACTTTGCCCCTCACTAAGATTATCATTTGCCCCTAATATTTTCTGCAGTTTGACAATCTGCTCTCTGACAGCCGGGCCCCTGTGAAAGTCGATCCTACCCCTGTCTCATTTCCTCTCGTCTTCCTCCCGATCCCCTTCTCTTGGGCTGGATTCCCCTCCGTCCATCCCCGACGGCGCGCCTCCTGCCCTCAGCGCGCCCGCTCCTCCTACTCTCCCCAGGCGCCGGGACATGCGCGAAGGGGAATCCCCTTCTCCCTCCGTCCTGCTGCCCTCAGACCAGCGCCCGCCGCGGAAGCCATGTCTGCCGCCGTCTTCCGGCCTCCTCCGCGGGAGGTGGAGGAGAATACCTCACGGAATACCAGCGAGGCGGCGATATCCTCTTCATCTGCTCTCCTGCCAGGCTGCCACGGCTCATCGCGGTTGCTGCTGTACCCAGGTCATCTGCCGCCACACGCACTCGCGGTTTGATGAGTGATTGAGGGCCGAGGCAGCTCCATCCTCTCGTGTCTCGTCTTCCCCGCGGTGCTATGACGGCAATCGGCCAAGAGCCCAAGGCGCGCACGTACAGCATCACCGGAGAGGCGGCGAAGGCGACGCTGCCATCAGAACAAGGAGTAGTTAGAGGAGCCCCCTTGCCACAAGGAGAACCACAGCTGAAGCCTCAAGGTGATTCCACCAAATTCTGTTTTTCTTATACTCTGTTTCAGCGTGCGCATCTTGTTTGGTCTGTTTGTTTACAATGAAATAATCTGTTGGAAGAGCATCTTAAAATCCTTTTAAGCTTATAACCATGTTCTACTCAAGATGTAGTTGAAGAGAATAAGATGTTTTTGTTGTTCACATATTGCAGTCACACCATCTCATCTAATGTTGAAAAATTAGTTTAATAGGAGTGCATCCCTCTACCCTGGCCGGTGGCTGATGGTGATGAGTACGGAGTATCGTATATAACCTCGTTCTTGCTGTATGTTTGTTTCTAATTATCCTTCTGCGTGTGATTTTCTTGGCCAGTAACTTGATATGGGGGTTCAGTTAATACCTATTGGCACACTAATGTAGCAATGTTTTATGCTGATTGTTGTACTTGGTTGGTTGTTTCCTCACCAAGTGTTATGTTGCAACTTCTTGATCGTCAATGGAAGCTCATACCAGTAGGAATTTGATTCCAAGATGGCTAATAGGTAGACAGATTGTTCGGTTTTTTTTTTCAAATGTCATGCCTTATAAGCCCATAAATAATAGGCATGTTGCGTGTAAGGAATTTCAGATTGCCCCCTTTGGTCACCCAGAGGAGGTGTATTGATCTGCCTAGCAAATACTACAATCGAAAGTCTAGACTCGTGTAAGTACGTAGTCTTTACTTAGTACAAACTTGGGCAAAGTTTTCATCCAGTTTTATTGAATCCTACATGTGTTTCACAGTCTACGGTTGTGCCAGCATCAGTTTTATTGAATTGCCACTGGTTGCTACTATTATGGTTCTTCGAGGGCTGGTCAGTCAACTTCTTAACAAACGAATTGTTGCACTTATAATAGTGAGGAAGAAATTGTTTCGATGTATTCCTGTCCAGATATTACATTTAGTTTTCATGTCTTCCATTTCGTTTCTTAACCTAAGCTTGTTTTCACGCATGGAGAGTATACTAAATTTCAGCAATATACTGTACTTGTGTCTAAGTATTTTTGTAGATCATCAGGAAAAGATTGCCATGTGTCACCACAGAGCCGAACCGAGCAGTCTAGGCAGACAGTGTGGTCGTGGTGGAGCCAAGAGTAGTGCAGATAAAGGATTAAAGGATGACGGAAACACTTCGTTTTCCCACATGATGTAGATGGAGAAGTAAGACATACCTAATGGAGGAAGGAAATTGAAGGGTATGTTGCACGGCAGTTGCCAAGAAGAGGAAGCAAAAGGAGGACATCTGCTTCTGTTGTGATACAACCAGATATCGTGCTCCGCAGATGCACTATCACGGAATAGAATGATACTTTGTCCAAAATCTCCATATAGGAGTACCGCATTGTTGCCCCGTGATAACGCGCTACCAGTGGCTTACTTGTAAATGACCAATGTAGCTTTTCATTTGCCAGATACTTGTAAACTATTGATCCAGCTATGGCAATTTGTTATGCAGCAAGAAAAAAGTGTTAAGCCAAGTGATCGAAAGCGATGTACGATGGGTGAAAAGCCCTTGAATTATCTTACCAATCTTTGTATTGAATGGATGGCAAGTTTCAGAGCCTTTTCATTTTGCAACGACTTGAGCTGAATCTTCCCTATTTTTCGAAATCAGTCCATAAATGTACATGGTTTCGTCCTCCTTTTCTATAGAGATGGTTTATGTATATTTAAATTGAACAAATAGTAGTAAGAAGGAAGATTGTTTGTTTTTCTTTCTCTGAATGAATTCAAAAAGTGAAGCACAAACCCAAAACTGCCTTGTTAATATGTATACTATTCAATCTTCATACAATCCTACTTATAATTCACAGACTCTGTTTTGTCCAAATAATACAACAGAGGTAAAAAGGAAGAAAAAAGAAAGTGAAATGGTCTTGTCCACTCACTCCAACGGCTAGGATCTACTAATCGAGCAGGTTCAGTTCAGTCCCAAGAATTTCCAGAGGGCGGGAACCAGAGCTCGCTCTCGTCGAGCTTCATCAGGTCCTGCAGGCCGTCCCAGAGCTGATCCCCTGTTTCCTGCCCGCCGCTCTGCTGCCACGACTGCGGGACCCGGACCTCGACGTCGGCGCTGCGGGGCGACGGCGAGCACGTGCCGGACTTGGCCGCGGCGGCATTGCCGTCGCCCAGCTGCTGCTGCTGCTCGGGGAAGGGGAAGTTGAGCTTGGCGCGCGGGCCGCGGAACTCGACGGCGGCGCGGTCGTAGGCCCTGGCGGCGTCCTCGGCGGTGTCGAAGGTGCCGAGCCACACCCGCACGGCGCGGCGCGGGTCGCGGATCTCCGCCGCCCACTTGCCCCACGGCCGCTGCCTGACGCCCCGGTACTTGTTCTTCTTGTTCCTCCGCCTCCTCTGCGGCCCGCCCGCGGTCACCGGCGCCTTCGGCGCGTCCAATGCGGCGGTCGCCGCGGTGGCCTCTGCGGCGCCGAAGAACTCGCAGCCGAGGCAGCCGTCGACCCTGCACGCCGGGCACACCTCCTTGCTCGCGGCCGCCGGGAAGAGGCAGTCCGGCGGCGGCGTGGTGTACCCGGAGATGACGTGCAGCAGCGCGGCGACCATGGCGCCGTGCTCCTGCTCCGGGGTGATCGCCCTGCCCGCGAACGGCGGCGGCGGCTCGGCGGTGGCGGTGCTGGGCGAGGGGTCGTCCAAGTGGCCGTCGAAGCGGATCATGTACTCGTGGCCCGGTCCCTCCATCGCCGCCGAGACGCTGAAGGTCATGTGTGTTCTTGCTTGGTGGCGCTGACTTGAGGTTGAGAGTTGAGGTGGTTTGGTTTGAAGTGAGCGGGAACAGGGGAGTCGGGGGCGAGGTTTATATACGGGGCTGACGTCGCAGGGCACGCGGCGCATGCAGAGCGCCCGTGCGCTCTTCGCTTTCTGTGGAAATTCCTTTTCCTTTTCTGTTGGATCGCATCGGGGCCAGCTAGCCAGGTAAACAAATCCTGTGATTTAGCGTAACGGGGTTCGCGTGGGAAACGTGCGCGTTTTGGGGCCTCGGGTTTGGGCTGGTTGGTTGGCTGTTTTGTTTAATCCCGGTTTTGCCCTCGCTCCCGGTACGGGACAGCCGAGAGCCGACGGCGTCAGCGTGTGGGAGTGACGGGTCGGTGGGGTGAGGGTGACGCCGGTGGTGACGCTAGTGGAATCGTGGGAGAGAGTGGGAGTGGTGCCTGGACGGGACAGCGGACGAGGGAGGGAGGTCCGTCTTTCCGTTGAAAGGGTCAGAGTCGGGTCAAGGGGACGGCTGGTTGGCTCAGGTGGTTTTGCACCTCCGACGTGGCCGCGAGGGAGGTCGGCACACGCACAGTGACAGTACAGTAGCTGGTCTGTTGCCGTTTGTCTGCAAGTGTGGTGTACGGTTCTGGTTATTAGACCTTTATTTTTCTCGGGGGAGTTATTCTAGATGGGTTTGAATTTCATTTACTGCCGCTGACTTCTCCGGGGTTCAATTTAAATTTGTAATCACTTTAGTGTTATCTACTCGGTCGCTCCAAATGAGTTTGACTTCCAGATACACTCATTTCAACGACACTTAATTTAAATCAGAGGTAATAGTATATAGTACCAGTATAAAGAACAAAGTCAAACTTTGACCATATTTATGAAGAAAACTCTACAACACTAAAATGTATACAATTGAAATGTATTTCGTGTTCTAGATGAATATGTTGTTTCTACAAACTTGGTCAAAGTTAGTAAAGTTTGACTTCTCGAAATATTTATACGCACTACATTATGGAACGGAGGGAGTATGACTTTTTTCATCCTGTATGATTGAAAGTTGGACCATATGGTCATCCACACACTAATTAGACTTAATTACCACCAGCATAAAAAGACTTGACGAGTGGTTCTTTTCTTTTCTTCTTCTTGGCACAAGGTGCTTGAGGAGTAGTTCATCACGACTTGGGTGGCAATTATGTGTCCACTGATGCATCGGGGTTGTTAGCTCGATTGACGACTTTCGAGAGAGTTTGTCTTTGACTTTATACTCAGGCAACGATATCGGATGTGTTCGCATGGGGACCATGTCCCGCGAGCAGTTGCTCAGTGCAGCTTGAGTTGTTGGAGGTTGGGCAGTACAACATTATTTGTTGGGAATTGTGAATAACTCTCGGATGTTCGCAACTGAATTTATACATTGAGAACATTGGTGTGAATGCTCAATGGTATGGTCAACTATCATAACATATTTTCTCTTTCGAGCTACTCCCTCCGTCCGGTGAAAAGTGTACGTTTAGATTTAAAATTTGTCCACAAAAGAGTGTACTTCTAACTTCCCAATGCACATTAAAGTACTTCTCTCTCATCACACGGTAATCAAGACCAATAACAATCTACACATGGTCTTCTTAATTTTTACATGCACTTAGCTCATTGGGGGTTGGGTAATTAAATAGGAGAGAGATGATGGCTTGCACCTTTCCAATGCATTTTTTACTTCACTCCATAATTTGTCCTAAAATATCTAGATGCACACTTTTCACCGGACGGAGGGAGTACCTATTTTTCTTTCTGCGAGCTACCCTATATCACGTTTCAAACAAAGAAAGAGGTAAACCAATCCAGTAGGCGCCAAGCTAAAATATAACTCCCGAATAGCCTTGTGGCATCCTCTCGGCACAATCAACAAATGAATGAGTCTTAGGAGGGATACTCAGAACAAGTGACGAACCTGAAGACGGCACAGTAATAACTAGTCTATTACATACTAAAAGCACAATGCAGTGAAATATAGATAAAAATAGTTAGAAAATCCCACAAATAGGGAAACATCTGGCCATCTGTTTACCGTAGTACAAAAGAATAACCATTAGAGCATCTACAGCCAGACGTCTCAAACCATCCTTCATACGTCCGCGGACGTGCCCGGACAAGAGAGAGAAGGAAAAACGTGACCCAACCGGACCCCTCATATCATCTCTATATGCCCGGGCTGCCCGGGCGTTCCTCCACGTAGGATGCGGCCCCACCCGGACCACCTTTTTGCTTTCTTTATTCATTCTTTTATTTATCTCTCTTCATCTCCACCAATCATGTGCAAGTGACCAGATATATGAGAAGAAAAATGAGAAGTGTGGCTACGCTGCAGGATAAATAGGGGCTCAAAGCGGATGCGTTCGGTCACTGACCGGGCTCGTCCGCGGGCGTTTAAAGGGTCATATTTGCTATGTCCGACTGTATATGCTCTTAGATTTTACCAATGGCCCTTTGACTTTGAAGTTGACCGAAAAAACCACCACTGCCATTATAGGAAAAAATTCATCTATTTTACTCCTATAAAACTATCATGTGTACATGTTTCATCTCTTTTACCCATAAAACTACCATGCGTATGATTTGATCTGAACTCCCAACCCAGGGTTAAGCCATCAACATGTTTGTGTTGTGCCCCAGGTTCATGGCGTTCTCCGGCTATGGAGAAAAGGAAGATGGGATGGAATTGTTTGAGATGTCAGATGTGGAACGGAAGAAACTCTCATGGAGAAGAGTTTGGGTCCAACGACAAATGTTGTAGGCATCATAATTTTAGCATGCCTAAGTTTCTTATGTTTCCTGGTGTGGAAATATATCCACCTGCTTTGCTTCCTATACGCATGCACGTTTCGCCAGATCCAATTGATCAGTTTGACCAAGATTCCACCTTGCCAATGCCGCCTTCTATTCTTGCCGTTGACGCTAGGTCTCTAGCTATGCAGTATGATAGTCAGAATTGATTGACACCGAATACGACTAATGGAGGATGGCAATGCTATCTCGTGGGAGAGGCAAGAGTAGAGAGACATGCACTCTGAGATAATAGCGTAAGTCCTCATCACCCTTCATCTCCAATATGACTGGATACATCCTTCTTTCTTCCTATTCATTGCCAAATCAGACTGCGTATGAAATTTTCGATTAGTCCATTGTGCATAGTTGTGTGGTGCAACAACTGTTTACATGGTGAAAGAATGGAGTGCAATTTTGACGAAAAAATATGGTTTGGTCCTGATCAATCTTGCAGAGGAAAAAATATATTTCCATCCTGTTGTCGTTGCCATTGTAGGGAATTTAGTCTCACATGATGAAAGTACCATTTTTTACTGCAACCATACAATTTAACACTCAAGATATGTGTGTATTCAGTTTACCAAGATGTGCTAATTATCTGTCATCTACACTTTTTGTACTGAAGATATTAGTACGGTTGATTGACAGATGAGATTCCTTGGTGGCCTACTGAAACTCATTTCTTTTGCTTTGCTCTATATTAATGTAATATAAACCAAGAGTCATGTAAATTTTCAAAGGGAAACACACCGACATAATAATAAATTGTTCCAAATAAAGAGCATCAGAATGATGGTTGTTTTCCTTTATGCTGGGAATATGGGCGACTTGTTAAGCAATAATAGGTTTAAGAATGATAGTTGATTTTTTGTGAATAAGAATGATGGTTGATGGTAGCTACATTTTGTTCGATAGTCATTTTCTTGGACGACCTCCATGCATTAATGGTAGATTACCTTCAAGCTTCAATAGTCAAAGTATTACACTTCTTTCTTCCAATACATAAATGATATTGTTTGCTGCTTCTTAATATTTGGATTTTATAAAGGGAGAGTTTATGTGCTTTACATCTTAAGGAATAACTGATTCCTCAATAAGGTCCAAGCCAGACTCGTACTTTTCTCGAAGCTTTTCTTTCAGGTAATGGGATATCATACTCACCTATTTACAGTTGCCACATATACTGATGATGCTTAGTTACTACATCTAATTTTATTGGTTGAAAAATGTATGCATCTTCGCTTGGTAAGTATAAAGTGAAAGAAGAGAAATATTCATTTCGTAAAGATGAATTCTAGCACACAATTCATTATCACTTTAGCGGCTTTGTTTTTATGTTCCCTATGAATATTTGCAATACAACAAGTATCATAAACGAAGAAAAATAACTATTTCTTTCTTGATTCAATATCCATTGCTTCATAGTACGTATGTTCATAAGAATGTTTCTCACAAGATTCAGGTTTCCGAGCTAAATGTGAATCAATAACACCAGTCAACTTGGGGGAACCTGTTTCTTGTAGTAGTAGTCAAAATGCAACAGTATATCGATAGGAACATGGAATTCAGTTGAACCGCATAAAAGGTCTATAGATAAAAGAGCGTTCTGGAGAGCTAGCTCTTGCAGCATATCACCAATCTCCATAGCTTTCAATCACTAATAATTGTATGTTGAATGGTAAATCACAATTGACCTTCTTTGTTTCTTCTAATCTCTGACTTAAAAATGAATTGGAGAAGGCAACATGTACTACATTCTTCTTCCCATTTTAGTTTGTCACACTCAATATGTATTTGTGGCATTTATGTGTTGTTATTGAGACAACCGCAAAAAAAGTGTTGTTATAAGAAACTTACCTTTTCAGATATTGTCTTTTGTTTAGATTTGGCTAAAAAATGAAACACGTATAGTTTACTAGCACTACAATAGTGGGTTATAGCAAGTGCCACTTATTCTGAGTTCTGATTATGATACATTTTAGCTACAGACAATATAATTCTCCTTTCATGCATGTCTACATGGTTATTTGAATCATTTTCACCAGCTAAAGATAATATTTTTTTGCTCACAGGAAACATTTTTAAAGCAAGCAATTTATTTTCTTTCAGTCTGTGTTCATTTTAACCCATCATAACTAAAACAGAACAAAAATTCAAAAAATATATATAACTAAAACAGAACAATGCTCGTCAATATCATATGAAATGGAGCTTTTGTTCTTTCTTAGTTGAGGCCCTTGCCAGCGTCCCCGAGCCTTGAATACGCTGGCTCCGGCACCGTCGGCGTCGGAATCGGTGCTCCGGCCACACCTCCATCTTTGTTCACAAACGAAATTGACTAACCCAATTGGAATTCATGCAACTTACATGCAACTAAAACCTCTGAACTTGCGTCAGATCACTGAAAGAATGGTATCCAAGTGATACGACCGACAAAAATTAAGAGACCACTAGTAGAAAAAACCCTATAGGTTTAAGTTATTAGCTTGGCGCCAAGTCAAAACCGCACGCCACTGGTAAATTGCCAAAATACCTCTTATTACTGCCGTACCTGCTAAGGGGCATGGCACTAGTTGTGTGCAAATGGTACATTGTATTATTTTTTATGGAATAAGGTTTTATCTTACTGCCTTTGATCCATACTAATCGTTCGTTGACTTAGTGTTATTTTAGTACAAAGTTACACTATGTCAACGACAATTAATACCGAATGGAGGGAGTACAATATTTCGGGAACCTTCCAGTTACATGTTTATATTAAAAGATACTCCCTCCATCTCATAATATAAGAACGTTTTTGACACTAGTGTAGTGTCAAAAACGTTCTTATATTATGGGACAGAGGGAGTAACAAAGAACGCTGAATTTCGAAACCGAGGCACTTCAAATATTCGGTGACAAAAAGAGAAACCTTGTTAGAAAAAAAGACTGTGTAACAGTGTGAGGGTAAGGGAGTAAAACGTTCCATCAAGAGGTAAAAAGTAAAAAAAACACACATGTTCCGCATGCATCAACGGTCTACCCGGCTGCTCTAAGCATATGCCCTATAACATATACATATAGTAGTACGTTTTTCACTCTCCCCGGAGAAAATATACGTTTTTTTACTCCAGCACCAAAAGAATGAGAATCATGTTGCATAATTCTACTACTAGCTGAAAAAGAAATCGATCCAGTTGATCGGGACGTCGCCGTCCAGGGGCCCATGCTAGAAATGTGTATGTACTGGTACCGGCCGATGTGCCCCGTCCCAGTTTCGAGCAAAAAGAGATGCCGGCTGGCTGCTGGCAAACATACATGGGCGTGGACGACTCTTCGGCTCGCTCTCGCCCGTGGTGAAAGCGACGCTGACAGATTGGAGACAGCTCCCAAGCCGCGGGGCGTCCACGACGGCGCATACTTAATTTTGCTCCGCGGTCAGCGTCGAAAACGTCAAAATCTCTGTGCGTTGAGGTAAACTTGGTGGTGGTAGTGTGACGAAGGAGTACTGGTGGCGTGACGCTGGGCTTCGCTACGCGAGTACGATCGCTTCGGCTGCTGCTCGGTGGCTGGCGCTGATTCCTGTCGTGCATGACGCGTACGTGTGGTGACCTACAGGCTACAGGGACTTGGTGTGGTGGTGTAAACTTTGTGATGCAAGTGCTAAGTATTGAATCGTCAGTAAGCTTTGATCAAGATTTTCTTATGTCCACTTTAAAGTACACGACTTCATCTTCGAGACGAAAATATACTGAAAGATACTCGCTCCGTCCCATAATGTAAGACGTTTTTGACGCTACACTAGTATCGAAAAACGTCTTACATTATGAGACGGATGGAGTAAATTTTTTTTTTTGACATGGAGGCAAAAGCTTTGCCTTTTCATTAAATAAGAAGAAGATAGTTGCTCGGTTAATTACAAGAAAACTGGGCGAAAACCGATACATCGAGGGTCAAACCCCACACACAGACTCAACAAGCCTACAAGGACACCGCAGATGGCACACCGCAGAGCCATCCTGCGGACTACTCCCAAAATAAAAAGCACCGGAGAGGAAGGCACATACTAATGGCTAACCTCATGCCTTGAGGCCTGATACGTCCAAAACGTATCTATAATTTCTGCTTGCTCCATGCCTCTTTTGGGTGATATTGCTATGTTATTTATACACTTCCATACACTTTTGATCATATTTGGACTAACCTATTAACTCAGTGCACCCCAGTGCCAGTTTCTGTTTTCGGCTGTTTTTGTATTTCAGGTTTTCACATTACGAGAACTGCCAGGAAAAATCCAGAAAAATTATATAAAAAATCAGCGTTCCAGAAGCTACCGTGCGCCCGAAGTACAGCCGGGGGGGAGGGGG
>LR738709.1:666245699-666311079 GCA_902687465.1 Secale cereale
GGGGGGGGGGCGCCTGGGCCCCCCGAGGCTCCGCTGATGCCCCCCTTTGGCATATATTTAAAGCGTCTCCCGAAACCCTCGAGACGGGAACTCTTTTTCGTGATCTCATCTCTGTTCTGGCGGCGCCGCCGCTTCCAAGATCGGGAGCACCAGGAGAACTCTTCCTGGCACCCTGCCGGAGGGGAGGATCACCACGGGGACCTTCTCCACCAACATGGACGCCTCCCGGATGAGTTGTGAGTAGTCTCCCTTGGACCATGGGTCCATGACCAGTAGCTATGTGATGTTCTCCTCCCGTTCTTGTGCTTCACTAATTAGTCCTCGTGAGCTGCCCTACATGATTGAGGCACATATGTAATCCTTATGCTGTTGCTATGATGAGTTTGCTGGGATCCGATGGATTATGAGATTATGTTCAGATTGTGTTTGAGTAATATATTTGATTCACCTCTTTTATGTTTATGTTCGTAAGTAATTCTTGCATGTTCTCCGTTGTTATTTATTGCTCTGGCCAAGTAGTAGGTAGTGACTCCAAGAGGGAACGTTATGCTCGATTGTGGGTTCATGCCCCTCGATGACTAGTTTGAGTGACAGAAACATGAGTCTAGGGGATGTGCTGTTGCCACAAGGGGGAAAACAACGGTGCTTGTGCCCGCGGGTGCAAGGACTGTTTACTTTACGCAAAGTTCTTTTAATGCAGTTGTCTGTTGTTTTGAGTTTACACCATGGGTGGGACTCGCAACTTAATACCAGCGAGATGTTCTGGATAGATATCTCAAGGTGGATGATTAGTAGTAGATGAAGATGGATTTCGGTCTACTTACCTCGGCGTACCGCCCATGCTTTGAACCTCAACCTTTCTTGCAATGTAGTCAGCATTGGTTTGCGCACATGGTCCTGTCAATTGCCCAGCTGTAATTCGTTTACCTCACATAGCAGTTTTATCGTCTTTTGGGAGAGAGACATCACTAGTGAACATCATGAGACTCCGGTCCATATTACCATCATTGATCACATCCGCTATTTACTTTCCGCTTTTATTTACTATTGCAGCAATATCTATCACTACTATCACTTGCGTTTGACCCTTTGTAAACTACAAGGCCGGAGGGATTGACAACCTCTCTGTACTCGTTGGGAGCAAAGTTATTTGTATCTGTGTGCAGGTCCACGTTGATTGCTAATATCTGGCGCCGTTAGCAGTTAACACCTTCTTGTTGAAACTGGGAGTCTCAGGGAAATCGATCCTTGGTATTGCCAAGGGAAATCTTCTGCTACACTGCATCTCAAAACCTTCCACTTGGGGTAACTAACGAGGGGTGAGAAGCCACCTAGCACTAACCCATTAGTCATTTGCTTGCAAGGCTTATTATGATGTGTATTACCGAGAGGGCCCAGAGATACCTCTCCGACACTCGGAGTGACAAATCCTATTCTTGATCTATGCCAACACAACGAACACTTTCGGAGACACCTGTAGAGCATCTTTATGATCACCCAGTTACGTTGTGACGTTTGATAGCACACAAGGTGTTCCTACGGTATTCGGGAGTTGCATAATCTCATAGTCATAGGAACATGTATAAGTCATGAAGAAAGCAGTAGCAGTAAAAGTAAACGATCATAGTGTGCTAAGCTAACAGATGGGTCTTATCCATCACATCATTCTCCTAATGATGTGATCGCATTGATAAAATGACAACTCATGTCTATGGCTAGGAAACATAACCATCTTTGATCAACGAGCTAGTCTAGTAGAGGCATACTAGGGACATACTGTTTTGTCTATGTATTCACACATGTACTAAGTATCCGGTTAATACAATTCTAGAATGAATAAAAGACATTTATCATGATATAAGGAAATACAAATAACATCTTTATTATTGCCTCTAGGGCATATTTCCTTCAGTCTCCCACTTGAACTAGAGTCAATAATCTAGATTACAAAGTAATGACCCTAACACCCATGGAGTCTTGGTGTTGATCATGTTTTGCCCGTGGAAGAGGCTTAGTCAACGGGTCTGCAACATTCAGATCCGTATGTATTTTGCAAATCTCTATGTCTCCCTCCTTGACTAGATCGCGGATGGAATTGAAGCGTCTTTTGATGTGCTTTGTTCTCTTGTGAAACCTGGATTCCTTCGCCAAGGCTATTGCTCCAGTGTTGTCACAAAAGATTTTCATTGGACCCGATGCACTAGGTATTACACCTAGATCGGATATGAACTCCTTCATCCAGTCTCCTTTATTTGCTGCTTCCGAAGCAGCTATTTATTCCACTTCACACGTAGATCCCACCACGACGCTCTGCTTGGAACTGCACCAACTGACAGCTCCATCGTTTAATAAAAATACATATCCGGTTTGTGACTTAGAGTCATCCGGATCAGTGTCAAAGCTGGAATCGACGTAACAGTTTACGATGAGCTCTTTGTCACCTCCATACACGAGAAACATATCCTTTGTCCTTTTCAGGTACTTTAGGATATTCTTGACCGTTGTCCAGTGATCCACTCCTGGATTACTTTGGTACCTCCCTGCTAGACTTATAGCAAGGCACACATTAGGTCTGGTATACAGCATTGCATACATGATAGATCCTATGGCTGAGGCATAGGGAATGACTTTCATTTTCTCTCTATCTTCTGCAGTGGTCGGGCATTGAGTCTTACTCAATTTCACACCTTGTAACACAGGCAAGAACCCTTTCTTTGACTGATCCATTTTGAACTTCTTCAAAACTTTATCAAGGTATGTGCTTTGTGAAAGTCCAATTAAGCATCTTGATCTATCTTTATAGATCTTGATGCCTAATATGTAAGCAGCTTCACCGAGGTCTTTCATTGAAAAACTCTTATTCAAGTATCCTTTTATGCTATCCAGAAATTCTATATCATTTCCAATCAACAATATGTCATCCACATATAATATCAGAAATGCTACAGAGCTCTCACTCACTTTCTTGTAAATACAGACTTCTCCAAAAGTCTGTATAAAACCATATGCTTTGATCACCTCATCAAAGCGTATAATCCAACTCCGAGATGCTTGCACCAGTCCAAAGATGGATCGCTGGAGTTTGCACACTTTGTTAGCACCTTTTGGATCGAAAAAACCTTCTAGTTGCATCATATACAACTCTTCTTTGAGATATACATTCACGAATGTAGTTTTGACGTCCATTTGCCAGATTTCATAATCATAAAATGCGACAATTGCTAACATGATTCGGACAGACTTAAGCATCGCCATAGGTGAGAAAGTCTCATCGTAGTCAACTCCTTGAACTTGTCGAAACCCTTTCGCAACAAGTCGAGCTTTGTAAACAGTAACATTACCGTCTGCGTCGGTCTTCCTCTTGAAGATCCATTTATTTTCGATGGCTTGCCGATCATCGGGCAAGTCAACCAAAGTCCACACTTTGTTCTCATACATGGATCCCATCTCAGATTTCATGGCTTCAAGCCATTTTGCGGAATCTGGGCTCATCATCGCTTCTTCATAGTTTGTAGGTTCATCATGGTCTAGTAACATGACTTCCAGAACTGGGTTGCCGTACCACTCTGGTGCGGAACGAACTCTGGTTGATCTACGAAGTTCAGCAGAAACTTGATTTGAAGTTTCATGATCATCATCATTAGCTTCCTCACTAATTGGTGTACGAATCACTCGAACTAGTTTCTGTGATGTACTACTTTCCAATTCGGGAGAAGGTACAATTACCTCATCAAGTTCTACATTCCTCCCACTCACTTCTTTCGAGAGAAACTCCTTCTCTAGAAAGGATCCATTCTTAGCAACGAATATCTTGCCTTTGGATCTGTGATAGAAGGTGTACCCAACAGTCTCGTTTGGGTATCCTATGAAGACACATTTCTCCGACTTGGGTTCGAGCTTATCAGGTTGAAGCTTTTTCACATAAGCATCGCAGCCCCAAACTTTAAGAAATGATAACTTTGGTTTCTTGACAAACCACAGTTCATAAGGCGTCGTCTCAACGGATTTAGATGGTGCCCTATTTAACGTGAATGCAGCTGTCTCTAAAGCATAACCCCAAAACGATAGTGGTAAATCGGTAAGAGACATCATAGATCGCACCATATCCAATAAAGTACGGTTACGACGTTCGGACACACCATTACGCTGTGGTGTTCCGGGTGGCGTGAGTTGTGAAACTATTCCACATTGTTTCAAATGAAGACCAAACTCGTAACTCAAATATTCACCTCCACGATCAGATCGTAGAAACTTTATTTTCTTGTTACGATGATTCTCTACTTCACTCTGAAATTCTTTGAACTTTTCAAATGTTTCAGACTTGTGTTTCATCAAGTAGATATACCCATATCTTCTCAAATCATCAATGAAGGTCAGAAAATAACGATACCCGCCGCGAGCTTCAACACTCATTGGTCCACATACATCAGTATGTATGATTTCCAACAAATCTGTTGCTCGCTCCACAGTTCCGGAGAACGGAGTTTTAGTGATCTTGCCCATGAGGAATGGTTTGCAAGCACCAAGTGATTCATAATCAAGTGATTCCAAAAGTCCATCATTATGGAGTTTCTTCACGCGTTTTACACCAATATGACCTAAACGGCAGTGCCACAAATAAGTTGCACTATCATTATTAACCTTGCAACTTTTGGCTTCAATATTATGAATATGTGTATCACTACAATCGAGATCCAACAAGAATTGACCACTCTTCAAGGGTGCATGACCATAAAAGATATCATTCATAAAAATAGAACAACCATTATTATCTGATTTAAATGAATAACCGTCTCGCAATAAACAAGATCCAGATATAATGTTCATGCGTAACGCTGGCACCAAATAACAATTATTCAGGTCTAAAACTAATCCCGAAGGTAAATGTAGAGGTAGCGTGCCGACGGCGATCACATCGACTTTGGAACCATTTCCCACGCGCATCTGATAACCCTCAACCGTAAAGGATCGAGATAGTCTTCGCGGGTAAGAACAACCCAATTTATTGATTCGACACACGGGGAGCCAAAGAGTATTTATAAGCTTTGACAGTTGAGTTGTCAATTCAACCGCACTTGAAATATACTTACTTGCAACAAAAGATAAGTGGTAACAGTGATATGATAGTGATGATAGTAATAGTAAAAGTAAACAGCAAAAATAAATAGCAGTAGTAAATGGCAAAAGTAGCAACTAGTGACAAGCAAGATTTAAAACACTGTAGGCTAGGGAGATGGATGGTTGGGCGCTGCATGGATGAGATAGATTCTAACTTGGGGCACGGCACACGGAAAAGTAATGATCATCTAGGCAAATATCAAACATTAGGCATGTATCCCGTAGGTAGTTATACATGCTTGCAATAAGAACTTTCACAACATCTTTTGTCCTACCATCCCGCTACGAACGGGGCCAAAAGGAACTTATGGATATTAAGGTGCTCCTGTCAAAGAGCACCGGAACAAAGCAATTAACTCAATGGATACATGTAATCCTCAAACTACGGACCATCCCCTTTGGTGTCCCAAGCTGTCACTTTTGGGATCGCCGGTTCCAAACCGTAACAGGTGCAAACAACTCATAGATAGGATCACGAACACAAATATATTCATGCAAACACATATGGTTCAGATCTGAAATCATGGCACTCGGGCCCTAAGTGTCAAGCATTAAGAATAACAAGTTGACAAAGATGATAAACACCATAGTAGATGATAGGCAACATGCCCCCAACGATCTGATAAACTATTACATGATCTAACTCATCCAATCCCTACCATCCCCTTCGCCTACAGCAGGGGAATTACTCACACATGGGGGGAGAAGTCATGGAGGGATGATGGAGTGGTGATGATGATGACGATGGCGACGATCTCCCCTCTCCGGAGGCCAATTCAGCCTCCAGATTAGCCCTCCCGAGGAAGAACAGAGGGTGGCGGCGGCTTCGCGACGGAAAACTGCGAAAGAACTTCTGATCTGGGGTTTCTGCGTCGGGAGTAAAAATACGAGGCAAAGTAGGGCACCAGGGGGTGTGGGACCCACCCAGGCGGGCCCCCGGCGCAGCCCAGGGGGGGGGGCGCCCACAGGGTGCCTGGGCACCCCCTGGACCCCCTCTGGCCCCACTTCTGGCTCCTGGTTCCTTCGGGTGCGTGGATTTTCTGTGATTTTTCGTGGATTTTTCTGAGATACCTAAAAATCCGTTTTCCTGCACACAAATAAACCATACAGGCAGCTCTGCTGAAAACAGCGTCAGTCCGGGTTAGTTTAGTCCAAATCATGCAAGAATGAGGCCAAAACAATATCAAAAGTGTTTGGAAAAGTAGATACGTTTGAGACGTATCAACTCCCCCAAGCTTAGCATATTTCTTGTCCTCAAGCAATTCAGTTCAACGAACTGGACGCGACAAAGAAAACTTTGACAAACTCTTTTGCTTCATTAGATGTATATAAGCATGTCCTACGAAAAGAGTTTAGCAAGTATTGAAACAGTACTTATGAGGACAATGCAAGGAGCAATCCTTCTTTCAAGTAACCAGTCACAAATACTTAAAAGTAAATAATATATTACTGAAAATCAAGACAAGATTACATTGCACATAGCTTGAGCATATTAGGGTGGTATCTCGCTAGCCTCCATGAGTGAAGCAAAACATAAATGAAGAGACTCCTCCAGAGTTTTAAAGGAGACTAGAACTAAAAATTTCAGAATAAATCATATCACAAGTATGCAGAAGACAATGTAATACTTTGGGACAATGCACATTACACTCAGAATGACAATTATGCTCTCCTAGTCGGTGCTTTGAAGAAAGAAGGTGAGACTCTCGAACCGTGGCTTTTATTGGCAAGGTTGAAAAACCATGGTCGGAAACAAAAACTAAACATGTACCAGAGCTCTTGGTTTTAAAAACAGAGGTAAAAACGTTTTTGAGAGGTGCATATTTCGTCAACGAATGCTAGCAGATAACTCAATCACTTTTTGAGTGGACAAGTCTCGAGGAACGGCTCCCGCATGAGGACGATCACATCCTCTTAATCTCCTTTGTTTATCACTGCCAAAGTTTTCTGATTTCTCATGAACAAAGCGTGAAGGAGGGTTTGTTTGTTATATTATCTTTTTGAGCCGGGCGCACTCAATGCCAGTTCCTTTTCGTATTAGGGGTTTGCACATTAGACATGCACTCCAGGGGTGAAACTTGTCCAACTTAAAAAGATCATGAATTAACTACTACTTCCTCATGAGCTAAAACATAGGCACAAAAGAGAAATGCTTTTGATTAGTTTCGAGATGGTACATGAAAGTCTTCGTTAGGAATGGCAGGTAAATACCATGTATAGGAAGGTATAGTGGACTCATATGGCATAACTGGTTTTAAGGATTTTGGATGCACAAGCAGTCAGTCCGCTTAGTATAGGTGGAGGTTTAGCAAAAGACTGGGAAGCGACCAACTAGAGAGCAATAACGGTCATAATCATGCAGAGCGACAAAGCAACATTGAATCGGGCATGAAAGTAATATAACTATTCTACAACTCAAAGATCATCAAGGCAAAGTAGACTTTTTAGTCTTAAACATGTGTAAGCATGTGCCAAGTCAATCCAAAAATTCTCTAAAGGGAAATACCACCTTAGTATACCAGACTATGAACAGTGCAATGCATGTAGATCATTTCAATAACACATTATATACTCTAGTTATTCGAGACTAGCCACAAGGAAAGCATGAACCGCTGGAAAAGCATTGTAAACATAGCACTATGTCGCTACAAGCTGGTCTCTAGATCATAAGTACAGGCATATGTACAAAAGTAGAAACAAAAAGAGTTCATACCGGTCTTCCTTGTTGCTTCCTTTCAGTCGATCTTCGTCATTACTGCTTGTCACTTGCACGATCGAACGTAGGAAATATAATCAAATGACATCACGGACTCGAGCTGATCTCTGAAAACAAAGCAAACTAAAGAGAGAAAGGAAATCTTTTTGGGTTTTTTCAAAGGTTGAATAAAAGCAAAAGAAAGAAAAAAAATCTTTTTGTTGTTTTTGCAAAGAGAGAAACCAAGAAGAACGGGCAAAAACTTCGAAAATATCAAAGCGAATAAAACGAATAATACAATGGAAAAGTGAGAAGGGCACGTACTCCCCCAAGCTTAGGCTTTTGTTCTAAGTTGGTAGCAGCTACTGCCCCCAGGAGCCTCCTGCTCCAGGGGTATGGTGGTGAGTCCAAGGGTCGTAGAAGGATGCTGGCGCGTACACCGAACTCCTCGGAGTCTCCCACGAGGAAGGTTCCGAACGCCAAACAGAGGAAGACCCTTCACCAAACTCGGTGGCGGTCTCTTCCTGAAAATGTGGTATCTCACCGTGCCTCTCCTCGTCGGGCACAACCCCCTCCATGGGGTTATGAAACTGATGCTGGACCATGAACTCATCGAACTGAACAACATCAAAGGACCATCCATTCCTGCGAGAAAAATCAAACAAAAGAGGTGCAGGTAGACGGATCTCGCGTTCCGCGGCAGTTCCGAAACGCAAGATATAAATAAGATTATCAAGCACAGAACCCATGGTAACAAACTTATGCCTTTTCATAGCAGCAAGATCAAAGCTTAAATAAGTAAAAGGAGTATCATCAGGGTGTGGGGTGCCTCCAAGATGCTCTAAGATAAGTGTGGCGTAAACGCCACCATATAAGTCCCCCTTGTTACCGTTCATAGCAAGGCGTCGAGCAATTAAGGTACCCAGATTATAATCAGACCTCCCTGAGAGGGCTGCTGCCAGGATAGCAATATCCGGAGCAGAAATGTTGCTCGTGTTGTCACGAGCTAGCACCCCTCTATCAATATAATATGCAAAATACCTGAGGTGAGGAAACAAGATGCTGGAGATCTTCGACCGATGAATATCCCTCGTACCCATGCTGCAGAGGGAGTTGATGACGGTTTTCAGCTCGGAGGGCTGAGTGGCCATCCTTGCCGTCCTCCCAACGTTCGGCACACCTATTATTTCACAAAAATTTCCCAAAGTCATGGTGATAAGATCATTATAAATTTTAAACTCAATAGCATCTGAATCGGGATTATATCTAAAACTGTTAATGAAACTGGAGGTGAGTTTTTGATACTGAGTAACACGGCTCGTGACCAGCCGTGTCAAACCTGCATTAGCACAAAGATTATAAAACTCATCCTTGATTCCCACAGCTTCCATGAATTCATCACATGGAAATGTCATCGCACGTGCTGGACTTGTGTCTTCCAACAACTCCAGGGGCACATGATCTTCATTATAGCTCACCCTAGCAGTCGATGGTGAAGCTGCGGCTCTAGTAACTCGATCGGAGTGTGCGGGCCTCCTCTTCTCAAGCCACCCTTTTGCCCTTCCTAACAAACTCATTTCTGATTTTTTTTACAATTTACAAAAACGAGGATTAAAACAAAGTGAGCTAAGGCAAACTACTCAACTCACTTGCCCAAGGCATAAACTTGCATCAAAACTTGAAAAATAACTTTCTACATATGCATGCAAGCTCATCTATACAGCACCAAGAACTACTAAATACTCACAAATGAAGCCACCAATCAAAAATCTAATTGGAGGGGTGGAGGAGTCACATACCAGGGGGTATTTGCTCAAAATTTCAGCTCAAATGATGGGCTGTAGAGAGAGATCGAAGAATCGCCTCCAAGAACAGCAAGAACACAAGAACAAGAGCAGAACTCGAGTTTTTGGAGAAAGAGAGAGAGGGAGGAAGAAGACATACCTGGAGGGGGGGTCCTGTGGGCCCCATGCGCCCTATGGGCGCGGCCAGGGGCTGAGCCGCGCCAGCTGGCCGCCTGGGCCACTGGTGGTCCCCCCTGGCTGGCCCCAGGACTTTCTGGCTCTCTCCCGTCGTGGAAATTTTTATTATAATTTTTCTGGAATTTTTCTGAAAACTTCACTGTTGAAATTTTTTCGAAGTTCAAAAAGCTGCGAAACTCTCTGAAAACTTGAAGCAGTTAGTAGTATTGTGAAGCTTCAAAAACATAAATACTTGGTACAGCAAGTAGGACAAAACTAAAAACAAGTGAAAACATAACAAGCTCAACTTTTTATCCATATAAAACAACTAGTAAGGTTGATCAAGTCTTACCAACAAACAAGCGATATATAGAGCAAAAAGTCTCACCTCTTATGAAGTAATCACTGAACCTTTACTTTGATGGACATTGTCCCCACCATGATAGTTTTGTATTTGTGAGGCACATGTAGTGGACAGTCCCATTCTCCAATTTTCACGGTCTCGATATTCTCTATAGAGTTGAGGCCATGCCTCCTGTCGGTCTTTTTTGGAAAATGTACCGTGTGTTCTTTATCATTCATGTGGAAGGTAACCTTCCCTTTATTGCAATCAATAATAGGACCTGCGGTGTTAAGAAAAGGTCTACCAAGAATAATGGACATGCTCCCATCCTCGGGCATGTCAAGCACAACAAAATCAGTAAGAATTAAATAATTAGCAACTTCTACGGGAACATCCTCACAAATACCTATCGGAACAGCCGTTGACTTGTCAGCCATCTGAAGGGAGATATCTGTAGGAATTAGTTTCTCTAAACAATGCCTCTCGTAAAGAGAGAGAGGCATAACACTCACTCCTGCTCCAAGATCACATAAAGCAGTTTTGACATAATTATTCTTTATGGAGCAAGGAATGGTGGGTATACCTGGATCATCGAGCTTCTCAGGAATCTTGCCACTGAAAGAGTAGTTAGCAAGCATAGTAGATATTGCATCATTAGGAACTTTTCTTTTGTTAGTGACAAGATCTTTCATATATTTTGAATAAGGAAGTAACTTAATAGCATCAGTCAAAGGGATTTGAAGAAAAAGAGGTTTAATCCACTCACAAAACTTATTGTAATGCTCTTCTTCTTTAGATTTGATGGACTTACCTGGAAAGGGCATGGGTTTCTGTACCCATGGTTCTCTTTCCTTCCCATGTTTTCTTGCGATGAAGTCTTCTTTAGTGTACCTCTTACGTTTGTCAGGTGCTTCTTCTTCTCGAACTTCAGGCGGATCATTCTTCTCATTATTATTACCTTCAGGTTCAGCACCGTCTTCAGTCTCAGCATCGGAAATAGATACACTGTTGGGATCAATAGCTGGCTCTTCATCTGCAATAGGATCATTAGAATTGTCAGTCTCTTTATGTTTCTTCTTCTTCTTTGGAGAGACAACAATTTCTTCTTCCTGCATTTGAGAATCTTGCTCGATTCTCCTCGGATGACCCTCTGGGTAGAGAGGATCTTGAGTGCTAGTTCCTCCTCGGGTTTTAATCCGGAAATCCTGCAAATTATCTTGTTTGGCATTGTTAGCAAGCAAATCTCTTTGCACATTAGAAATTTGATCAAGCTGAGTTTGAACCATATGAAAATGCTTCACAAGACATTGAACATCATTAACTGTTCTATCTAAAACATCAAGCAGTCTTTTGATAGCAAGGGAATTATCATGCAATTGACTTTCTATCCTCTCATTAAAATGATTTTGTTTCATAATAAAATTATCAAACTCATCTAAACATTGATCAGGAGGCTTACCATGAGGGATGTCACTTGCGTTGAAATCTAAAAGAGAGTGTACCTCTACCATAGGAGGGTGAGTGGTAGGCTCACACAGCTTCTCAATAGGGGGTAGATTCTTCACGTCTTCAGCTTTAATACCTTTCTCTTGAATAGACTTCTTTGCTTCTCGCATATCCTCGGGGCTCAGAACAAAAATGCCCCTCTTCTTTGTTGGTGGAGGTGGTTCAGGGACGGACCAATCTTCATGGTTTTTGGCAATCCTGCCCATCAGATCTTCTGCATCGTCCGGTGTTCTTTTCGTGAAAACACAACCAACACAGCTGTCCAAATAGGACCTGGATTCATCAGTTAGACCAGCATATAATATATCGATTAATTCATTCTTAGGGATTTCATGTTGTGACGACCCCGGCCCGACCGTGCACTAACCATACACGCAAATGCACACGATCAAGCCTAAGGACTCACGTGAAGGAATCACAACACAACTCTAAAATATAAATAAATACATACAAGTTATATATTACAAGCCAGGGGCCTCGAGGGCTCGAATACATAACAAGTGTCACACACATAGTCAGCGGAAGCGTTAGGTATCTGGGTACAGATACAGAACACAAGTACAGATAGGCCTCATACGAGGCGGGGCAAAAGAAAAGCTACGATCGAAAAGGCGCAGGCCTCCTGCCTGGGACCTCCGATCCTACTCCTGGTCGTCGTCCGCCGGCTCCTCGTAGAAGTACTCGCCGGCCGGGTAGTAGTAGTAGCCAGCCTCGGGCTGGTAGTAGTAGTCGTCAACGGGGGCTGCAGGCATCATGGCTCCGTCGTCTGGTTTATCATGCGGGTAGGACAAAAGAGGAAGCAAAGCAACCGTGAGTACTCATCCAAAGTACTCAGCAAGACTTACATCAGATCTATACTAAGCAATGCATTATTTTCAAAGAAGGCTTTATGTGGGTGGACTAGACTGCAGAAAGCCAGAGTAGAGAGGGGAAAAGCCTAGTCCTGACGAAGACTAGCATCTTCAGGGTCTTGCAGCAATTAGAAGGGTGCAGATTAGTTCATCATAATGTAATGTGTTTATAGCAATATCAACCTCATATCTCAAGTCACCAGTTCTAGTTGTACCGAAGTGGATACAACTCTGAGTGTCCGTTACCGTAGGACAGGCTATCGATAGATGTTTTCTTCCCTGCAGGGGTGCACCAACTTACCCACCACGCTCGCTTAACTCCGGCCGGACACACTTGCTGGGTCCTGCCCGGCCTCGGCTAAACAACACGACGCAACCCGACCGGATACCGCCAGAGAGGATCAAGCACGTCGGACTAACCTATGCCCCCGGGGGTCTTGGCCATCGCCCCGGACGCTCCTGCACGTTACGTGGCCGTTCGGTAGCAGACCTAGCAACCCCTTATACAAGCACGCAGTTGCATCCAGGGTCCAATCCGAACGGGCCGCTCAACCGCTGACGTCGTGACGACTCCGGCTGATGTATACGACGCAGAGCACCCACTCACACCCACGTGGTGGTTAGTGCTATCGGACCCGGAGGCCCCTCGGATCAAATATCCAAATCGCTTAGTGGATTGGGAGCGCGCGGTAACGAGCAGAGCCCACGATACTGTTGGCCCCGTTGTCCCGTCTCGAGGACTTGTGACAAGGACTGGGAATGACCGGCCACGCCTCGTAGTTATCTCGCGGGTACCCTCACTGGTCACCCGACTCCACAGCTCACGCCTCAAAGGCACTCGCGGGTACCCCTCTGGGTCAACCCGCCTCCATCCAACATGTGTAGTAGTAACTTCAAAGTGTCTTCAGACGCACGATACCTCTGGCCGCACGCCTTTGTTCCTGGCGATGTCCGGCCTCGGGGATCGATACGTCTTTAAACACGGTACGGTAAACCAGGGCATCCGTGTGGTTTTCATGCCGATGAGGAATCCGAGGAATCACCCTCGTTGGACTCCTAAACGACAAGTCCCGTTAAGGTGATACCGGAGGAATCACCCTCGGCGGTAATCACCATAGCGGATGCACGACATAAGCTAAGTCGGAAGTGGGAAGAGGAATCACCCTCGGTAACCTACAACGAGCTAGCTATACTACAGGGACAACATCGGAAGTGAGTTCGGAGGTATCACCCTCGTCACCCGATGTTAACTCTGCGGAGTCGAGCATATTAGGGGGTGTCCGGTGATGTGAAGAAGGTCAGGGGAAGGGGCTCGATCGCTTGATCGAGGCAAGGGTACTATGCGAGGCAACTACGAGAAAGCGGGACCACAGTAGTGCTACCCAACCTATACTAAGCAGTTAATGAATAAAGACAGGTATCAACAGTATTGCAAAAACAGGCTATGCAACAGTAATAGGAGCAGTAGCAGTAGCAGCAATTCTAATGCAAGAATAAGAGAGAATAGACATAGGCGATATCGGAATGATCAAAGGGGGGGTTGCTTGCCTGGTTGCTCGGTGGCAAAAGCAAGGTCGTCGGAGGGGGAACCAATCACCGGGACGGCGTCGGTCTCTGGAGCGGCGTCAGCGTCGGACTCTACCGAGAGAGAAGAGGGGGGGAAGAAACAGATAAATACACAGAATACAAGCATCACAAAGCGTGCTAGGCTAATGTGCAGTGCAGGGTTGCCTAAAAACATGTCTAAGTTATATTAGTTATTTTTAGGAATTAACTGGAATTATTTACCGGTGTATGTGCACTATTCATCTACCGGAAACAGGCTAAAAGTTGCGGGTTCACCTCCGTAGAGGGTCCCGATACGGAAACGGATAGCACGGTTAGCTTCGTCTCGTCGTTCTGAGCAACTTTCATGTAGAAAGTTTTTCGATCCGAGCTACGGATAAAAAGATATGAATTTTCGAAGTTTAAATCAATTTATGGAATTATTTTAAATATCAGAAATGAATTATTGCGTCAGCACTGCATCAGCAGTCAGCTGACTCGCTGACTAGGTCAAACTGACAGGTGGGGCCCACCTGTCAGCCTCTGTGAGCTTAACAAAATCTAAATTATATTAACAGAGGTTAATTAGGCTAGGGGCCCCACATGTCTGTGACTATTAGTTTAACTAATTAACTTTTATTTATAAAACGTTTTATTTAATTATTTGTGCGGTGGGGCCCGCGTGTCAGTGACACTGGGCTGCCCAGTCAGCAGTTGACTGGGTCAACCCAGTCAACTGGGGCCCGTGGGGGCCACTGGCAGTGACCCTGGGGGTGGCCCCAGGTCAGCCACGCTGGCGGCGGCCGGTGTTTCGCCGCCGGCGACCTCCAGGCGCGGCGGAGGGCCACGGCCCTCGTCGGAAAACGGCCACAGGGCACCAAAAGAGGCGGGGCTGGTCGCGTTCGAACGAGGAGAGAGAGCCGCGTCGAACGGTGGCAGTCTCATGACCTGGGCTGGCCGGAAGCATCGCCGGCGTTGAGCCGTGGCGGAGGAGCGCTCGGGTGCTCGTCGGGGAAAGCGCTACGGTGAGCAAAACGGACGGGGCTGGGCACCTACGGCATCTACGTGCGCTGGCGAGCACGACGGGCATGCTTGCGCGGGCGTTCGGCCACCGGAACATGGCCGGAGATGAGCTCGTGCGGCGGCGAGCTCGAGCTTCGGTGAAATGATGGCTACGCGCGCGGGACGGAGCGGAGAGGAAAAGGGAGAGGTGGTGGCTCACCGCGCGGCACGCAGAAGGCCCTCGACGGCTTAGTAGCAGCAGAACGACGCCGGCGACGTAGAATTGCGGCGGCGACCCGAGGAGGAAGACGACGTCGCAGCGGCAGCTGCAGGGCCTCCTTGGCTTGGACTCGTTCTCGAGGTCGAAGGGGACGAGCTCCGCGGTCCTCCTGGACAGCGCCGTGCGGCACGAGGTGCACGGTGGCCGCGGCTAACGGCGGAGCACGGCGGCGGTGGCGCTCTGCCCCGGATCTGGGAAGGGAAGAGAGGCAAGGAGGGCGAGGGAGAGAGGGAGGAGTGATGGATGAGGCCAGGGGGGACGGCTCGGGCGTCGCCCTTATCCCCTCGGCTGGCCGCGGCGTCGCGCTGTCGAGCGCTGGCCGGAGCGGCGCCGGCGTGTCCACGGACGGAACGACACGCGCGCGGGTGCAGGTAGAAGAGGGAGATGGGCTGGGCCGGCTCGGCCCAGAAGCGGGCGCCAGGTAAGGTTTCTCTGGCCCTTTTCTTTTCTGTTTTATTTCTTTTATTTAAAACAGAGAGGGTTAGGCAAATATTTGGACACCCTAAAGACCTAGGAAAAATATGGGACCTAGCCCATTAATTCCAAGGTATTATTATGCACTGCCTCAACAAGTTTGGGGATTTTTGGAAACTGTTTGGAATTTCCATAAAGGTAAAAGCATTTAAAAATGCTGAATTGATGCTGAAATAATTGGTTCTGCTCATTTTTGCCAAAGAGTGATGTTGTTTTCCTTAACAAATAATTGTTATGGAATATTTGACAGAAGGTGAACATTTTTCCAGCAACTTTGGTGCAACTTCATTTTGAATTTTGAATTTGCATTGATTTCAGAGGGAAATTTGAATTGGGAGCTTAACCACTGTGATTAGTTAAAGCAAATGAAGATGACTTGGCATCATTAGCAGAGTAACACAGTAGTTAATACATAGGGGTGTTACACATGTCCTGGTCTAGCCCGAATCAGACCGCAGTACCTCCCCCAAGCTTTAGGGAGGGACTCATTCTGCAACTGTTTAAAGTTATAAATTCTTTGTAAAGCAGCATGTTGCATGTGAGCAGGAAAGTACTTATCAACAAAAGAGTGAGCTAAGTCCTGAGGACTCTTAATGGAACCGCATGGGAGTGAATCATACCATGCTTTAGCACCTTCCTTCAACGAGAAAGGAAGAAGCTTGGTCACATAAAAGTATCGTATCTTTTCATCTGTGGTAAACAGGCTACCCAACTCACCGAGTTTAGTCAGGTGTGCAATAGCATCATCATTTTCTCTGCCATAAAAGGGGTCAGCTTCAACCATAGGTATAAGTGAAAGATCAACAGAGAAATTATAATCAGGATCATCAATGCATATAGGACATGTAGCAAATTCAGGATTAGGAACGGTTTTGTTCTTCAAAGAGTGTTTTTCAAACAGTTTCTTGATAGCTTCAGGGTCAGAGCCGGAAAACTCTGTCAGTTCCCTGCATAAATCTTCATCTAGTATATAGTAATCATCATCAAGGAGACTCTCCTTGAGTTTACTCAAATCAGGATAATCATAAGTTTCACCAATAGGGTAGCGAGTAACAGGGAGTTCAATTCCAGATTTTTTTGCAGCAGCAGCAATTTGTTTCTCAAGAGCATAACCAAGTGAACTAATATCATCAAAAGTAGTAGAAGCATCATCAAGAGTATCAGACATAGTAACAGATTCAGTAGGAGCATCATGTGGTGGTGGTGAGGCAAACTTACTCATAACGGAAGGTGAATCAAGTGTAGCACTAGTGCTCAGAGCAGTACCTCTTCTTGTAGTGGATAGTAAGATCGGAACCTTGGGGTCTCCTTTCTTACCCATAGTGGATGAAGTACAGCAGGTAGGATACCTCAAGTAGACTTGTAAATATTGCTATGCTCCCCGGCAACGGCGCCAGAAAACGGTACTTGATAACCCTCAACCGTAAGGGATCGAGTTAGTCTTCGCGGGTAAGAATAACCCAATTTATTGATTCGACACACGGGGAGCCAGAGAGTATTTATAAGCTTTGACAATTGATTTGTCAATTCAACCGCACCTGAAATATACTTACTTGCAACAAAAGATAAGTGGTAACAGTGATATGATAGCGATGATAGTAATAGTAAAAGTAAACAGCAAAAGTAAATAGCAGTAGTAAATGGCAAAAGTAGCAACTAGTGACAAGCAGGATTTAAAACACTGTAGGCTAGGGAGATGGATGGTTGGGCGCTGCATGGATGAGATAGATTCTAACTTGGGGCGCGGCACACGGAAAAGTAATGATCATCTAGGCAAATATCAAACATTAGGCATGTATCCCGTAGGTAGTTGTACGTGCTTGCAATAAGAACTTGCACAACATCTTTTGTCCTACCATCCCGCTACGAACGGGGCCAAAAGGAACTTATGGATATTAAGGTGCTCCTGTCAAAGAGCACCGGAACAAAGCAATGAACTCAATGGATACATGTAATCCTCAAACTACGGACCATCCCCTTTGGTGTCCCAAGCTGTCACTTTTGGGATCGCCGGTTCCGAACCGTAACAGGTGCAAACAACTCATAGATAGGATCACGAACACAAATATATTCATGCAAACACATATGGTTCAGATCTGAAATCATGGCACTCGGGCCCTAAGTGTCAAGCATTAAGAATAACAAGTTGAAGCAAAGATGATAAACACCATAGTAGATGATAGGCAACATGCCCCCAACGATCTGATAAACTATTACATGATCTAACTCATCCAATCCCTACCATCCCCTTCGCCTACAGCAGGGGAATTACTCACACATGGGGGGAGAAGTCATGGAGGGATGATGGAGTGGTGATGATGATGACGATGGCGACGATCTCCCCTCTCCGGAGGCCAATTCAGCCTCCAGATTAGCCCTCCCGAGGAAGAACAGAGGGTGGCGGCGGCTCCGCGACGGAAAACTGCGAAAGAACTTCTGATCTGGGGTTTCTGCGTCGGGAGTAAAAATACGAGGCAAAGTAGGGCACCAGGGGGTGTGGGACCCACCCAGGCGGCCCCCCGGCACGGCCCAGGGGGGGGGGGCGCCCACAGGGCGCTTGGGCACCCCCTGGCCCCCCTCTGGCCCCACTTCTGGCTCCTGGTTCCTTCGGGTGCGTGGATTTTCTGTGATTTTTCATGGATTTTTCTGAGATACCTAAAAATCCGTTTTCCTGCACACAAATAAACCATACAGGCAGCTCTGCTGAAAACAGCGTCAGTCCGGGTTAGTTTAGTCCAAATCATGCAAGAATGAGGCCAAAACAATATCAAAAGTGTTTGGAAAAGTAGATACGTTTGAGACGTATCAGCATCGTCACCTCGTCCTTAGCCAATCTTCGTTTAATCCGTAGTCCCTGTTTCGAGTTACAAATATTAGCAACCGAACCGGTATCAAATACCCAGGTACTACTACGAGCATTAGTAAGGTACACATCAATAACATGTATATCATATATACCTTTGTTCACCTTGCCATCCTTCTTATCCGCCAAATACTTGGGGCAGTTCCGCTTCCAGTGTCTATTCCCTTTGCAGTAGAAGCACTCAATTTCAGGCTTGGCTCCAGACTTGGTTTTCTTCGCGGGAGTAGCAACTGTCTTGCTATTCTTCTTGAAGTTCCCCTTCTTTCCCTTGCCCTTTTTCTTGAAACTAGTGGTCTTGTTAACCATCAACACTTGATGCTCCTTTTTGATTTCTACCTTCGCAGCTTTGAGCATAGCGAAGAGCTCGGGAATTGTCTTCTGCATCCCTTGCATATTATAGTTCATCACGAAGCCTTTATAGCTTGGTGGCACTGATTGAAGAACTCTATCAATAACACTATCCTCGTCAACTTTGCAACCAAGTTGAGTCATATGATTGTAGTACCCAGACATTCTGAGCAAGTGTTCACTGATGGAACTATTCTCTTCCATCTTGCAGCTATAGAACTTATTGGAAATCTCATATTTCTCAATTCGGGCATTTGCTTGAAATATTAACTTCAACTCCTGGAACATCTCATATGGTCCATGACGTTCAAAACGTCGTTGAAGTCCCGGTTCTAAGCCGTAAAGCATGGCACACTGAACTATCGTGTATCATCAGACCGCGTATGCCAGATGTTCAAAGCGTCTACATTAGCGGGAGGGGGCTTGTCACCTAGCGGTGCTTCAAGGACATAATTCTTCTGTGCAACAATGAGGATAATCCTCAAATTGCAGACCCAGTCCGTGTAATTGCTACCATCATCTTTCAACTTAGCTTTCTCTAGGAATGCATTAAAATTCAAAGGAACGGTAGCACGGGCCATAGATCTACAACAACATAGATATGCAAAAACTATCAGGACTAAGTTCATGATAAATGAAAGTTCAATTAATCATATTACTTAAAGAACTCCCACTTAGATAGACATCCCTCCGGTCATCTAAATGATCATGTTGATCCAAATCAACTAAACCATGTCCGATCATCACGTGAGATGGAGTAGTTTCAATGGTGAACATCTCATGTTGATCATATCTACTATATGATTCACGCTCGACCTTTCGGTCTCCAGTGTTCCGAGGCCATATCTGCATATGCTAGGCTCGTCAAGTTTAACCCGAGTATTCTGCGTGTGCAAAACTGGCTTACACCCATTGTATTTGGACGTAGAGCTTATCACACCCGAGTATCACGTGGTGTCTCGGCACGACGAACTTTCGCAACGGTGCATACTCAGGGAGAACACTTATACCTTGAAATTTTGTAAGGGATCATCTTATAATTCTACCGCCGTACTAAGCAAAATAAGAAGCATAATAAGATAAACATCACATGCAATCAAAATATGTGACATGATATGGCCATCATCATCTTGTGCTTTTGATCTCCATCTCCAAAGCACCGTCATGATCACCTTCGTCACCGGCGCGACACCTTGATCTCCATCGTAGCATCGTTGTCGTCTCGCCAACTATTGCTTCTACGACTATCGCTACCGCTTAGTGATAAAGTAAAGCAATTACATGGCGATTGCATTTCATACAATAAAGTGACAACCATATGGCTCCTGCCAGTTGCCGATAACTTTACAAAACATGATCATCTCATACAAAACCGTATAACTCATCAAGTCTTGACCATATCACATCACAACATGCCCTGCAAAAACAAGTTAGACGTCCTCTACTTTGTTGTTGTAAGTTTTACGTGGCTGCTACGGGCTTAGCAAGAACCGTTCTTACCTATGCATACAAAACCACAACGATGTTTCGTCAAGTATGTGTTGTTTTAACCTTCACAAGGACCGGGCGTAGCCACACTCGATTCAGCTAAAGTGAGAGAGATAGACACCCGCCAGTCACCTTTAAGCAACGAGTGCTCATAACTGTGAAACCAGTCTCGTGTAAGCGTACGCGTAATGTCGGTCCGGGCCGCTTCATCTCACAATACCGCCGAAGCAAAGTATGACATGCTGGTAAGCAGTATGGCTAGTATCGCCCACAACTCATTGTGTTCTACTCGTGGATATCATCTCTGCATAGACCTGGCTCATGATGCCACTGTTGGGGAACGTAGTATTTTAAAATTTTCCTACGAACACGCAAGATCTATCTACCAGATGCAAAGCAATGAGAGGGAAGAGTGTGTCTACGTACCCTCGTAGACCGAAAGCGGAAGCGTCAAGTGACGCGGTTGATGTAGTCGAACTTCTTTGCGATCCAACCGATCAAGTACCGAACGTACGGCACCTCCGCGTTCAGCACACGTTCATCTTGATGACGTCCCACGAGCTCTTGATCCAGTTGAGCTTCACGGGAGAGTTTCGTCAGCATGACGGCGTGGTGACGGATATGATGAAGTTACCGATGCAGGGCTTCGCCTAAGCACTTGAACAGTATGACTGAGGTATGTTTCTGTGGAGGCGGGCACCGCACACGGCTAAAACAATTCAACATGTGTGTCTTTGGGTGCCCCCTGCCCCCGTATATAAAGGAGCAAGGGGGGAGGCCGTCCGGCCAAGCTTGGCGCGCCATAGGGAGTAGGATTCCTACTCCTAGTAGGAACAGGAATCCTCCTTCCTATTCCTACTAGGAGTAGGAAAGGAAGAAGGAGAAGAGAAGGAAGAAGAGATGTGGCGCCCCCCACTCCAAGTCCAACTAGGATTCCCTAGTGGGGGCGCCGGCCAGCCTCTTGGGCTGCCTCTCACTTTTCCTTCAAGGCCCACTATGGACCATACTCCCTCGGGGGGGTTCCGGTAACCCCCTCCGGCAATCCGGTTAAATTCAAAACTTTCTCGGAAGACTTCCGGTGTCCGAATATAGTCGTACAATATATCAATCTTTACGTATCGGACATTCCGAGACTCCTCATCATGTCCGTGATCTTATCCGGGACTCCAAACTACCTTCGATACATCAAAACTCTTAAACTCATAATACCGATCGTCATCAAACGTTAAGCGTGCGGACCCTACGGGTTCGAGAACTATGTAGACATGACCGAGACTCATCTCCGGTCAATAACCAATAGCGGAACCTAGATGCTCATATTGGCTCCTACATATTCTATGAAGATCTTTATCGGTCAAACCGCATAACAACATACGTTGTTCCTTTTGTCATCGGTATGTTACTTGCCCGAGATTCGATCGTCGGTATCTCAATACCTAGTTCAATCTCATTACCGGCAAGTCTCTTTACTCGTTCCGTAATACATCATCCCATGACTAACTCATTAGTCATTTGCTTGCAAGGCTTATTATGATGTGTATTACCGAGAGGGCCCAGAGATACCTCTCCGACACTCGGAGTGACAAATCCTATTCTTGATCTATGCCGACACCACGAACACTTTCGGAGACACCTGTAGAGCATCTTTATGATCACCCAGTTACGTTGTGACGTTTGATAGCACACAAGGTGTTCCTACGGTATTCGGGAGTTGCATAATCTCATAGTCATGGGAACATGTATAAGTCATGAAGAAAGCAGTAGCAGTATAAAACTAAATGATCATAGTGCTAAGCTAACGGATGGGTCTTATGTTGGAAATATGCCCTAGAGGCAATAATAAAAGTATTATTATTATATTTCCTTGTTCATGATAATCGTCTGTTATTCATGCTTGAATTGTATTGTACGGAAACAGCGATACATGTGTGAATATATAGACCACAATGAGTCCCTGGTAAGCCTCTAGTTACCAGCTCGTTGATCAACAGACGATCACGGTTTCCTGATCATGGACATGTGATGTCAGTGATAATGGGATCACATCATTAGGAGAATGATGTGATGGACAAGACCCAATCCTAAGCATAGCACGAGATCGTATAGTTTGTAATGCATAAGCTTTTCGGTGTCAAGTATTTATTCCTTAGACCATGAGGTTGTACAACTCCCGGATACCGTAGGAATACTTTGGGTGTGCCAAACGTCACAACGTAGCTGGGTGGCTATAAAGGTACGCATCAGGTATCATCGAAAGTGTCTGTTGAGTTGGTACGAACCGAGACTGGGATATTGTCACTCCGTATGACGGAGAGGTACCTCTGGGCCCACTCGGTAAGACATCATTATAAATGAGCTCAAGGTGACTAAGGAGTTAGTCACGGGATGATGGATTATGGAACGAGTAAAGAGACTTTCCATAACGAGATTGAACAAGGTATCGGGAATACCGACGATCGAATCTCGAGCAAGTACCGTACCGATGGACAAAGGGAATAACATACGGGATTGAGTGAATCCTTGACACGGTGGTTCATCCGATGAAGATCGTCGAGGAACACGTGGGAACCAACATGGGTATCCAGATCCCGCTGTTGGTTATTGACCGGAGAGTGGTCTCGGTCATGTCTACGTGTCTCCCGAACCCGTAGGGTCTACACACTTAAGGTTCAGTAACGCTAGGGTCGTAGAGATACATGCACGTGGAAACCCGAAAGCTATTCGGAGTCACGGATGAGATCCCGGACGTCACGAGGAGTTTCGGAATGGTCCGGAGGTAAAGAATGATATATAGGAAGTCCAGTTTCGGCCATCGGGTGATCTTCGGGGGTCACCGGGAGTGTCCCGGGACCACCGGATGGGTCCCGGGGGTCCACCAGGTGGGGCCACCCATCCCGGTGGGGCCCCTGGGCTGCGTGGGGGAAGTGGTCAGCCCCTGGTGGGCTGGCGCACCACATGGCCCCCCTCCCCATGCGCCTAGGGTTGAAACCCTAGGGGGAGGGGGCGCCCCCCTTGCCTTGGGGGGCAAGACTCCCCCCCGGGCCGCCGCCCCCCCCTTGCAGATCCCATCTGCAGGGGCTGGCGCACCCCCCTAGCCCCCTATATATATGTGGGGGGGGAGAGGGCAGCCGCACCCAAGTCTCTGGCGCCTCTGCCCCTCCCGTCACACCTCATACTCCCTCCGCAGGGCGCCGGCGAAGCCCTGCAGGATTCTCCACTGCATCCATGCTAGGTGGCTTCTCACCCCTCGTTGGTTACCCCAAGTGGAAGGTTTGAGATGCAGTGTAGCAGAAGATTTCCCTTGGCAATACCAAGGATCGATTTCCCTGAGACTCCCAGTTTCAACAAGAAGGTGTCAACTGCTAACGGCGCCAGATATTAGCAATCAACGTGGACCTGCACACAGATACAAATAACTTTGCTCCCAACGAGTACAGAGAGGTTGTCAATCCCTCCGGCCTTGTAGTTTACAAAGGATCAAACACAAGTGATAGTAGTGATAGATATTGCTGCAATAGTAAATAAAAGCGGAAAGTAAATAGCGGATGTGATCAATGATGGTAATATGGACCGGAGTCTCATGATGTTCACTAGTGATGTCTCTCTCCCAAAAGACGATAAAACTGCTATGTGAGGTAAACGAATTACAGCTGGGCAATTGACATGACCAATGTTGACTAAGTTGCAAGAAAGGTAGAGGTTCAAAGCATGGGCAGTACGCCGAAGTAAGTAGACCGAAATCCATATGCATCTACTACTAATCATCCACCTTGAGATATCTATCCAAAACATCTCGCTGGTATTAAGTTGTGAGTCCCACCCATAGTGTAAACTCAAAGCAACAGACAACTGCATTAAAAGAACTTTGCGTAAAGTAAACAATCCTTGCACCCGCGGGCACAAGCACCGTTGTTTTCCCCCTTGTGGCAACAGCACATCCCCTAGACTCATGTTTCTGTCACTCAAACTAGTCATCGAGGGGCATGAACCCACAATCTAGCATAACGTTCCCTCTTGGAGTTACTACCTACTACTTGGCCAAAGCAATAAGTAACAACGGAAAACATGCAAGAATTACTTACGAACATAAACATAAAATTGGTGAATCAAATATATTACTCAAACACAATCTGAACATAATCTCATAATCCATCGGATCCCAGCAAACTCATCATAGCAACAGCATAAGGATTACATATGTGCCTCGATCATGTAGGGCAGCTCACGAGGACTAATTAGTGAAGCACAAGAACGGGAGGAGAACATCACATAGCTACTGGTCATGGACCCATGGTCCAAGGGAGACTACTCACAACTCATCCGGGAGGCGTCCATGGTGGTGGAGAAGCTCTCGGTGGTGATCCTCCCCTCCGGCAGGGTGTCGGGAAGAGTTCTCCTGGTGCTCCCGATCTTGGAAGCGGCGGCGGCGGCGGAACAGAAATGAGATCGCGAAAAAGAGTTCTCTTCCCGAGGGTTTCGGGAGACGCTTTAAATATATACCAAAGGGGGGCATCAGCGGAGCCTCGGGGGGCCCAGGCGCCCCCCGGCGCGGCCCAGGGGGGGGGGGCGCCGCCAGGGCGCCTGGAGCCCTGGTGCCTCCCCCCCCCCGGCTGTACTTCGGGCGCACGGTAGCTTCTGGAACGCTGATTTTTTATATAATTTTTCTGGATTTTTCCTGGCAGTTCTCGTAATGTGAAAACCTGAAATACAAAAACAGCCGAAAACAGAAACTGGCCCTGGGGTGCACTGAGTTAATAGGTTAGTCCAAATATGATCAAAAGTGTATGGAAGTGTATAAATATCATAGCAATATCACCCAAAAGAGGCATGGAGCAAGCAGGAATTATAGATACGTTTTGGACGTATCAACATCCCCAAGCTTAATTCCTGCTTGTCCTCGAGTAGGTAAATGATAACAAGAATAATTTCTGTGGTGACATGCTATTAACCATATAGGACTTTTTCATAGTCATATGACAAAAGCTTACTGAGACAATGAATCTATAGTAATTAAGTTGCCTCATGAGAAAATCACAAAGGACTGAAAGTTTTACAATATGATATTGAAACATCAAAAAGATTTGTAATGAACATGATGTGCAAATATGATAAAGTGATATCTAGCTTGCCCCCTTTAGTGAAGCAAAACATAAATGCAGGGACACCTCCAAGGTTTAAGTGATGACTAGATACAATGATTTCAGAATAAACGATATCACAATCATGCAAAAGACAATGCTACTTTGGGACAATGCACATTACACTCAGAATGACAATCATGCTCTCAGTAGTTGGTGCTTTAAAAAGAAGGTGGAGACTCTCAAACCGTGGCTTTTGTTGGCAAGGTTGAAAACCCGTAATCGGAAACAAAGACAAAACATGTACCAGAGCTCTTGGTTTAAAACAGAGGTAATATTTTTTTTAGATCATGCATGTTTCGTCAACGAATGCTAGCAGATAACTCAATCACTTCTTGAGATGGACAAGTTTCGAGGAACGGCTCCCGAATGAGGACGATCACATCCTCTTAATCTCCTTTGTTTATCACTGCCAAAGTTTTCTGATTTCTCATGAACAAAGCGTGAAGGAGGGTTTGTTTGTTATATTATCTTTTTGAGCCGGGCGCACTCAATGCCAGTTCCTTCTCGTATTATGGGTTTGCACATTATACATGCAATCCCGGGGTGAAGCTTGTCCAACTTAAAAAGATCATGAATTAACTACTACTTCCTCATGGACTTACAACAGAGGCACAAAATAAGAATGCTTTTTCTTTGAATAATTTCGAGATGGCACATGCAAGTCTCCGTTAGGAATGGCAGGTAAATACCATGTAGGAAGGTATGGTGGACTCATATGGCATAACTGGATTAAAGGAATGTGGATGCACAAGCAGTCAGTCCGCTTAGTACAGGTGGAGGTTAGCAAAAGACTGGGAGCAACCAACTAAGAGAGCAATGACGGTCATAATCATGCAGAGCGACAAAGCAACATTGAATCAGGCATGGAAGTTATATCGCTACTCGGAAATAAAAGATCATCAAGGCTTGACAGACTTTCTTTACAGTCTTAAATATGCGTGAGCATACGCCAAGTCAATCAAAATAAATTCTTTGAAGGAAGATATTACTACACCATACCACATCATAGGCAAACAAATCATGTTGGTACTCCAATAACACATTGGGAACCCCCCAGCTATTTGTGACTAACCATAAGAAAACCTGAACTACTAAGCGCCATCATGCACGTAGCATCTTTATCATAGACATATCAACCAATGCAACGAAAGCAAACTCTCTTAATGAGGTGAGCATGATAATTAAAGAGAGTTCAAGCAACCAACTAAACAAAAGCTCTTTAAAAAGATAAGCATGAAAGTTAAGAGCTAAGCATGACAGTAGCTATTGAAAGACAAAGAACACACACATCATAGATAGACATGAAATTTCTATGTTATGTTCTAGGTAGAAGTGGAGAATGTTTCTCTCCCACATAAAGAAAGCTGAGTTCCGACTCGTTATGAAAAGCTAAAAAAAAACTAAAAACAAGACGCTCCAAGCATAGCACATAACACATGAAGTGATTAAAATATAGTGGAACGAAAGACGAACTGATAATGTTGATGGAGAAGGGGATTCACGGGGGCATCCCCAAGCTTAGACGCTTGAGTCTCCTTGAATATTTTTTGGGGGTGCACGGGGGCATCCCCAAGCTTGAGCGTTTGACACTCCTGAATCTTTTTATCATCTTCCCTCGCACACTTGAAAACTCCCTTCATACATAACTCATCATAATCTGATTAGCGAGGTTAGTACCCATAATAAAATAATTGTACCTTGCTGGAAATAAAGATATTCTTGAAGTTCTACTGTTTCTCAAGATTGCCAAAAGGTTTTTGCAAAGAAAAAGCAAGCTCTAGGTTTGCAAAATGAAGGAAAGGCAAAACAGGACAGAATCTGTGAAAAACGGAACAACAGGTAGTAAATGATTTGTTCGGGGCACTTCTGCAACTCTAATCAAAAAACTCAGAGCAGACGCACGAAAGACAATTATATAGAGCACACTGTCGAAAAAATTCAGACCAAAAAGATGATCTGGTGATTTTATACGAATTTTTCTATCCAAGGACAGAATCTATTTCCTGGACAGCACCTCACAACTTTTGAACTTTCTAGCAATCAGAGGCTATACTTGGCACAAAATTGAAAAGCAAAGATACAATGATGATGCTACAGTAGTAAACAACATCAAGACACAACAAAAGCAAAAAAAATTATTCATGTGGGCTGCCTCCTAAAAGCGCTTTCTTTTATGCCTTTAAGCTAGGCATAATGCATGTAGATCAAGTTTTATCAAGAGTAAAAGAATAGCTAGCCCGTATAACGGACTCAAAAGGTAACTTGATCTTCTTTCGAGGGAAGTGTTCCATCCCTTTCTTGAGAGGAAACTGAAATTTTATATTACCCTCTTTCATGTCAATGATAGCACCAACGGTGCACAAAAAGGGACGTCCCAAAATAATTGGACAAGAAGGATCACATTCAATATCCATAATAGTGAAATCAACGGGAACATAATTATCTTTGACAACGATAAGAACATCGTCGATCCTCCCCAAAGGTTTCTTTATGGAAGAATCAACGAGACGAACACCAAAAGAACAAGAATCAAAAGGTTTCAATTTAAGCATATCATATATTCTTTTGGGCATAACAGAGGTACTAGCTCCAACATCACATAATGCATAGCAAGAGAAGTCATTCAATTTAATTTTTATCATAGGATCCCAACCATCTTCTAGCTTTCTAGGTATGGAGGCTTCTACTCTAAGTTTCTCCTCCCTAGCTTTGATGAGAGCATTAGTGATATGCTCTGTGAAGGCAAGGTTAAGCGTGCTAGTGCGGGGGTCTCTAGACATCTTGTGAAGGAAATCAATAACTTCGGTAAGAGTGCAATTATCAAAATCAAGGTCACTAGCATCAAGTAAAGTGGTAGTGGTGTCCTTTAGGTTCACTTGTTTGGCAGTTTCTATAGTCATAGCATCACCATTAATAGGTCCATCGGGACCAGGAGTGCATTGGGTGCTAAGAGTTTGGATATCCTCAACAACTTGGATAGTAGCAACAGTGTGGTGGGTAGGAAGGCTCTTAATTCTATCCTCTTCCTCCCTTTCTCTAGCCCATCTCTATTTAAGTTTAGCCATCATCCTAATATTTTCATTAATTTGCACTTTAATAGCATTAATAGGAGTGACCTTCCTCTCCTCAAGAGGAGAAGTTCTAATTTTAAGCAATTCTACCTCATTGGCTAAATGGTCTACCTTTGAAGAGAGATCACCTAGTTTGTTTAGTTTTTCTTCTACACTATCATTAAAAGCTTTTTGGGTAGTGATGAAATCTTTAAGCATAATCTCTAGTTCAGTAGTGGAGTTCCTGGTGCTAGGATAAGCATTGTTGTTCCCATAAGAATTAGAGGGGAACGGTCTAGGATTGCTACCAAAATTACTCCTATAAGCATTGTTATTAAAATTGTTTCTAGAGATAAAGTTCACATCTACTTGTTCTTGAGCAATCAAAGAATTTAAAGGAACATCACAAGGATCAACAGAAGATTGCTTCGAAAGTAGAGACATGATCAAGTCAACTTTTTCATTTAGGGAGGAAATCTCCTCGACAGAGTTTACCTTCCTACCTGTTGGAGCGCGTTCAATGTGCCATTGGGAATAATTGGTCATCATCTCATCGAGAAGCCTTGTGGCAGCACCAAGTGTAGTTGACATAAAGGTTCCTCCCGCGGCCGAATCTAACAAGTTCCGCGAGGTAAAGTTCAAGCCTGCATAAAAAGTTTGGATAACCATCCAAGTAGTCAAACCATGAGTAGGGCAGTTCTTGATAAGAGATTTCATACGTTCCCAAGCTTGGGCAATGTGTTCATTATCCAATTGTTTAAAATTCATTATGTTACTTCTTAGTTGGATAATTTTAGCAGGTGGATAGTATTTTCCAATAAAAGCATCTTTGCACTTGTCCCATGAATCTATGCTGTTTCTAGGCAAAGACTGAAACCAAATTTTAGCTCCTCCTCTCAAGGAGAAAGGAAAAAGCTTAAGCTTAACAATATTACCATCTATTTCTTGGTACTTTTGCATATCACAAAGTTCAACAAAATTGTTTAAGTGTAAAGCAGCATCATCTCCAGCACCGGAGAATTGATCTTTAATGACTAAGTTCAGTAAAGCAGGTTTAATTTCATATGAAGGTGCTGAAGTGGCAGGTGTAGTGATAGGTGTGCAGATAAAGTCATCGTTGTTGTGACTAGTGAAGTCACACAACTTGGTGTTCTCGGTGGAACCCATAGTAGCAAGCAAGCAAGATAACTATTTTTGTGATTTTTGATAAAAGATACTAAAGCAAAACTGAAAGGTAAACTAACAAGACTAAAAGCAAAGGTAAAAGATAGCGTGCAACTCCCCTATCCTGAAGAGTGGAGTCCCCGGCAACGGCGCCAGAAATTGCTTTGCTAGGTGGCTTCTCACCCCTCGTTGGTTACCCCAAGTGGAAGGTTTGAGATGCAGTGTAGCAGAAGATTTCCCTTGGCAATACCAAGGATCGATTTCCCTGAGACTCCCAGTTTCAACAAGAAGGTGTCAACTGCTAACGGCGCCAGATATTAGCAATCAACGTGGACCTGCACACAGATACAAATAACTTTGCTCCCAACGAGTACAGAGAGGTTGTCAATCCCTCCGGCCTTGTAGTTTACAAAGGATCAAACGCAAGTGATAGTAGTGATAGATATTGCTGCAATAGTAAATAAAAGCGGAAAGTAAATAGCGGATGTGATCAATGATGGTAATATGGACCGGAGTCTCATGATGTTCATTAGTGATGTCTCTCTCCCAAAAGACGATAAAACTGCTATGTGAGGTAAACGAATTACAGCTGGGCAATTGACAGGACCAATGCTGACTAAGTTGCAAGAAAGGTAGAGGTTCAAAGCATGGGCGGTACGCCGAAGTAAGTAGACCGAAATCCATCTGCATCTACTACTAATCATCCACCTTGAGATATCTATCCAGAACATCTCGCTGGTATTAAGTTGCGAGTCCCACCCATAGTGTAAACTCAAAGCAACAGACAACTGCATTAAAAGAACTTTGCGTAAAGTAAACAATCCTTGCACCCGCGGGCACAAGCACCATTGTTTTCCCCCTTGTGGCAACAGCTCATCCCCTAGACTCATGTTTCTGTCACTCAAACTAGTCATCGAGGGGCATGAACCCACAATCAAGTATAACGTTCCCTCTTGGAGTTACTACCTACTACTTGGCCAAAGCAATAAGTAACAACGGAAAACATGCAAGAATTACTTACGAACATAAACATAAAAGAGGTGAATCAAATATATTACTCAAACACAATCTGAACATAATCTCATAATCCATCGGATCCCAGCAAACTCATCATAGCAACAGCATAAGGATTACATATGTTCCTCGATCATGTAGGGCAGCTCACGAGGACTAATTGGTGAAGCACAAGAACGGGAGGTGAACATCACATAGCTACTGGTCATGGACCCATGGTCCAAGGGAGACTACTCACAACTCATTCGGGAGGCGTCCATGGTGGTGGAGAAGCTCCCGGTGGTGATCCTCCCCTCCGGCATGGTGCCGGGAAGAGTTCTCCTGGTGCTCCCGATCTTGGAAGCGGCGGCGGCGGCGGAACAGAGATGAGATCGCGAAAAAGAGTTCTCGTCCCGAGGGTTTCGGGAGACGCTTTAAATATATGCCAAAGGGGGGCATCAGCGGAGCCTCGGGGGGCCCAGGCGCCCCCCCCGGCGCGGCCCAGGGGGGGCGCCGCCAGGGCGCCTGGAGTCCTGGTGCCCCCCCCGGCTGTACTTCGGGCGCACGGTAGCTTCTGGAACGCTGATTTTTTATATAATTTTTCTGGATTTTTCCTGGCAGTTCTCGTAATGTGAAAACCTGAAATACAAAAACAGCCAAAAACAGAAACTGGCACTGGGGTGCACTGAGTTAATAGGTTAGTCCAAATATGATCAAAAGTGTATGGAAGTGTATAAATATCATAGCAATATCACCCAAAAGAGGCATGGAGCAAGCAAAAATTATAGATACGTTTTGGACGTATCGATCCACCACCACGCCGTCGTGCTGCTGGATCTCCAACGACCTCTCCTCCCCCCTTGCTGGATCAAGAAGGAGGTGACGTTGCTGTACCGGACGTGTGTTGAACACGGAGGTGCCGTCCGTTCGGTGCTAGATCATCGGTGACGAAGAACGAGAAGAGTACGACTACTTCATCCACGCTTCTTCGAAAGCTTCCGCTCGCGATCTACAAAACGGTATGTAGATGCACTCTCATATGCTCGTTGCTAGATGTCTCCTTAGTTGGATCTTGGTGAAAGCGTAGAAAATTTTTGAATTCTGCTACGTTCCCCAATAGTGGCATCTGAGCTAGGTCTTATGCGTAGCATCTTGCACGAGTAGAACACAAAGCAGTTGTGGGCGTTTGAGTTTGCTCAATTTTCTTGCCGTTACTAGTCTAGTCTTGATTCGGCGGTATTGTGGGATGAAGCGGCCCGGACCAACTTTACACGTACGCTTACGTGAGACTGGTTCCATCGACAGACATGCACTAGTTGCATAAGGTGGCTGGCGGGTGTCTGTCTCTCCTACTTTAGTCGGATCGGATTCGATGAACAGGGTCCTTATGAAGGGTAAATAGAAATTGACAAATCACGTTGTGGTTTTGGCGTAGGTAAGAAACGTTCTTGCTAGAAAACCTATAGAAGCCACGTAAAACTTGCAACAACAATTAGAGGACGTCTAACTTGTTTTTGCAACATGTGCTATGTGACGTGGTATGGACAAAGAAGATGTGATGAATGATATATGTGATGTATGAGATTGATCATGTTCTTGTAATAGGGAATCACGACTTGCATGTCGATGAACTTGACAACCGGCAGGAGCCATAGGAGTTGTCTTAATTATTGTATGACCTGCGTGTCACTGAATAAACGCCATGTAATTACTTTACTTTATTGCTAAACGTTAGCCATAGTAGTAGAAGTAATAGTTGGCGTGACGACTTCTTCAAGACACAATGATGAAGATCATGATGATGGAGATCATGGTGTCGAGCCAGTGACAAGATGATCATAGTGCCCCGAAGATGAAGATCCAAGGAGCAAGATGATATTGGCCATATCATGTCACTTTAATTGATTGCATGTGATGTTTATCATGTTTATGCATCTTGTTTACTTAGAACGACGGTAGTAAATAAGATGATCTCTCACTAAAATTTCAAGAATTGTGTTCCCCCTAACTGTGCACCGTTGCTAAAGTTCGTTGTTCCGAAGCACCACGTGATGATCGGGTGTGATAGGTTCTAACGTTCGCATACAACGGGTGTAAGCCAGATTTACACACGCAATACACTTAGGGTTCACTTGACGAGCCTAGCATGTACAGACATGGCCTCGGAACACGGAAGACCGAAAGGTCGAACACGAGTCGTATAGAAGATACGATCAACATGAAGATGTTCACCGTTGATGACTAGTCCGTCTCACGTGATGATCGGACACTGGCTAGTCGATTCGGATCGTGTATCACTTAGATGACTAGAGAGATGTCACTCTGAGTGGGAGTTCATTATAATTTGATTAAGATGAACTTAATTATCATGAACTTAGTCTAAATTTTTTACAATATCTCTTGTAGATCAAATGGCCCACACTCAAGTTTCCCTCAACTTCAACGCGTTCCTAGAGAAAACCAAGCTGAAAGACGATGGTAGCAACTATACGGATTAGGTCCGTAACCTGAGGATTATCCTCATAGCTGCCAACGAGGTGATGCACCCGGTCCCGATGCGACCCAAGACGTTTTGAACGTCTGGCAGTCGCGTAGTGATGATTACTCCCTGGTTCAGTGCGGCATGCTTTACAGCTTAGAGTCAGGGCTCCAAAAACGTTTTGAGAACCACGGAGCATATGAGATGTTCGAAGAGCTGAAAATGGTTTTCCAAGCTCATGCCCGAGTCGAGAGATATGACATCTCCGATGCATTCTACAGCTGTAAGATGGAGGAAAACAGTTCTTTCAGTGAGCACATCCTCAAGATTTCTGGATTGCACAACCGCCTGTCTCAGCTGGGAATGAATCTCCCAGATGAAGCGGTCGTTGACAGAATCCTCCAGTCGCTCCCACCAAGCTTCAAGAGCTTCGTGTTAAACTTCAATATGCAGGGGATGGAGAAGTCCATTCCCGAGGTGTATTCGATGCTGAAATCAGCGGAGGTGGACATCAAGAAAGAACATCAAGTGTTGATGGTCAATAAAACCACTAAGTTCAAGAAAGGCAAGGGTAAGAAGAACTTCAAGAAGGACGGCAAGGGAGTTGCCGCGCCCGGTAAGCCTGTTGCCGGGAAGAAGCCAAAGTATGGACCCAAGCCTGAGACAGAGTGCTTTTATTGCAAGGGAACAGGTCACTAGAAGCGGAACTGCCCCCAAATACTTAGCAGACAAGAAGGCCGGCAACGTCAAAGGTATATGTGATATACATGTTATTGATGTGTACCTTAGCAGCGCTCGTAGTAGCTCCTGGGTATTTGATACCGGTGCGGTTGCTCACATTTGTAACTCAAAACAGGAGCTGCGGAATAAGCGGAGACTAGCGAAGGATGAGGTGACGATGCGCGTCGGGAATGGTTCCAAGGTCGATGTGATCGCCGTCGGCACGCTGCCTCTACATCTACCCTCGGGATTAGTTTTAAACCTTAATAATTGTTATTTAGTACCAGCTTTGAGCATGAACATTGTATCTGGATCTCGTCTTATGCGAGATGGCTACTCTTTCAAATCGGAGAATAATGGTTGTTCTATTTATTTGAGAGATATGTTTTATGGTCATGCCCCGCTGGTCAATGGTTTATTTTTGATGAATCTCGAACGTGATGATACACATATTCATAGTGTAGATGCCAAAAGATGTAAAGTTGATAATGATAGTCCCACATACTTGTGGCATTGCCGCCTTGGTCATATTGGTGTCAAACGTATGAAGAAGCTCCATTCAGATGGACTTCTAGAGTCTCTTGATTATGAATCATTTGACACGTGCGAACCATGCCTATTGGGCAAGATGACCAAGACTTCGTTCTCCGGAACAATGGAGCGAGCAACCAACTTATTGGAAATCATACATACCGATGTGTGCGGTCCAATGAGTGTTGAGGCTCGTGGAGGCTATCGTTATGTTCTCACCCTCACAGATGACTTGAGTAGATACGGGTATATCTATTTGATGAAACACAAGTCTGAGACCTTTGAAAAGTTCAAGGAATTTCAGAATGAGTTTGAGAATCAACGTGACAGAAAAATAAAGTTCTTACGATCAGATCGTGGGGGTGAATATTTAAGTCATGAATCTGGCACACACCTTAGGAACTGTGGAATTGTTTCACAATTGACACCGCCCGGAACACCTCAACGTAACGGTGTGTCCGAACGTCGAAATCGTACTCTGTTGGACATGGTGCGATCTATGATGTCCCTCACCGATTTACCGCTATCTTTTTGGGGTTATGCTTTAGAGACTGCCGCATTCACTTTAAATAGGGCTCCGTCGAAATCCGTTGAGACGACTCTGTATGAACTTTGGTTTGGCAAGAAACCGAAGCTGTCGTTTCTAAAAGTTTGGGGTTGCGATGCTTATGTCAAGAAACTTCAACCTGAAAAGCTCGAACCCAAATCGGAAAAATGCGTCTTCGTAGGATACCCAAAGGAAACGATTGGGTACACCTTCTACCACAGATCCGAAGGCAAAGTATTTGTTGCCAAGAATGGATGCTTTCTGGAGAAAGAGTTTCTCTCGAAAGAAGTGAGTGGGAGGAAAGTAGAACTTGATGAGGCGACAGTCACCCCTCCTGAAAGTAGCGTAGCGCAGGAAATTGTTCCTGAGGTGCCTGCACCGGCAAGGGAGGAAGTTGATGATAATGATCATGAAGAAATAGATCAAGTTACTACTGAACTTCGAAGGTTCACGAGGGCACGTTCCGCACCAGAGTGGTACGACAACCCTGTCCTGGAAATCATGTTGTTAGACAACGGTGAACCTTCGAACTATGAAGAAGCGATGGCGGGCCCGGATTCCAATAAATGGCTTGGAGCCATGAAATCCGAGATAGAATCCATGTATGAAAACAAAGTATGGACTTTGGTGGACTTGCCTGATGATAGGCACGCCATAGAAAACAAATGGATATTTAAGAAGAAGACAGACGCGGATGGTAATGTGACCATCTATAAGGCTCGGCTTGTCGCTAAGGGTTATCGACAAGTTCAAGGGATTGACTACGACGAGACTTTCTCTCCCGTAGCGATGCTGAAGTCAGTCAGAATCATGTTAGCTATTGCCGCATTCTATGATTATGAGATATGGCAAATGGACGTCAAAACAACATTCCTTAATGGCTTCCTCAAGGAAGAGTTGTATATGATGCAGCCGAAAGGTTTTGTCGATCCAGAGAACGCTAACAAGGTATGCAAGCTCCAGGGCTCGATTTACGGGCTGGTGCAAGCATCTCGGAGTTGGAATATTCGCTTTAATGATGTGATCAAAGCGTTTGGTTTTATACAGACTTATGGAGAAGCCTGTATCTACAAGAAAGTGAGTGGGAGCTCTGTGGCATTTCTCATATTATATGTGGATGACATATTGCTGATGGGAAATGATATAGAATTCTTGGAAAATGTAAAGGCCTACTTGAATAAAAGTTTTTCAATGAAGGACCTTGGAGAAGCTGCTTACATATTAGGCATCAAAATCTATAGAGATAGATCAAGACGCCTCATTGGTCTTTCACAAAGTACATACCTTGACAAGATATTGAAGAAGTTCAATATGGATCCGTCCAAGAAAGGGTTCTTGCCTGTTTTGCAAGGTATGAGATTGAGCAAGGCTCAGTCGCCGACCACGGCAGAAGATAGAAAAAAGATGAGTGTCATTCCCTATGCCTCGGCCATAGGTTCTATCATGTATGCCATGCTGTGTACCAGACCTGATGTGAACCTTGCCATAAGTTTGGTAGGGAGGTACCAAAGTGATCCCGGTATGGAACACTGGACAGCGGTCAAGAACATCCTGAAGTACCTGAAAAGGACTAAGGATATGTTTCTCGTTTATGGAGGTGACGAAGAGCTCGTCGTAAAGGGTTACGTTGATGCTAGCTTCGACACAGATCTGGATGACTCTAAGTCTCAAACCGGATACGTGTATATTTTGAACGGAGGGGCAGTCAGCTGGTGCAGTTGCAAGCAAAGCGTCGTGGCGGCATCTACATGTGAAGCGGAGTACATAGCTGCTTCCAAAGCAGCGCAGGAAGGAGTCAGGATGAAGGAGTTCATCACCGACCTAGGATTCATTCAAAGCGCGTCAAGCCCGATGACTCTCTTCTGTGACAACACTGGAGCTATTGCCATTAAGAAGGAGCCCAGGTTTCACAAGAAGACCAAGCACATCAAGCGTCGTTTCAACTCCATTCGGAATTATGTTCAGGATGGAGACATAGATATTTGTAAAGTGCATACGGATCTGAATGTTGCAGACCCGTTGACTAAACCTCTTCCACGGGCAAAACATGATCAACACTAGAACTCTATGGGTGTTCGATTCATCACAATGTAACTAGATTATTGACTCTAGTGCAAGTGGGAGACTGTTGGAAATATGCCCTAGAGGCAATAATAAAAGTATTATTATTATATTTCCTTGTTCATGATAATCGTCTGTTATTCATGCTTGAATTGTATTGTACGGAAACATCGATACATGTGTGAATATATAGACCACAATGAGTCCCTGGTATGCCTCTAGTTACCAGCTCGTTGATCAACAGATGATCACGGTTTCCTGATCATGGACATGTGATGTCAGTGATAACGGGATCACATCATTAGGAGAATGATGTGATGGACAAGACCCAATCCTAAGCATAGCACGAGATCGTATAGTTCGTAATGCATAAGCTTTTCGGTGTCAAGTATTTATTCCTTAGACCATGAGGTTGTACAACTCCCGGATACCGTAGGAATACTTTGGGTGTGTCAAACGTCACAACGTAACTGGGTGGCTATAAAGGTACGCATCAGGTATCACCTAAAGTGTCTGTTGAGTTGGTACGAACCGAGACTGGGATATTGTCACTCCGTATGACGGAGAGGTACCTCTGGGCCCACTCGGTAAGACATCATCATAAATGAGCTCAAGGTGACTAAGGATTTAGTCACGGGATGATGGATTACGGAACGAGTAAAGAGACTTGCCATAACGAGATTGAACAAGGTATCGGGAATACCGACGATCGAATCTCGGGCAAGTACCGTACCAATGGACAAAGGGAATAACATACGGGATTGAGTGAATCCTTGACACGGTGGTTCATCCGATGAAGATCATCGAGGAACACGTGGGAACCAACATGGGTATCCAGATCCCGTTGTTGGTTATTGACCGGAGAGTGGTCTCGGTCATGTCTACGTGTCTCCCGAACCCGTAGGGTCTACACACTTAAGATTCGGTAACGCTAGGGTCGTAGAGATACATGCACGTGGAAACCCGAAAGCTGTTCGGAGTCCCGGATGAGATCCCGGACGTCATGAGGAGTTCCGGAATGGTCCGGAGGTAAAGAATGATATATAGGAAGTCCAGTTTCGGCCATCGGGTGATCTCCGGGGGTCACCGGGAGTGTCCCGGGACCACCGGAGGGGTCCCGGGGGTCCACCAGGTGGGGCCACCCATCCCGGTGGGGCCCCTGGGCTACGTGGGGGAAGTGGCCAGCCCCTGGTGGGCTGGCGCACCACATGGGCCCCCCTCCCCATGCGCCTAGGGTTGAAACCCTAGGGGGAGGGGGCGCCCCCCTTGCCTTGGGGGGCAAGACTCCCCCCAGGCCGCCGCCCCCCTTGCAGATCCCATCTGCAGGGGCTGGCGCACCCCCTGGCCCAATATATATATGTGGGGGGGAGGGCAGCTGCACCCAAGTCTCTGGCGCCTCTCCCCCTCCCGTCACACCTCATATGCCCTCCGCAGGGCGCCGGCGAAGCCCTGCAGGATTCTCCACTGCATCCACCACCACGCCGTCGTGCTGCTGGATCTCCGACGACCTCTCCTCCCCCCTTGCTGGATCAAGAAGGAGGTGACGTTGTGCTAGGCTTCTCGCCCCTCGTTGGTTACCCCAAGTGGAAGGTGTGAGATGTAGTGTTGCGGAAGTTTTTCCCTTGGCAAAGATACCAAGGATCGAATCCCCAGAGACTCCTAGGTTCAACAAGAAGGTGTCAACTGCTAACGGCGCCAGATATTAGCAATCAACGTGGACCTGCACACAGATACAAATAACTTTGCTCCCAACGAGTACAGAGAGGTTGTCAATCCCTCCGGCCTTGTCGTTTACAAAGGATTAAACCCAAATGATAGTAGTGATAGATATATTGTTTGCAATAGTAAGTAAAAGCGAAAAGTAAATAGCGGATGTGATCAATGATGGTAATATGGACCGGAGTCTCATGATGTTCACTAGTGATGTCTCTCTCCCAAAAGACGATAAAACATCTATGTGAGGTAAAAGAATTACAGCTGGGCAATTGACAGGACCACGAACGCAAACCAATGCTGACTACATTGCAAGAAAGGTTGAGGTTCAAAGCATGGGCGGTACGCCAAAGTAAGTAGACCGAAATCCATCAATATCTACTACTAATCATCCACCTTGAGATATCTATCCAGAACATCTCGCTGGTATTAAGTTGCGAGCCCCACCCATAGTGTAAACTCAAAGCAACAGACAACTGCATTAAAAGAACTTTGCGTAAAGTAAACAATCCACCCGCGGGCACAAGCACCGTTGTTTTCCCCCTTGTGGCAACAGCACATCCCCTAGACTCATGTTTCTGTCACTCAAACTAGTCATCGAGGGGCTGATGGGCCTCTAACCCCTCGTTGGTTACCCCAAGTGGAAGGTGTGAGATGCAGTGTTGTGGAAGTTTTTCCCTTAGCAAAGATGCCAAGGATCGAATCCCCAGAGACTCCTAGGTTCAACAAGTAGGTGTCAACTGCTAACGGCGCCAGATATTAGCAATCAACGTGGACCTGCACACAGATACAAATAACTTTGCTCCCAACGAGTACAGAGAGGTTGTCAATCCCTCCGGCCTTGTAGTTCACAAAGGATTAAACGCAAATGATAGTAGTGATAGATAATGTTTGCAATAGTAAGTAATAGCAAAAAGTAAATAGCGGATGTGATCAATGATGGTAATATGGACCGGAGTCTCATGATGTTCACTAGTGATGTCTCTCTCCCAAAAGACGATAAAACAGCTTTGTGAGGTAAACGAATTACAGCTGGGCAATTGACAGGACCACGAACGCAAACCAATGCTGACTACATTGCAAGAAAGGTTGAGGTTCAAAGCATGGGCGGTACGCCAAAGTAAGTAGACCGAAATCCATCAATATCTACTACTAATCATCCACCTTGAGATATCTATCCAGAACATCTCGCTGGTATTAAGTTGCGAGCCCCACCCATAGTGTAAACTCAAAGCAACAGACAACTGCATTAAAAGAACTTTGCGTAAAGTAAACAATCCTTGCACCCGCGGGCACAAGCACCGTTGTTTTCCCCCTTGTGGCAACAGCACATCCCCTAGACTCATGTTTCTGTCACTCAAACTAGTCATCGAGGGGCATGAACCCACAATCAAGCATAACGTTCCCTCTTGGAGTCACTACCCATTACTTGGCCAAAGCAATAAATAACAACGGAGAACATGCAAGAATTACTTATGAACATAAATATAAAAGAGGTAGATCAAATATATTACTCAAGAACAATCTGAACATAATCTCATAATCCATCGGATCCCAGCAAACTCATCATAGCAACAGCATAAGGATTACATATGTGCCTCGATCATGTAGGGCATCTCACGAGGACTAATTAGTGAAGCACAAGAACGGGAGGAGAACATCACATAGCTACTGGTCATGGACTCATGGTCCAAGGGAGACTACTCGCAACTCATCCGGGAGGCGTCCATGGTGGTGGAGAGGCTCCCGGTGGTGATCCTCCCCTCCGGCTGGGTGCCGGGAAGAGTTCTCCTGGTGCTCCCGATCTTGGAAGCGGCAGCGGCGGCGGAACAGAGATGAGATCGCGAAAAAGAGTTTTCGTCTCGAGGGTTTCGAAGGACTCTCTAAATATATGCCAAAGGGGGGCACCAGACGGGGCTCGGGGGGCCCAGGCGCCCCCCCGGCGCGGCCAAGGGGGGGGGGCGCGCCGCCAGGGCGCCTGGAGCCTTGGTGCCCCCCCCCCGGCTGTACTTCGGGCGCAAGGTAGGTTCTGGAACGCTGATTTTTTATATAATTTTTCTGGATTTTTCCTGACAGTTCTCGTAATGTGAAAACCAGAAATACAAAAACAGCCGAAAACAGAAACTGGCACTGGGGTGCACTGGATTAGTAGGTTAGTCCAAATATGATCAAAAGTGTATGGAAGTGTATGAATATCATAGAAATATCACCCAAAAGTGGCATGGAGCAAGCAGAAATTATAGATACGTTTTGGACGTATCAGGGGCATGAACCCACAATCGAGCATAACGTTCCCTCTTGGAGTCACTACCTATTACTTGGCCAAAGCAATAAATAACAACGGAGAACATGCAAGAATTACTTATGAACATAAATATAAAAGAGGTAGATCAAATATATTACTCAAGCACAATCTGAACATAATCTCATAATCCATCGGATCCCAGCAAACTCATCATAGCAACAGCATAAGGATTACATATGTGCCTCGATCATGTAGGGCAGCTCACGAGGACTAATTAGTGAAGCACAAGAACGGGAGGAGAACATCACATAGCTACTGGTCATGGACTCATGGTCCAAGGGAGACTACTCACAACTCATCCGGGAGGCGTCCATGGTGGTGGAGAGGCTCCCGGTGGTGATCCTCCCCTCCGGCAGGGTGCCGGGAAGGGTTCTCCTGGTGCTCCCGATCTTGGAAGCGGCGGCGGCGGCAGAACAGAGATGAGATCGCGAAAAGAGTTCCTGTTTCGAGGGTTTCTCGAGATGCTTTAAATATATGCCAAAGGGGGGCATCGGAGGAGCCTCGGGGGGCCCAGGCGCCCCCCGGCGCGGCCCAGGGGGGGCGCGCCGCCAGGGCGCCTGGAGCCCTGGTGCCCCCCCACCCCGCTGTCCTTCGGGCGCACGGTAGTTTCTGGAACGCTGATTTTTTATATAATTTTTCTGGATTTTTCCTGGCAGTTCTCGTAATGTGAAAACCTGAAATACAAAAACAGCCGAAAACAGAAACTGGCACTGGTGTGCACTGAGTTAATAGGTTAGTCCAAATATGATCAAAAGTGTATGGAAGTGTATAAATATCATAGCAATATCACCCAAAAAAGGCATGGAGCAAGCATAAATTATAGATACGTTTTGGACGTATCAACATCCCCAAGCTTAATTCCTGCTCGTCCTCGAGTAGGTAAATGATAACAAGAATAATTTCTGTGGTGACATGCTATTAACCATATAGGACTTTTTCATAGTCATATGACAAAAGCTTACTGAGATAATGAATCTGTAGTAATTAAGTTGCCTCATGAGAAAATCACGAAGGATTGAAAGTTTTACAACATGACACTGAAACATCAAATAGATTTGCAATGAACATGATGTGCAAATATGATAAAGTGATATCTAACTTGCCCCCTTTAGTGATGCAAAACATAAATGTAGGGGCACCTCCAAGGTTTAAGTGATGACTAGATAGAATGATTTCAAAATAAACGATATCACAATCATGCAAAAGACAATGCTACTTTGGGACAATGCACATTACACTCAGAATGACAATCATGCTCTCAGTAGTTGGTGCTTTGAAGAAAGAAGGTGGAGACTCAACAAAAAAGTAAAAGAATGGCCCTTCGCAGAGGGAAGCATGGATTACTCATGTGCTAGAGCTTTTTATTTTGAAAACATAGAAACAATTTTGTCAACGGTAGTAGTACTTCATATGTGTTATGCATAAGACATCCTATAAGTTGCAAGCCTCATGCATCGAATACCAATAGTGCTCGCACCTTGTCCTAATTAGCTCGGATTTCCATGGATTGTCATTGCATTACATATGTTTCAACCCAGTGTCACAAAGGGGCACCTCTATGTCACCTGTACAAAGGTCCAAGGAGATAGATCGCATTTGATTTCTCGTTTTTGATAGATCTCAACTTGAGGACATCCATACCGGGACAACATAGAAAATAGATAATGGACTCCTCTTTAATGCTTAAGCATATTCTCATAAGAGATTGAGGATTAATGTCCAAGCTAAAACTTCCACCATGATACATGGCTTTGGTTGGCGGCCCAATGTTCTTCTCTAACAATATGCATACTCAAACCGTTCAACTCATGGCAAATCACCCTTACTTCAGACAAGACGAACATGCATAGCAACTCACATGATATTCAACAAAAGTGTAACAGTTGATGGCGTCCCCAGAAACATGGATACCGCTCAGCAAGCAACTTATAAGAAATAAGATACATAAGCGACATATTCTTTACCACAATAGTTTTTAAGCTACTTTCCGATGAGCTATGTATTGCAAAGACTGAAGGTTTTAAAGGTAGCACATGTAAATTTACTTGGAGTGGCGGCGAAATACCACATATAGGTAGGTATGGTGGACTCATATGGCATAACTGGTTTAAAAGGATGTGGATGCACAAGCAGTCAGTCCGCTTAGTACAGGTGGAGGTTAGCAAAAGACTGGGAGCGACCAACTAAGAGAGCAATGACGGTCATAATCATGAAGAGTGACAAAGCAACATTGAATCAGGCATGGAAGTTATATCGCTACTCAGAAACAAAAGATCATCAAGGCTTGACAGACTTTCTTTACAGTCTTAAATATGCGTGAGCATACGCCAAGTCAATCAAAATAAATTCTTGAGGAAAGATATTACTAAACCATACCACATCATAGGCAAACAAATCATGTTGGTACTCCAATAACACATTGGGAACCCCCCAGCTATTTGAGACTAACCATAAGAAAACATGAACTACTAAGCGCCATCATGCACGTAGCATCTTTATCATAGACGTATCAACCAATGCAACGGAAGCAAACTCTCTTAATAAGGTGAGCATGGTAACTAAAGAGAGTTCAAGCAACCAACTAAACGAAAGCTCTTTAAAAAGATAAGCATGAATACTAAGAGCAGAACATGATAGTAGCTATTAAAAGACAAAGAACACACACAGCAAGGATAGACATGAAAAATTCTATGTTATGTTCTAGGTAGAAATGGAGTGTGTTTCTCTCCCACATAAAGAACGCTGAGTTCCGACTCGTTATGAAAAACTAAAAAGAAAACTAAAAGCAAGACGCTCCAAGCATAGCACATAACACATGAAGTGATTAAAATATAGTGGAACGAAAGACGAACTGATAATGTTGATGGAGAAGGGGATGCACGGGGGCATCCCCAAGCTTAGACGCTTGAGTCTCCTTGAATATTTCTTGGGGGTGCATGGGGGCATCCCCAAGCTTGAGCGTTTGACACTCCTGAATCTTTTTATCATCTTCCCTCGCACACTTGAAAACTCCCTTCATACATAACTCATCATAATCTGACTAGCGAGGTTAGTACCCATAATAAAATAATTGTACCTTGCTGGAAATAAGGATATTCTTGAAGGTCTACTGTTTCTCAAGAATGCCAAAAGGTTTTTGCAAAGAAAAATCAAGCTCTAGGTTTGCAAAATGAAGGAAAGGCAAAACAGGACAGAATCTGTGAAAAACAGAACAGCAGGTAGTAAATGATTTGTTCGGGGCACTTCTGCAACTCTAATCAAAAAACTTAAAACAGACGCACGAAAGACAATTATATAGAGCATGCTTTCGAAAAAATTCAGACCAAAAAGATGATCTAGTGATTTTATACGAATTTTTGTATCCAAGGACAGAATCTGTTTCCTGGACAGCACCTCACAACTTTTGAACTTTCTAGCAATCAGAGGCTATACTTGGCACAAAATTGAAAAGTAAAGATACAATGATGATGCTACTGTAGTAAACAACATCAAGACACAACAAAAGCAAAAATAAATTTTTTATTCATGTGGGCTGCCTCCCAAAAGCGCTTTCTTTTATGCCTTTAAGCTAGGCATAATGCATAGAGATCAAGTTTTATCAAGAGTAAAAGAATAGCTAGCCCGTACAACGGAATCAAAAGGTAACTTGATCTTATTTCGAGGGAAGTGTTCCATCCCTTTCTTGAGAGGAAACTGAAATTTTATATTACCCTCTTTCATGTCAATGATAGCACCAACGGTGCGTAAAAAGGGACGTCCCAAAATAATTGGACAAGAAGGATCACATTCAATATCCATAATAGTAAAATCAACGGGAACATAGTTGTCATTGACAATGATAAGAACATCGTCGATCCTCCCCAAAGGTTTCTTTATGGAAGAATCAACGAGACGAACACCAAAAGAACAAGAATCAAAAGGTTTCAATTTAAGCATATCATATAGTCTTTTGGGCATAATGGAAGTACTAGCTCCAACATCACATAATGCATAGCAAGAGAAGTCATTCAACTTAATTTTTATCATAGGATCCCAACCATCTTCTAGCTTTCTAGGTATGGAGGCTTCTACTCTAAGTTTCTCCTCCCTAGCTTTGATAAGATCATTAGTGATATGCTCTGTGAAGGCAAGGTTAAGCGTGCTAGTGCGGGGATCTCTAGACATCTTGTGAAGGAAATCAATAACTTCGGTAAGAGTGCAATTATCAAAATCAAGGTCACTAGCATCAAGTAAAGTGGTAGTGGTGTCCTTTAGGTTCACTTGTTTGGTAGTTTCTATAGTCATAGCATCACCATTAATAGGTCCATCGGGACCAGGAGTACATTGGGTGCTAAGAGTTTGGATATCCTCAACAACTTGGATAGTAGCAACAGTGTGGTGGGTAGGAAGGTTCTTAATTCTATCCTATTCCTCCCTTTCTCTGGCCCATCTTTCTTTAAGTTTAGCCATCATCCTAATGTTTTCATTAATTTGCACTTGAATAGCATTCATAGGAGTGACCTTCCTCTCCTCAAGGGGAGAAGTTTTAATTTTTAGCAATTCTATCTCATTGGCTAAATGGTCTACCTTCAAAGAGAGATCATCTAGTTTATGTAGTTTTTATTCTACACTCTTATTAAAGGCTTTTTGGGTAGTGATGAAATCTTTAAGCATCATCTCTAGTTCAGTATTGGAGTTCTTGGTGCTAGGATAAGCATTGTTGTTCCCATAAGAATTAGAGGGGAACGGTCTAGAATTGCTACCAAAATTACTCCTATAAGCATTGTTGTTAAAATTGTTTCTAGAGATAAAGTTCACATCTACTTGTTCTTGAGCAATCAAAGAATTTGAAGGAACATCACGAGGGTCATCAGAGGATTGCTTCGAAAGTAGAGACATGATCAAGTCAACTTTTTCATTTAAGGAGGAAATCTCCTCGACAGAGTTTACCTTCCTACTTGTTGGAGCGCGTTCGGTGTGCCATTGGGAATAGTTGGTCATCATCTCATCGAGAAGCTTCGTGGCAGCACCAAGTGTAGTTGACATAAAGGTTCCTCCCGCGGCCGAATCTAACAAGTTCCGCGAGGTAAAGTTCAAGCCTGCATAAAAAGTTTGGATAACCATCCAAGTAGTCAAACCATGAGTAGGGCAGTTCTTGATAAGAGATTTCATACGTTCCCAAGCTTGGGCAACATGTTCATTATCCAATTGTTTAAAATTCATTATGTTACTTCTCAGTTGGATAATTTTAGCAGGTGGATAGTATTTTCCAATAAAAGCATCTTTGCACTTGTCCCATGAATCTATGCTATTTCTAGGCAAAGACTGAAACCAAATTTTAGCTCCTCCTCTCAAGGAGAAAGGAAAAAAGCTTAAGCTTAACAATATTACCATCTATTTCTTGGTACTTTTGCATATCACAAAGTTCAACAAAGTTGTTTAAGTGTAAAGCAGCATCATCTCCAGCACCGGAGAATTGATCTCTCATGACTAGGTTCAATAAAGCAGGTTTAATTTCATACGAAGGTGCTGAAGTGGCAGGTGTAGTGATAGGTGTGCTGATAAAGTCATCGTTGTTGTGACTAGTGAAGTCACACAACTTGGTGTTCTCGGTGGAACCCATAGTAGCAAGCAAGCAAGATAACTAGTTTTGTGTGATTTTCGATAAAAAGGTACTAAAGCAAAAACTGAAAGGTAAACTAACAAGACTAAAAAGCAAAGGTAAAAGATAGCATGCAACTCCCCTATCCTGAAGAGTGGAGTCCCCGGCAACGGCGCCAGAAAAACTCTTGCTAGGCTTCTCGCCCCTCGTTGGTTACCCCAAGTGGAAGGTGTGAGATGTAGTGTTGCGGAAGTTTTTCCCTTGGCAAAGATACCAAGGATCGAATCCCCAGAGACTCCTAGGTTCAACAAGAAGGTGTCAACTGCTAACGGCGCTAGATATTAGCAATCAACGTGGACCTGCACACAGATACAAATAACTTTGCTCCCAATGAGTACAGAGAGGTTGTCAATCCCTCCGGCCTTGTCGTTTACAAAGGATTAAACGCAAATGATAGTAGTGATAGATATATTGTTTGCAATAGTAAGTAAAAGCGAAAAGTAAATAGCGGATGTGATCAATGATGGTAATATGGACCGGAGTCTCATGATGTTCACTAGTGATGTCTCTCTCCCAAAAGACAATAAAACAGCTATGTGAGGTAAACGAATTACAGCTGGGCAATTGACAGGACCACAAACGTAAACCAATGCTGACTACATTGCAAGAAAGGTTGAGGTTCAAAGCATGGGCGGTACGCCAAAGTAAGTAGGCCGAAATCCATCAATATCTACTACTAATCATCCACCTTGAGATATCTATCCAGAACATCTCGCTGGTATTAAGTTGCGAGCCCCACCCATAGTGTAAACTCAAAGCAACAGACAACTGCATTAAAAGAACTTTGCGTAAAGTAAACAATCCTTGCACCCGCGGGCACAAGCACCGTTGTTTTCCCCCTTGTGGCAACATCACATCCCCTAGACTCATATTTATGTCAATCAAACTAGTCATCGAGGGGCATGAACCCACAATCGAGCATAACGTTCCCTCTTGGAGTCACTACCTATTACTTGGCCAAAGCAATAAATAACAACAGAGAACATGCAAGAATTACTTATGAACATAAATATAAAAGAGGTAGATCAAATATATTACTCAAGCACAATCTGAACATAATCTCATAATCCATCGGATCCCAGCAAACTCATCATAGCAACAGCATAAGGATTACATATGTGCCTCGATCATGTAGGGCAGCTCACGAGGACTAATTAGTGAAGCACAAGAACGGGAGGAGAACATCACATAGCTACTGGTCATGGACTCATGGTCCAAGGGAGACTACTCACAACTCATCCGGGAGGCGTCCATGGTGGTGGAGAGGCTCCCGGTGGTGATCCTCCCCTCCGGCAGGGTGCCGGGAAGGGTTCTCCTGGTGCTCCCGATCTTGGAAGCGGCGGCGGCGGCGGAACAGAGATGAGATCGCGAAAAGAGTTCATGTTTCGAGGGTTTCTCGAGACGCTTTAAATATATGCCAAAGGGGGGCATCGGAGGAGCCTCGGGGGGCCCAGGCGCCCCCCCGGCGCGGCCGAGGGGGGGGCGCCGCCAGGGCGCCTGGAGCCCTGGTGCCCCCCCCCCCCGGCTGTCCTTCGGGCGCACGGTAGTTTCTGGAACGCTGATTTTTTATATAATTTTTCTGGATTTTTCCTGGCAGTTCTCGTAATGTGAAAACCTGAAATACAAAAACAGCCGAAAACAGAAACTGGCACTGGGGTGCACTGAGTTAATAGGTTAGTCCAAATATGATCAAAAGTGTATGGAAGTGTATAAATATCATAGCAATATCACCCAAAAGAGGCATGGAGCAAGCAGAAATTATAGATACGTTTTGGACGTATCACGTTGCTGTACCGGACGTGTGTTGAACACGGAGGTGCCGTCCGTTCGGCGCTAGATCATCGGTGACGAAGAACGAGAAGAGTACGACTACTTCATCCACGCTTCTTCGAAAGCTTCCGCTCGCGATCTACAAAACGGTATGTAGATGCACTCTCATATGCTCGTTGCTAGATGTCTCCTTAGTTGGATCTTGGTGAAAGATAGAAATTTTTTAAATTCTGCTACGTTCCCCAACATCTTGTCCATCACATCATTCTCCTAATGATGTGATCCCGTTGATCAAATGACAACTCATGTCTATGGCTAGGAAACATAACCATCTTTGATCAACGAGCTAGTCTAGTAGAGGCATACTAGGGACATACTATTTTGTCTATGTATTCACACATGTACTAAGTTTTCGGTTAATACAATTCTAGCATGAATAAAATACATTTATCATGATATAAGGAAATACAAATAACATCTTTATTATTGCCTCTAGGGCATATTTCCTTCAGACTTTGCATCATGGAAGGCTGAGGACACGGAAGATTTGCTGCGAGGCACATAACAATGGGAACGACGCCTTTGTCCCACATAAATCCAAGGATGTTCCCCTGGTTGTGCAACTACGGTATCCGTCGGACCACAAAGATAGTAGCGAGCAAACAACGCATCATCAGCACCAGAAGAGGAGACGTCGAAAATAGATGCTGCCATCTTCGGTGGCGCCAGGCCCCCATTGCAAGAATCATCGTTGCCACGATCCGCATCAGAAACTTGGACACGCGTGCCTGCCAGAGAAGACCACGGCCCCGTATGAGCAGCTTCGACCTCATCAGAGCACCGGGGATGCTGCATTGCAGCCGGCGGCGACCTTGGAGCTAGCTCCTCTTCATCATCGTCGTCGTCGTCCTCACCAGCGGAGCTCCAGAGGGGAGGCGGTGTCACCACCGGCAGTACCAGATCGGGAGGATGTGGCACGCGGTGGAGTAGAGCATCGCTGGGGACGGGAGCTTGCGTGGCGGGTGACGGGGTTTGCCGGACCAAGGCAACGTCAGCGACGCACCTGGAAGCACCCCGAGCCTCGGCCACCACATCGCTAGGCACAATGCCACGGCCCGACGGAGGCAGCGGGGGCACCGGGGAGACGGTATCCAGATCCGCCCGATCTGGATCGAGCGGGGGTAGGGGAGGGCGGCGCGTAGATGGTGGAACTTGAGAAGCAGGGATCAGCGGTGGCGGCAGGCCGGAGGCAGCCGCGGCAAGGGAAGCGGGAGCGGAGGGCTGAAGCACTGAAGTGGCCACCGCCGTTGCCATCTTGGAGGGGAGCGATCGTGAGGCCACCCCAAGCCGCAGGCCCCCATTCTCTTTCCTAAACCTACTAGCTGGCGGCGGCAACGAGCGGGGGAGGCCGCGGGACGCCGGGAGGGTGGCCTGGGTGGCCGCCGCCGGTGAGGGCTGGTGGGGGGGCGCGGGGTCGGGTGAGCTAGCCGTTACAGCCATCTTTACCTGCATCTCAGGATTTCTCAGCGACCCCAAAAGTAAGGTTGACTAGCTTGGCGTCTCTACTGAAAGATATAGATTTATATAAAAAGTGAAATAACTGATGAATTATAGATGGGCTTAGGCCTATATAAGACAACAATCTCTGGTTAATCTCTAAGGCCCATGAATGTGCACGGCAAGTGGCGGAAGTTTAGTACCATACTGCTACAGTACGAAGAGTGAGATATTTTTATAAAGACGGCTCTACCATTTGTTATTGGGAGTTTGAGAATAGGAGTTGTACACGCGCGCTCCTCCGTCGCCCGCCTCGCCTCGGGTAGCGGGAACGAGGCGAATCATATTTTTGCCGGTCAAAAATGGTTACTCCCTCCTTCCATATATACAGGGCCTAATGCATTTTTCAAGATTGCCTTTGACTATTGATAAAATTAAATAATACATGAGATGTATAATGTAAAAATTATATCATTAGAAGCTCACGTACGAATTTGATGATGTGCTTTGTGTAACTTGCATGTCATATATTTTTGCTCTAACCTGTGGCCAAAGTTAGCCTCGAAACACGCATTAGGCCCTATATACATGGAAGGAGGGAGTAATTAATCTCGAATTATTTAACGAAACATTTATGGTGCTACTGTCCGAGACGTTGGACCGTGGGCTATTCACGGACTTGGTCATGGGTCTGAGCCCAAGACCATCTACCCTATGGCCTATATAAGTGGAGTGAACCCTAACTCAGTTCACTCACTCCCTCTCGCACAACCCTAAACGTCATCTACCGTTCCTCTCTTTGTGTTGCTTCCGGCAATCCCACCCCGATGACCGCGTGCACGGTTGGGCGGGAGAGCAAGTGCCGCCGGAACCCTGTCGTTCGAGATCATGCCCGGGAGAACGCCAATAAGGTTTTAGGGAGCGTCTCGACGCGACTAATCCTTATTCGTCCCAGCCTCCGTCCACCTCGGATTCCACTACTTCCCCTGCATCGACACCATAGTCGAAGACGCCGCCGCCAAGAAGAAGGCCACAGACGACGTCGAGGCTGCTGCCGCTGCCACCGCGTTGGCCTGGCCAACCGAAGGCTATGATATGTTCATCCCTCATTTACTCATACATGTGCTAGCCGTATACTGTATATGCATAGATGTTTCAGTTCTATGTAATGTGCGTGCTCACATGCTTAGCTATCGGTATGAGATGCATACCATATTTGTCATGCTTACTCAGGGACGGAGCCAGGATTCTAACATAGGGGGGGGGGCAAGGTTTTTCGTGTTGTGATTGACTGAAAAAAATGTGCAGAGACGATTGTGGCTTAGGTTAATGAAAGATTTCATCAAGAGAAGAAAAACATGTGCTGGCTCTCAATAATATTTATACTAAAAGTTGCCATAAAAGAAATACAAAGGGTAATTCACATGCTAATGAACTAAATCTTTCTGCTGCTGGAAGGGATAAACAATGCAAAATCTTATCTCATGCATCGGGACTCAGGAATATTTCCTAATAACAATTTTATGTATACAGTTTGTGTTGTTCCAATCCTTTAATTCTAAAGGTACAGATTAATCTAGTGAGAAACGAGAGTATGAGAAACGAGAACGAAGGGATATGCCAACTTGCCAAGAATGAAGAAAAGAGAATGAGAAACGAGAGTAACATTGTCTTACTTGCCTCATCGCCGATCATGCTAGCTGTGCGGCCGGCCGGCCGGCTGTGCATCCCCACAAGCTTTGGATCGCCTTGCCCCCTCCGGCCGGCAGTCTAGATCTTGATTTAGGAATTGGACGGCGCTGAATACGGAACTGCCCTAGACGGCGGCTATACCTTAGCGATAGCATAGAGGCAAAAGTAAAAGGAAAGAAAATAAACGCTAATTACGTCCTTCGTCTTTCCTGTTGTGGGCTGCTGCAGGGGCCTCGTATAGATGGGCTTTATAGTTTTACACTTCGCGTGCTTAGGGGGGGCGAAGTTAGCCATGCGTTCCTTATTTTCCTTATTTTTTACCAGTTGGAAAATCGTCAATACGTAAAACCAAAATCGTTAGGGGGGGTCTAGCCCCCCCTCGTCCCCCCTTGCAATCGTCCCTGTGCTTACTGCTTACTGTGGACTAGATTAGTCGGGAAAGTGCTAATATTTCCAACAATCCAAAAACCATATTTTAGGCACTTTTCGACTCATGGCTTCGCTGCTAGTCGGAAATCGGAAGGTTTACCGTGGCACATTTTACCACGGCATGTTGATGCCGCTCCATGATAGCATGCTAAGTTTCATGAATTTCAGACGAATTTTGGATTTACTAGAATTACAAAAGAAAGTACGTCGACTTTTGTTGGAGAGCCACGGTGTCGTGGTGTTCGAATTTTATCCCCATTTCTTGCATGTGACATAAACATAAACCCATGGACACATATATGATTTTACAATCCATGTTTGTGCACCGGAACATGTGCTTGTAGTTTAATTTTGAATTGTGCATCTGAAATGGCTAGAAAACCAATTTGATGTATAAAGTGTTCAAACAAACTTTGAATCATTCCAATTCTTTTACGACAAACATATAGTTGCATGTTCACTGCAGATAAAAGGTCTAGCAATTCAAACACCGTCCATTGCCGCTGTGACTCCATTATGTAATTCAAATCAAGATGAAAAATCAAGTAGATCGCACACAATTTATTATCACCAACCGTGTGAGTGTGACCACATTTAACAATTTTCAAATTCTTGATTAATATTTTTCAAATACAAGATTAATAGTTTTTAATATACGGTCAACATTTTTTCTATACACATTTAACACATTTCAAATGCTTGATTAACATTTTCCAAACACAAGATTAACATTTTGAATACATGGTTAACATTTGTTCTATACACATTTAACATTTTTCAAATGAATCGTTAATTTTTTTCAACAATTATGGAAAGTATATTTTTGTAATATATATGTTTAGAATATTTGAAAGTGTAAATAAAAGAAATAATAAATAAATAAAGGAAACAGAAAACATGAAGAAAGAAAAAAATGATGCAGTGACCTCTCGCGCACTGGGCGGCTCATACACTCGCTCTACAGCGGGCGCTTAAACGAATCGGAAACTTGTCTCGCGGTAACGCAAGACATAGTCACGCCTGCTCGTGAGCGTCAAAACTCAAAACATTGTGGCTTCGTTAAGGCGAGCCCCCGCTTGGGCCGTCCCACGGCGGGATTAGCTTGTTGTTCTTTTGCTGCTGCTTCCTTCGCTGATTCCTGAGGGTGTTTTTTTGTTTTTGTTTTTCTAATTTGGTTGATTGCTTCTTTTTTCCAATGTTAAGTCTGGTTTTCAGTGGTTTTGTTCTGTTTTTTTGTTCCATTTTCCTCTGGGGTTTTTCTTTTCAGTTTATTTCTTCTTCTTCTTTGTTGAGTGTGTTACATACAAAGTTCATGGCGTATTACAAAATTGTTCATCGTATATTAAGAAAATGTTCACTCTATAGTGCAAAAACGTTCAACTTGTATTTCAAATTTGTTCATCATATCTTGAAAAATGTTCATTGTAGTTTCAGCATAGAGTACAAGAATGTTCAGATTGCAATGTTAAAATATTTCATCGTATATTAAGAAATTGTTCAATGTATGTTACAAATTTTAATGTGTACGTATTTCACAATGTTGAAATAAAAACCGACTAAAAAACATGTTTGATATAGTAAATCGGATGAGACAGTACGCATGGCTACAGTAAACCTGGGCGATACAGCACACCTTCCGGTCCCTATAGTGTCATCATGTTGTCTTTTCTTTTCGTTGCTTTCAAATGGACTGGCCCAGCTGGCATGCTCTACGCGAAGCCACTGCACCCGCCTCGCTCGCTGGCTAAAAGACTACGAGCTATCAGTTAAAAACAAGGAGCTACGGTATAGGAACAATAAAAATTAAATTCTAGTTTACTTGTAGATCAAAAAATCGGAAGCTAAAAAGAGTTGCTGAATTCAAAAAAATATTTTCAAGTTAGAAAAACTATCAATTTGAGGAAATGTTTATTAATATTAAAAATATTCATGAATTTGAAAAAATATTCATGTATTTGAGAAAAAAATCACTAATGTGAAAGTCTTCATAAGTTTTAAAAATATTCTTGAATTTGAAAATCTATATGAATTTTATAATTATTTAAAAAGTTGAAAAAATGTAAAAATATGTTCAACAGTTTGATAATAGAAAAAAAATACAAACGAAAAAAATAGAAGGTGTTAAAAAACTGAAATACAAAAACTAATAAAAACCCTGAAAATCGCAAATGAAGGAATGTTCACAAAAACAGATGGAGAGCTCAACTGGAAGCCTATATTGCATGAGCCACCCCCTTGCTCACTTGGTTTTGCAACACGTAGGAATATCACTCTATTTTGCGTGAGGAGTATCTGGAATGCCTAATAGAGCTCAGGCTCCATGCCTTTATTAGAAAACATCAAAATCTAGTATTATACATTTTAAAGAAAATCTTTAATATAATACACAGAAATATACGGATGTATAGTACTTGTCTGCAATGGAGAAATACTTTTTATGCGAGCTACAAAATATGGCAAAATCACGTACTACTAGTACATGCACTATTTACTACTAGTAGAACGCCCGTGCGTTGCCACGGGCCAAGAAATGAATCTATGACGAGCCCCTCAACTTAAGCTCTTCAATCATTGTGTTATTACATCGCTATGTTAGAGCCCCTCAACTTCGGACGAGACTTGCCTGCTCCCCTCACGTGTGCCCATCCGTGCTCCCGCGTACGTGGCTAGATTTGATTGGAGCAAAATAAGGCTCGGCCCCACCCCCTTAAAATCAGGGGGGAGATGGTTAGATTAGAAAGGAAAAAGGAAGAAGGACAGCCGTAGGATGAAGTGGGAGCACGGATGGGAGCATGAGGAGGGAGCAGGCAAGTTTTATCCCTCAACTTCAGCGCTTCAATCATTGTGTTATTACTTCGCTATGTTGCATGAGAGCTGATAGGCCCACTCGTAAGAATTCTCCTATACCCAAGGATTAAAATCACCCATACAAAGGAAAATAGCTAGAATCATATCATATGCACATAATGATCAAGGCATATCACTTGTGTTGTCGAATTAGCCGTTATTAAAACATTTTTTTCTTTTGTCCACAAAAAATCACATAAAACAAGTTCTTCTCACTTGAATTGATGACTCATGCAGCATAGTTATATTCTATTGTGCAAATGATTGCATGCTTTGCCGTCTCTCTAAATGGCTACTATGACACAACTTCATGGCGGAGCATCCAGTTCCTCCTCTCTGCATTGCCCTTTTTCTCTCACAGACTCGTCCTCCTTGCCCTTCTTGTTGACAATAAAACTTTCAACAAGTAGGGGATCCCTGTAATGGGAAATTATTTCATAGAAAACCGAATCAATATCAGATGTGCATATTTTGCTATCTCAACTATTTACAATCCCTCCAATGATTCTCCCTATTTCTCTTACGGCCTAAGTTGCCAAACTTTGTCATGGTTCAACATCAGTACATGCTTGTTTTTTTTATACGCACCCAAAAGCTGATGAGATTCTTTGTATTTATCATAGCATGATTGATAAAAATAGAAGAACTATGATCACCTCTCACCGAAATACAGTTAATAAAAATAGAAGAACTATGATCAACTCTCACGGAAATAAGGAACAAAATGTGATGGCCCATTGTCAATCTCGGCTTGCACGCACTAACGCAAACCCCGCAATCCAAGGAAGAACCATGACGGCATGCAAAAATCATAATAAATATTTTCTTCCTGTACTAAGAAAATTTTCTTTGGAGAGAAACTGACGGTACTTAACATGACGAACCCGGCCTTTTATTTTTGTTGTTGGGACGTAATTTTGTTTTTTTTTGTAAAGCCTACAAGTCACAACATTTTCAAATGAAATTTAACACGTTCTTGCAGAATACATAAATTTAACATGTAATAAGCGTGTATGAAGCTCAGGGGAGGATACTGAATATTAGATGCTGATAGTGACCTTTTCGACACATTTCAAGCTGAGATCACGTTTGATAGACATAAACTCGTACATGAGTATAACATCCAGGTCCCATATTTGACCAACCATTGCATCACAAACACTATGGCAATTTTAAAATTCGTACCTTGTTACTATTTTAAAACTACACAAGGGGCCTGCTAACTTCCAATACGGCAATTTATGACATATCCGAATCAACAAAACTCATTTAACCACGCTATTTCAATATGACCCGACACTTGTGCAATTACAGGTGCCAGATGAAGTCAAGAAAAGTAAAAGCACATGCATATACTAACTTCATAATTCTATAGCAGCAATGTAAATACGATTTATTATAGATGTAAAACAAAAAGGAAACACCCACAAATCATGTCATAATTACGATCAACAACCAGACATGTTCCATGATTTTCAAATCCATTTGCTGGGAAGGACCAGGGGGATTCGGGGCGGGGGACCTTGCAGGTGGGCGTAGAGTACGACAGCGCGGAGGCTGAGGTTGAAGGCACAGAAGCACTACTCCTGCCCAGCGTGTGGGGGTTGTTCGTGAAGCAGCGACGGACGGAGCCAATGATGCGCAGAAGCACTCCTGCCCAGCGGCGGGGTCGTCGGCGTCGGCGAAGCGGCGACCGACGCGTGGGGGCCGTCGTCGAAGCGGTGATGGACGGAGCCCATGATTCATCGGAGCACTCCTCTTGTCCGGCAGCGGGGTCGTCGGCGAAGTGACGACAGACGCGTGGGGGTCGTCCGCGAAGCGGCGACGGACGGAGCCAATGAGGTGCCGAAGCACTCATCCTGCCCGGCAGCGGGGTCGTCGGTGCAGCGGCGACAGACGCGTGGGGGTCGTCCGCGAAGCGGCGACGGACGGAGCCAATGAGGTGCCGAAGCACTCATCCTGCCCGGCAGCGGGGTCGTCGGTGCAGCGGCGACAGACGCGTGGGGGTCATCGGCGAAGCGGCGACGAACGGAGCCCAGGAGGTGCCTCGCCTCGACACGCGTGGTGGGTTCTGGAAGCGATCGAGCAGGGCCGTGAGGGCGTTGTGCGCCTCGTCGCCAGCTTCTAGGTTGGAGGAAAGAGAGAGGGGCAAGGCGGCAGGAGACGGGCTGGTCGAGGAGCTCCACGGCGGCGACACAACACAAGGAACCCTAGCGCAAGATTGTTAATCGGGAAGAGAAGCGGCTGGCTCGCTAGGTGCGGAGCTTTTTTTTTCTCTTATATTGATTATTGATTGGTTCTTAGAAAAGGCAAACATCAATGCATTAGGAAAATTAGGATTTGGAATTGATGGTCATAAAACTAAACTTTATTAATTGGTAACGTGTTATCGGTTCCTGCCCGTTCATAACGTGTCTAGTTAAGAAACTTTGGGAAAATGAGGAAAGTTTTTATTGCGTTATGAATGAATTGATTGTGTCTGTTTACCTTAAGTTAATTGACTGCGTTTGGAAATAATTGATTGTCATGCATTATTGCGTTTGGAAAGAATTGATTGTCAATGCATTAGGAAAATTAGGATTTGGAATTGATGGTCATAAAACTAAACTTTATTAATTTATAACGTGTTATCGGCTCCTGCCCATTTATAACGAGTCTAGTTAGGAAATTTTGAGAAAATTAGGAAAATTTTTATTGCGTTTGGAAAGAATTGATTGTGTCTGGTTACATTAAGTTAATTGATTGCGTTTGGAAAGAATTGATTGTCATGCATTATTGCGTTTGAAAAGAATTGATTGTCATACGTGAATCGGGAACGTAAGGAGGGAAACGGAACCTGACTGCGTGCGGTGAGTGGGGTGGGGTTAGGGTGGGTTAATTGTAGCGAAAAAAAACCGGTTGAAAAAAAACAGACGAGGTGAGACGAAAAAAACCCTGAAACAAAGACTATCAACTGCTTCATTAGGAGTAGAGATAAAAGTACATGATTTTGTTTTTTATTGTACATCTCACATGAAAAGGTATTCATGATGAAATTGCACAAGCATCCGGTACACACCTGCAAGTAGTTGTGTATTTATTTTCACCTTTTGTATGAAAATTAAACAGTTGATCTTTGAGTTTTAAAAAAAAATTGCGCTCCTTGAAGCCCGAGCACAAAAAATCCACCCCCGAGCACCAAAAATTGGGCTCCTTGAAGCCCGAGCACCTAAAAAACAGCGTGATGTATCTTTTCTCATCTGCAGCGCTCAATCTGTGCTCGCATGAGTGAGTTGGCCCATTAGAGGGGTTTGGGGAACGGGTTCTACATTCTGGCATAGATTGATTTAAGAACATTTTGGGTGTTTCCCCCTCTTTTTTTACTCTTTTTTTGTCTGTGTGTTCTCTCCGTTGTTTTCATCAATTTATTGTCAGATATTTTCGGTTTGCTTCATCCCTTTGCCTTTCCGTAATAGCATTTTCTTTGGGAAAAACTTCTGTTCAACCGGTCGATCCAACCGATACGTCCGCCCGGTGCACTGCCGTCGGATCGTATTTGGATCAAACGGTCCTGTCCCCTCCTTGTCCCACCCTTTTCTAGAAATATCTAGCTTCAACCACCGCATCCCTATCCATTCGTGAGTGAACACCCATCACTTTGTTATCCATCCACAATTCTTCACAGCTTCTCTCTCAAGCTCCCACCCATGGCGCTGCAACTATGTAGCCTCGACACCCCGGCCGTTACTTTTTGCTACCGACAGCGCTATATAGAAGCAGCCGCTGCGGTAGGCCAATCATCGCGGCCCTGCTTTGGTGCTGCGCTCTCGATTTCTTCGGCAAGAGTGGTTTGACGGCTGCGCACATTGGCCTTTTAGTAACCTGTGCGAGATGTTAGGTCCTGCAAACGATGGCGGCGTTGTTTCTGCAACGCCGTCTATGTTGCAAAAAAATTATGTTGGTCGCGTTGTTTCTGCAACACCGTCTACGTTGCAAAAAAAATATGTGACATGATCTTTGTTGCAAAAAAAATTCGACAACATGATCTATATTAAAAATGTTTCTGCAACATAATCTGTGTTGCAAAAAAGTTCTGCAACATGATCTCTGTTGTAAATGTTTCTGCAACATGACCTCTGTTGCAATATTGAAGGGAGACGCTCAACCGCTCGATGGCGCCAGATCTACGGCTCGCGACCCGGCTGATCTTTTAAAAATATCAGCCGGCGGACACGTAGCACTGCCCATTTTCTTTCCTTTTAGTTTATTTTATTTTCAAATACTTTGTAGGCTTCTTCTAAATACACGTTAAATTATTTGTCATGTAGGTTGAATATTTTTCAGATACACATTAAACATTTTATAAATACACGTTGTAAATCTTTCCAAATGCATGTTGCACATTTTGCAAATGCATATTGAACTTTTTCAAATATAGAATAAACATATTTAACCGCTTGTTTTAATTTTTTATTTGCATGAATATATATTTGAAATAAATTCAATTTTTTAATATCTTTATCATCATTCTTTAAAGTGGGAAAAATATGTTTTAGTACAAAACAAACATTTTTAAAAACAAAGTCGGGACAAATTTAAAAAGTATAAAAACTTTTTGTAGCGTGGTCATTTCTGCAATATCAAAAATATTTTTTATACATTAGGAACAGGTTTCTAATATGCCATGAACATTTGTTTATAAATGACATGAGTATTTTTTGAATGTATGAACACATTTTCTCAAAAACCATGACAACGAATTAAAACACTCCTCGAATATTTTGTACATTGTGAAACTAAACGAAGTAAACTTTCCATATACTCCCTCCGTCCTGAAGTACTTGTCATCAAAATGAATAAAAGTTGATGTATCTAGATATATTTTAGTTCTAGATACATCCCTTTTTAGCCATTTTGATGACAAGTATTTTGGGACGGAGGGAGTATATGTTTGTGGAATGGAAAAAATAAGAGAAAATGGAAATACAGAAGCCTCACTATAAAAACGAGAGAAACGCCACTATAGACTGCCGTGTGGCGAGTAAATGTGCAAGCACCTAAGCACCTATTTGATGCCTTAAGCGCCAGTTATATGCCATTTTGGGAATTGGCGCACCCTTAGGTATTATTTCCCCTACGATATTATTTTGGGAATTGGCCGACCCAACTAAGACAGGCGAGAAGTTCCCTCCGCTCCTCTTTTTCTGAAGCTTCCAGAAGCTTCCCAGGCTAGTTTTAGGAAGCCTCCAGGTGGGTTTTGTTGGTTGTTTGGACTGATTTTTTGTTGATTCATTCGGTGTTATTTTTTTTCAAATGCATGAACTTTCAAAAAATTCAAGTTCATGAACTTTCTAGAATTTTGTGAACTTTATTCAGATTCTGAACTCTTCCAAGCCATGATTTATTTTTCAAATTTACCAACTTCTTTTATTTTTTGTGAATTGTTTTTAGTTCATGAACTATTTTTTGAAACACATGAACTTTATTATCCGGTCAGCGTTGAACACATCAAAATCTCACAGCTCTGAAGTAAACCGGTGGTGGTAAGGAGTGACGGTGGGTTCGCTGCGCGAGTACGATCATTTCGATTGTTGCTGGCTGGTACTGATTCATGTCGTGCATGACGCGTACGTGCGTGACCTACAATGATTTGGTGTGGTGTAAACTTGGTGATGCAACTGCTAAGTATTGAATTTGTCAGCGAGTTTTGATCCAGATTTTGTGATGTCAACTTTAAAGTGCATGACTTCTCGTTTTAGAAAAAATAAATCTGAAAGATATAGATTTATATAAAAAGTAAAATAATACACCACTTTGGGTCAAGATTTTCTGTAAAACAAATTTGTTGGCGAACGCTCTTGCGGCCATTTGTCAAGCAAACGGATGGGAAAACACACACCGATGGGCTGGCCCAGTTAGCTGCTACAAGATTCATGTTTTCTTGGTTTTAGGTTCCCGTCCAGTTTTTCACAGGTTTTTATATTTTTCTGTTTCTTTTATCTACCGGTATTTACTTGTTTCTTTTTTTACTTTAGAATCTTTATTTATTTTTAAATAAAATCCCATTTTTAGAACAATCTGAAAATTACAGAATATTTTCAAATTTGAACTTTTTTTGAAATCGCAAATATTCTTAAAATTCAAGAACATTGTTGTATTCGAGAAAAATATTTAAGATTACCTTTTGTATTTGAGATCATTATTTGAAAATATAGACATTTTTTGGAATATGAATAATTTTTAGTATTATTTTTATTTAATCTTCTGTTGCGGTCAGTTTTTTGGAGACAACCAGGCCAAAAAAGCCATGCGCATACTTTTAGGGGGAAACCCATGTGTACCTGAAAGCACAGGTTAACTACTAGAGGGGGGAGGGGGTGAATGGAAGATGTTTTAAAATTCGTCAAACTCTGATGAATTTGACGAGCATCAAAGTGATGAAATAGAAACAAAATCGAGACCAAATCATCATCGAGAAGTAAAACATGCATACATGATAGATGTGAATGAAGAACATGCAATCATAGATACATTCACGCATAAACATGATGAACTGAAGGAAAGAAAGACAGCATGATGAAAGTCTTCAGAACACAAATTCTTCAACATCGAAAGTATTAAAAGTAAAGGGTTGAGGAATTTGAAACCAGATTGGCTCGGTGATGACACGATAATTTACTAGACCAGTTTCAGTCGCTGTATCAACTATATGTATGGTTGAGGCGTCTTGAGATTCAACTCATAAGAGACTTAGTGTAAGGGCATATTTCTCCCAAGTAGTTTTGGTGATTGATGACAATGCATTTGCGGACTAATCGTGTGCTCTAAGCTCTTTCAGGTATATCTCACCTAGGCACAAGACGATTGTTTGCCCCTCGGATTTGATGGAAGACGGTGTTTCCTTTTTGCTCCCTGTCGGTGGCTTTGAGTAATAGGAAAGCCGTACTATTAAGAGGGGGTCCGCTTCGGAAAGGTTTGGGTGGAATCAACACGTACACATCTTACTCTCGCACCACCTTTCCTTTGCCTCTCTGGAGCTCCGGCCGTTTCTTATCGTATATGCAAACCATGGCTTCCTACTAGTACATCTGCCTGGCAAGCGGTAGTACCGCTCACATAAGCAATAGTACCGCACAGCCACACGGTAGTACCGCCTACGGGCACGGTAGTACCGCACCAGCGGTAGTACCGCGGTTCCACAACGGTAGTACCGTGTACCTGGCCCGGCACTGCACCAAGTACGGAAGTAGGTGCGGAAGTAATTTTTTACTTCCGCATCCTACGCGGTAGTACCGCTTGAGTCAAGCGGTAATACCGTGCCGTGTTTTGCTACTACCGTATTTCTGCGGATGTAGCTACGGATGTATTTTATTTCATCCGTGCTTGTCCTCAGCCTGCGTGTCTCTGCCTTGCGGTAGTACCGCTCAGGCAGTACTACCGCCCGTATGCCTTCGCAACAGAGTACATTCTGGCTAGTGCTGCTACAGCGATAGTACCACACCCAGAGCGGTAGTACCGCTAGCCAAGCGGTAGTACCGCAACTTACGTGCGATAGTACCGCGCTCTGCGGGCAGAAACGTGGGATAACGGTTGGATTTGTTCTCCCACTATATATAGGGAGTCTTCTTCTCTAAGAAGACTCACCTCTTCCACCCCAAAGCTCCATTGTTGCTCCAAGCTCCATTTCCTCCTACTCACTATGGAGGACCCGTTCCCACACCGCATTTAAATTCCGTTGGCCTCCTCCCAAGTTTATAAAAAATTCTGATTTTGCTACTTGGGTGTTGCGTTTCAAACGTCATATAAATCATTGCTCTACTAATCTTTGGAGAATCATTGAGCAAGGTTTTTATCCACGTGATCCCGACAACATGACTCCGAGAGAAACTGCGGATCATCAATTCAACGAGTTCGTTCTTTGCATACTTCAATATGTTATTCCTCCTGAAGACATTGCACATCATCGACCCTTCACTGTGGCCAAGGAAGCTTGGGAGCATGTTGGCACTATGTATAAGGGGAGCGCTAGCATTCAACGCTCTAACTATGAAGTTGTGCAAGATGAAGCCGATGAGTTTGCCATGATCGAAGAAGAAGATCCTCGTGAACTCTATCGGAGATTAACCACTCTTGCGGTCTCTCTTCGAGATCATGGGAGTAAGGACACGGATGACAATTGGATCAAGCGCAAGTTCCTCAAGGCCATGATGCCCTATCATAAGGCCATGTCCTCTGTCATCCGTCAAAGACCGGACTTCCACCACTTGTCATCAAATGAAGTGTTGGATGAGTTCGTTGCCATGAGGATCTTGGACATGACCGCCGACAATGCGGTCTTAAGGGCTCAACGATCGAAGAAGCCTAACCTTGCCTTGAAGGCCAAGGCTTGTGTGGAAGAAGAGGAGGTGGAGGATGATGATGAGAGTAGGCCCGAGGACACCAAATATGCCTATCATGAGCACATGGCTCTTGCTTCACGGCAATTTTGGGGCAACAAGAAGAACACAAGACCCAACTTCAACAAGAACAACTCAAGTGGAAACAAGGGCAAGCAACGAGTGAGGACTTGCTTAAATTGTGGAAATGTTAGCCACTTTGTTGTTGATTGCCCATATGAGAAGAGAGAGGACTTTGGAGGCAAGCTTATCCGGAAGGACAAGGCCAAGTCCTATCCCAACAAGAACAACTTCAACAAGAAGACTCCTCCTAAAGGGTTGGTGGCCCAAGAAAAATATGTTGAGGATGATGATAATGATGAAGATGATGAGGTGGTCACCATGGCCACAATTGCTATTGCTACTACTCCGCGCTCATCTCTCTTCAACTCGCCTAATGAGAACATCACCGCCAAGTGTTTCATGGCCAAGGCCTCCAACAAGGTAACCCCAAACATCAACACTACCATCACTTCTAATCCTTCATTGACGGGTTGTATTGATGAGAGTGAGGGAACTAAGGAGGGAGAAAATGAATTTGAGGTGTTCATGAGCAAACTTAGGGGCAATCCCAAGAAGCACTTTGTTGCTCTCTTGGAACAACTCGGTGAGGCCAATGACATGATCGAGGCTCACGAGGAGACCATTACTAAAATGGAAGGACATAGTCGAGACTATGCCGATGAGATATCGGATCTCTCTAACGCCCTAGAGGAAGAGCGTGGTCTTCGTTTGGCTCTTGAGGAGTCACACAACGATAATCATGCTAAATTAAAGAAAGATCTTGATCATGCTTTAGTTGTCTCTCGTGTGCTTAATTCCGAGAAGGCAAAACTTGAGGTTGACCATGCTAAACTCAAGGAAGAGTTTGTCATACTCGACAAGGCTCACAAGGACTTGAAAGGTATGCATGCTTCTCTCAAGGAGTCTCATGATCAACTCCAAGTTTCGCTAACCAAGGAAAAGGCTATCTTTCCTCGCATGGTTTTAATTAATAATGCAAATGCTACTAACCCATGTTGCAAGCATGAGCATCTTGTTGAAGAAAATGCCAAGTTAGAGAAGCAACTTGAGAAAGGCCTTGTGACATGCATGCAAGGTGAGAAGAACCTCAACAACCTTTTGAGCAATCAAAAGGAGGTTGTGGCAAAGGAAGGAATTGGGTTCGCTCCGAAGCCCAAGAAGAAGAAGAATGACAAGACCAAGCTACCACCCCCTCTCCGACAATCTTTTGTGAAAGAAGGAGAGGATGCCTCTAAGAAGAAGAAAACGGTGAAAGATGGTGGTGTCAAGAAAAACTCCACCATACCATCAAACATGGCCGGCGACTTTAATCCTTCATCTGTTTTATGCCGTGCTAGTGATGGTCATGTGTTTGCTAAATTTGTTGGTTCTTCTTATGAGTACATTGAATGGTCCATTTGGGTTCCTAAGACCCTTGTTACTAACCTCAAAGGACCCATCACCAAATGGGTACCTAAATCCAAGCATCGATCTCTTGTAGGAGTTTGCTTCCGGTGGGGGATCATGGTTGCTCGATAGTGGAGCCACAAATCATATGACCGGAAGCAAAGACTTGGTGGTGGATGATACGTCCAAAACGTATCTATAATTTCTGCTTGCTCCATGCCTCTTTTGGGTGATATTTCTATGTTATTTATACACTTCCATACACTTTTGATCATATTTGGACTAACCTATTAACTCAGTGCACCCCAGTGCCAGTTTCTGTTTTCGGCTGTTTTTGTATTTCAGGTTTTCACGTTACGAGAACTGCCAGGAAAAATCCAGAACAATTATATAAAAAATCAGCGTTCCAGAAGCTACCTTGCGCCCGAGGTACAGCCGGGGGGGGGGGGCACCAGGGCTCCAGGCGCCCTGGCGGCGCGCCCCCCCTGGGCCGCGCCGGGGG
>LR738709.1:666311134-666356820 GCA_902687465.1 Secale cereale
GGCCCCCCGAGGCTCCGCTGATGCCCCCCTTTGGCATATATTTAAAGCGTCTCCCGAAACCCTCGAGACGAGAACTCTTTTTCGCGATCTCATCTCTGTTCCGCCGCCGCCGCCGCTTCCAAGATCGGGAGCACCAGGAGAACTCTTCCCGGCACCCTGCCGGAGGGGAGGATCACCACCGGGAGCTTCTCCACCACCATGGACGCCTCCCGGATGAGTTGTGAGTAGTCTCCCTTGGACCATGAGTCCATGACTAGTAGCTATGTGATGTTCTCCTCCCGTTCTTGTGCTTCACTAATTAGTCCTCGTGAGCTGCCCTACATGATCGAGGCACCTATGTAATCCTTATGCTGTTGCTATGATGAGTTTGCTGGGATCCGATGGATTATGAGATTATGTTCAGATTGTGTTTGAGTAATATATTTGATCTACCTCTTTTATATTTATGTTCGTAAGTAATTCTTGCATGTTCTCCGTTGTTATTTATTGCTTTGGCCAAGTGAAAGAACATGCGGTGCCCCCATGTTTGGTTTTGGTAATTGATGACAATCTCTATGGACTAATGGTTGCCTTGAGTTATATTTGAAGGGTTTGTCCATAGGCTTTTCTTGGAGTTCATTTGTTGGTTTCAAGGAGAGTTTGTGATGACCAAGATGCTATTAAGGAATTATCCAAAGATTGGTTTTATGGGTGTTGAGCCTATCGCAAGCATGTCTTGAAGAAGAAGAGTTTGTGATCATTCATGTTTACCTTCAAGACATCATCCAAATGAAGAGAGTTGGAAAGATTCAAGGTTGATCAAGACTAAGTGAAGGAGTGAATCAAGTTGATCAACACACAAAGCATAGAAGATGTACCGAGAGGGATCAAGCAATCCTATGGTATGGTAAGCATTGTCAATCACGCTTTGTGTACTAACCCATGGTCTTCGTGAGAGTTCTTTGTAGGGTTAGGTTGCGGTGTGCAAGTTCAAGTGGAGCATCACGAAGAAATCAAGTGCTTGAAGCTTGCCGTCCATTGTCGTGACAATGGACTTGTGAAGATATGCCGAAGAGTGGCTCACCCATAGAGGAGTATGGGGGAGCAATCTACTAGTCTTCACCGAGACAACGCAATCAAGAAAGGTGGTCCAACTTGAGGAAGTCAAGATCGTCTACATCTAGCTCAAGTGGACTTTGTGCAAAGCAAAGGTTTGCCCTTGATAGGTTTTCTATTTTACTGGTCTCGTGGTGGTAGTTGGGAGACCGGGTTATAGGATCGTTTGCCGTACTATCAAGGGGGGCTCTCAAGTTGGTAGCTTGATCGTATCGTTAGTAGAGAGCTCAAACCATTGCATCCTTGCATCATGTTTCTTGGTTCTTGTTTGGTTCTCTTTGTGAGTCTTAGAGCTTATGGTCATCTTGATGACAAGCTTGAGTTCATCGAAAACGGAGTTCACATGTGTCTTCTATGATGTTTTCGGTGTTGGGTGTTTTACGGTCTTATCCGAGGAAGGGTTCTCACCATTTTCTTATGGGCCTTTTCTAATTTGCTTCTTATTGGTTTTTCTATCAAGATTGTGTTAGCCCTTGTCGCTAGCTTTCCAACAAACTTGGTTTCATCGAATTCGGAGTCCGTATGCAAAAGTTATTGTCGTTTTGGTGTACTGAAAAGGCTGCAGCGGTACTACCGCGGGTAGGAGCGGAAGTAATTTTTTACTACCGCTTTCGGGAGCGGTACTACCGCTTTCGGGAGCGGTACTACCGCTTGGAGCAGTACTACCGCGGCTACTTCCGTGGCTACTTCCGCTCGGGACCAAAAACTCGTCACAAGTCCAGCGGTGGTAGGCACGGATGTAATTTTTTAGTACCGCTCGCAAGCAGTAGTACCGCTACCCTTAGCAGTACTACCGCTACCCCTAGCGGTAGTACCGTGAGGTCAAGCGGTACTACTGCTCCGACGGTTTTTCTGGCCTTTTTGCCTCCTCGCTGTTGTTTTTCTAAGGGGTACTAATGCCCTAGCGGTAGTACCGCTCCTGGAGCGGTAATACCGCTCTGTGCGGGCTGTGAGCATAACGGTTGGATTTTCCCCCACCTATAAAAGGGGGTCTTCTTCCCCAATGAATCTAATCCTTTGAGCTCGTGTTCTTCCCCCATTGTTGACCTTCTTTGAGCTTGCTATCTCTCAATCCCTCCATGGATTCTTGCTAGTTTTTGGGGGAAAAGAGAGAGGAGATCTAGATCCACATTTCCACCAATCACTTTCTCCTCTAGGTGAGGGGAACCCCTTGGATCTTGATCTTGGAGTTCTTGGTGTTCTCCTTCTTGTTCTTCCTCTCATTTCCCTCCCTAGCATTAGTTGCTTTGGTGGGATTTGGGAGAGAAGGACTTGGGCACTCCGTGTGCCCTTGCCATTGCATTTGGTGCATCGGTTTGAGTTCTCCACGGTGATACGTGGAAGTGAAGTTGAGAAGCTTATTACTCTTGGGTGCTTGGTACCCTTGAGCTTGTTCCTCTTGGGTGCTTGGGCGCCCTAGACGGTTGTGGTCACCTCGAAGCCATATTCCATTGTGGTGAAGCTTCGTGGTGTCGTTGGGGAGATAGCCCCAACCTTGGTGTTCGGAGCTCAATCATTGTGGTGTAAAGCTCCGGGCAAGCGTCGGGGTCTCCAATTAGGTTGTGGAGATCGCCCCGAGCAATTTGACGGGTTCCGGTGACCGCCCCCAAGGGTTGCCAAAGTGTACGGCTTCAGTGACCGCCCCCAAGGGTCGCCATTTGTACGGGTTCGGTGACCGCCCTCAAGGGTCCCTTAGTGGAATCACGGCATCTTGCATTGTGCGAGGGCGTGAGGAGATTACGGTGGCCCTAGTGGCTTCTTGGGGAGCATTGTGCCTCCACACCGCTCCAAACGGAGATTAGCATCCGCAAGGGTGTGAACTTCGGGATACATCGTCGTCTCCGCGTGCCTCGGTTATCTCTTACCCGAGCCCTTTACTTATGCACTATACTTTGTGATAGCCATATTGTTTCTTGTCATATATCTTGCTATCACCTAGTTGTTTATCTTGCTTAGCATAAGTTGTTGGTGCACATAGGTGAGCCTAGTTGTTGTAGGTTTTGTGCTTGACAAATTAACCGCTAGGTTTATTCCGCATTTGTTCGAGCCTAAACCGTAATTATTTTAAAGCGCCTATTCACCCCCCCTCTAGGCGACATCCACGATCTTTCAATTGGTATCAGAGCCTCGTCTCTCTTTATAGGGCTTTACCGCCTAGAGAGTAAGGATGTCGACTAGGGGTTTAGGTTTCTCTGACACTCTTAGTTTCAATGGCACAAATTTTGATGTTTGGGTAATTCGCATGCTTAATCTCTTTAGGGTCATGGACCCAAATTTAGAGAGAATTGTAGATATGGGTTTTTCTCCTCCAAAGGATGCACAAAGATTATCTTTAGAGGATGAGAAAAACTCTTATCTCAATGCTCAAGCTTCTAATGTGCTTTTTGATGCTTTGAGCAATGTAGTTATATTTCAACTCATGCCGTTCCGGGATGCTCATGAGTTGTGGACAAAGCTTCAAGATAAATATGGTGTGTCCAAGAAATGTAGGAATGATTGTTCTCCCTCCACCTCCGGCCGTGTTGTCTTCTCAACTTCTTCTACTTCACCTACATGTGGTTTGCCACAAGGTAATGATATGGTGAGTAGTGTTGGTCATTGCAATGATGATAGTATGCTTTTTGTTGATGATCCTTCATCACTATCTTACGGCAATGCATCTTCTTTGGACTTTAACACTTCGAGCACCCTACATGTTTCACATGCTTGTGTTGATAGTCCTTGCATATCATGTAGAAATTGCTTGACTAAAACTCATGATGATATGCTTGCTATGTCTTGTTGCCATGATAAAAATGCATCTATTTCCTCGAATTGTTGTGCTAACAATGTAGAGGAAACCCAACACCCCATGGAACAAGATGTAGTCTTGAATGGTGCTTCACGGGATCCTACATCATCATCTATTGCGTTTTGCCTTATGGCTAAGGCTTCAAAGGTATCTCCCACTTTGAACCCCAATATATCTTGTCATGATAGTGATGATAACAATGATGATGATGTAGAAAATGATGAAGAAAATGATAATGTTGCCTCCTTAAAAATTAAGGGGGAAATGATTTTTAAAGCTCTTCATAAGAATAAAATTGCTCGTTCCAACTTCATGGAAATCATGTCTATTGCCATTGAGGGCAAGAAATATATAGAGGAGTTGGAATCTCATCTAGAGGAGCATGAGGTCACCATTGAGAAAATGGAAGGTCATGAGCGTGATTACGCTAATGAGATCGCCGACCTCTCGCAAGCTCTTGAACTTGAACAAACCACCAAGGAATCTCTTGAGGAGACTTTTGCTCTAGAACTATCTAGAATAAAGGAATCCCGTGATAGAGCTCTCGAGGTGGTTAATGATTTTGAAAGTAAAAATGAGAAGCTTGAAGTTGCACATGCTAAACTCCTTGAGGATTTTGAGCACCTCAAAAATGGCTCAAGGGTCATTAAGGGTGAGCTCATAAAACTCACCGAGTCTCATGCTCAACTTAAAGCTTCATATTCTAAGGAGCTTGCCAAGTTGCCTTCTCCTCTTGCTATTATTGATGATGCTTGTGCTACTAACTCTATTTCTAGTGAAGCATCCATTTTGAAGGAGAATGTTGAGCTAAGGGCTCAACTTGAGTTGCTATCTGGCAATTATGGGAAATTGGAAGAAAGTCATGTAAAGCTCACAAGCTCTCATGATGATCTTCTAGTATCCCATAATGTGCTAAAGATAGCTCATGAGGCTATGAGTATCAAGGTAACATCTAGTGAGCCTCATGTGGATACTAGCACTACTTCAAGTCAAAATGCTATCTTGACATGTGCTAGTCCTCGTAATTCATCTACTCACAATGTTAGTACATCTTGTGATGAGTTGCTCTCCTTGCCTTGTTGCTCTAACAATGAAGATTATACTTCCTCTAGTACTTTTGTTGATACTAACCATGTAGAGGAAATCAAAGAGCTCAAGGCCCAAGTAACTTCTTTGAAGAAAGACTTGGAAAAGTGTCATGAAGGGAAGTCCACACTCAACAATATCTTGAGTGTGCAAAAATTCCCCAATGACAAAGGTGGACTTGGATTCAACTCCAACAAGAAGAAAAGGTCCAAGATCATTAACAAGAATAAGGTCCAAGAACAACTCAAGAATTCGGCCAAGATTATTTGCTTCAAGTGCAAAATTGAAGGGCATCATGTTAGATCTTGCCCATTGAAGAAGAAGGCCATTAGTGACAAGCAACAAGGGAAGAGGCCACAAGTTCATTCTCGTGCTCAACCGCAAGTTGGAGAAAGGCTGCTTCCCAAGAAGACTCATGGTAATGCTTCTCATTTTGAGAAATCAAATGAGAAGAAAGTGAAGAATAGATGTTGCTACCTATGCCGTGAGAAGGGTCACCTTGCTTCTTCATGCGCTAGTGGTAACTTATCCAACCCAATTATTATTGATGGTGTCTATTTTCTTGGGAAGGATAATGTTGGCAATGTGTTTGCCAAGTTTTTTGGTACTCAAAGTGGTGTCAAGAAAAGAACCATTTGGGTGGCCAAGCCTATTGTGACTAACCTCTTAGGACCCAACTTGGTTGGGGACCAACAAGCTAAAACTTGATCAATAGGCGTTGTTGGAGGGCATTGGAGACTTGGTACATTATGAAGAATTAAGGGGTCTTCATCATTCATATTGTCTCAAGCCAAGTCATTCGGATGATCAAGTTTCTATCTTATATCCAATGTTCCTCCTTGCGGTAACTCGTGCTTAAATTGTTTACATTGAAAGTTACTTGCCCCTTTGCATGTTTTGGTTTTGTTCCTTGCATGTGTTTGTATATGATGTGCGTCCAACTTGTATATCTTGAGAAATCAAGTATGTTTATATTGGTTTGCACATCATGTATGTGTGTGTCGTGCGTTGAGCCTTTGTGCTTCTTGCTTTTATCTTAGTTGGCTCTTGTGAGAGATTAATGGAACATCCCATTTTGGGGGAGTGATGTGCTTTGTGCACCTCACAATCCTATAAATGTGTGTACATGAGGAATACCATCTAGTATTGATATTACAAGATTATCTAGTCTCTATGTGGTATGTCTTCTCATGAGAAAGTCAAATTCTAAATGTTCCATTAATTATCTCTTGTTGGTTCTCTTTTGCATCTTGGTAAGTTTTTCATTGGTATCACATTACGGGGGAGTAATATTCTATGTGCATATTACAAGCCTAGAAAATGTGTAAATTTGAGATATTGTCACCTAGAGTTGATAGTATAAATTATGTTGTTCCTAGGTGGCATGTTAGCTCTACAAGTTGCATTTTGCTTGTGTTTGGTGTGAAGATGATGTTGGATATCATTGCTATCTATCACCGGGAATTATTTCCAAATACCTCTTGTCTTTGACAATTGGTAATCATTTACGTGGTGGAAATTATTGATCATCTTTACATTGTCTTTTGGTCTTATTTTTCTTATCTCTTGCCAAGTTTGTGTCATCTCCCATTTCCTTCCATGCCACTTCTGGATCTCGTGTTTTATTGTTTTTGTCGAGTGTTTTATAGATATAGTGAAAGTGGTGATCCCACCCTGTGCATTTTGTACTCGAATGCAAAATCTCTCTAAATGCACAATTCGTGGGGGAGCTATCCTATTTTCGATAGAACACTCATCTTGTGATCCATATCAAGTGTGTGTTGATGGAAGGCAAGCCGTTTCTTTTTGTTACTTGTGTCATCATGAAACTTTGTAGATGGGTTGGTTTGTTTGGAACCATCCTCTCTTTTGGGAGTCTGATATCTTTCCTTTTGCGTGTATCAATGGATATCTCATTCCTTGATGTATCTTCTAATAGATATCTTCCAAGTGATGATTTCTCCATTTGGTATCCTATTTTCACTTGGTATTTCTTTTTATTTTGTTTCGTTTCTTGAAAGTCTTGAGCATGCATATTTACTTCATGTATTTTCTTTGGCATGCTTTCTTTCTTTAACCCAATATATAGGGGAAACTCCACCTAGTCTCAATTTGGATGAGATGTGCATGAAATTCTTTTTCATATATAAATGCACATGTGTTTGTGGAGTTTGTCCTATGTATTGGTGTTTCTAACTCTTTGGTCCCAATGAGTTTGGGTACCATTTTGTTTGCGTTGTTGTTCTAGGAACAATTGGAGATGCATTGGATGCTTGGCTCATTCAAAAGGAAGGTGGTGTCACCATGTGCTTATTGGAGTCAAGCTAGGATGATCAATGAACTACTATCTACCTTCAATTGGTATCTACTACATCCTTCCAATGGTATCTCGGTAACAAGTATCACCATCTACTTCATGCACACATTTCTTGCACCAACCTTGTGTAGGTTGTATCATGGCATGTTAGTCATTCCTTCTAATGGTACTTGTTTCCTTTCTCAAAGCATCCCAACAACGATCTCTTGTTGCTAGTTGTGATGTCTTTGATGCTTGTGTGGTTGGAATTCATATATACAATAAAGACCTTATCTAGCCATGTGCTATGCGTCCAAGCAAAATATCTTATTGGTATAATTATGACTTCCTTGTGGATATCTTATTACTTCCTTTTTGTAACTATTTCGTGTGTGTATTCTTCTTTGTGGATTGATATCATCATGATCTTCATCTACCGAGAATCTTATACACTTGAGAGAAATTACATTTCTAGAAGATATCCTTTCTTTCACGACCACCTTGTCTTTCTTGTATCATTTCTTTGGTGGCTCCGTGAAAGCCATTGCCTTGAGTGTGGATCTTATCTTGTTTCTTCTAGATGCACTCTTGTGTGGTGAAGATATTTTTGTCTCTTGCTTGTCTTGACAAGGCTTTTGCCATGTAATTGGTATCCCTCGTCTCGATAACGCTCTCCTTTTATATCTTCACCACGGGTTGTCACAAGCATAGGTTATTTATATGATTAGTAGTGAGCTTGTGAACCCATTGGCTGTTGTGTGTGGGAATAATAGGCCTTGCACTGTGTATCTCATTCATTCAAGAGTATATTGATGCTTAATGTTCATCCATACATTAATCTTCTCAAGTGCTTTGCCATGACTCACACACATCATTTTGGTTGAGCCTACTCTTAAGTTGACTCTTTTATATATTGCTCAACCAGTTGTTTGTTGCTAGTGCTAGGCTTTGTTTCCTTCATGCTCACTTGCACTTGGTGTGAGTGTCTATTGATCTTGGGGGAGTGATGATCCTATTTTGTGCACTTGGTATCCTAATGAAAATATTCTAAATTGTGCACAAATCATGGGGAGCTTCCCTAGTTTCTATAGAACACTCCTTTGCTCTTATCATAATATATTTTATTCATTTGGCATGTAGGATCATTGGTCTAGTTGGGTCAATTGGTATCTTTTGATAGCTTGATTCAATTGGTATCCTTTGATTGCTTGATTGCGTGTTTTTCTCCCTTTGTTATGCCTTTGTGGCATATCATTCTTTTGCAATCTTTGGGCCTCAATATAGTTTGTCTTCCTCCAAGTATTTACAGTTGGATATATGTATTGCCTTCCTCTCTCTATTTTGAGGAATACATAATTTATGGAGGGACACAATTTATATTGACCTTCTAAGCTATTCGCCCATTTTGGCAATCGATGCCAATGGGGGAGAAGTTTCAGAGAGTTTAGTTTTGTAAGGAAGTTTAGAGAGTTGTCTCTTCGCTCTTCTTGCTTTGGTTTTGTTCCTAAGCTTTTGCATATCATGCGCATACATTATTGTTGCATGGTATGGTGATGCATAATTCCTTATATAAACTCTCTTGAAAGTGATTGTCATCAATTACCAAAATGGGGGAGATTGAAAGAACATGCGGTGCCCTCATGTTTGGTTTTGGTAATTGATGACAATCTCTATGGACTAATGGTTGCCTTGAGTTATATTTGAAGGGTTTGTCCATAGGCTTTTCTTGGAGTTCATTTGTTGGTTTCAAGGAGAGTTTGTGATGACCAAGATGCTATTAAGGAATTATCCAAAGATTGGTTTTATGGGTGTTGAGCCTATCGCAAGCATGTCTTGAAGAAGAAGAGTTTGTGATCATTCATGTTTACCTTCAAGACATCATCCAAATGAAGAGAGTTGGAAAGATTTAAGGTTGATCAAGACTAAGTGAAGGAGTGAATCAAGTTGATCAACACACAAAGCGTAGAAGATGTACCGAGAGGGATCAAGCAATCCTATGGTATGGTAAGCATTGTCAATCACGCTTTGTGTACTAACCCATGGTCTTCGTGAGAGTTCTTTGTAGGGTTAGGTTGCGGTGTGCAAGTTCAAGTGGAGCATCACGAAGAAATCAAGTGCTTGAAGCTTGCCGTCCATTGTCGTGACAATGGACTTGTGAAGATATGCCGAAGAGTGGCTCACCCATAGAGGAGTATGGGGGAGCAATCTACTAGTCTTCACCGAGACAACGCAATCAAGAAAGGTGGTCCAACTTGAGGAAGTCAAGATCGTCTACATCTAGCTCAAGTGGACTTTGTGCAAAGCAAAGGTTTGCCCTTGATAGGTTTTCTATTTTACTGGTCTCGTGGTGGTAGTTGGGAGACCGGGTTATAGGATCGTTTGCCGTACTATCAAGGGGGGCTCTCAAGTTGGTAGCTTGATCGTATCGTTAGTAGAGAGCTCAAACCATTGCATCCTTGCATCATGTTTCTTGGTTCTTGTTTGGTTCTCTTTGTGAGTCTTAGAGCTTATGGTCATCTTGATGACAAGCTTGAGTTCATTGAAAACGGAGTTCACATGTGTCTTCTATGATGTTTTCGGTGTTGGGTGTTTTACCGGTCTTATCCGAGGAAGGGTTCTCACCATTTTCTTATGGGCCTTTTCTAATTTGCTTCTTATTGGTTTTTCTATCAAGATTGTGTTAGCCCTTGTTGCTAGCTTTCCAACAAACTTGGTTTCATCGAATTCGGAGTCCGTATGCAAAAGTTATTGTCGTTTTGGTGTACTGAAAAGGCTGCAGCGGTACTACCGCGGGTAGGAGCGGAAGTAATTTTTTACTACCGCTTTCGGGAGCGGTACTACCGCTTTCGGGAGCGGTACTACCGCTTGGAGCAGTACTACCGCGGCTACTTCCGTGGCTACTTCCGCTCGGGACCAAAAACTCGTCACAAGTCCAGCGGTGGTAGGCACGGATGTAATTTTTTAGTACCGCTCGCAAGCAGTAGTACCGCTACCCTTAGCAGTACTACCGCTACCCCTAGCGGTAGTACCGTGAGGTCAAGCGGTACTACCGCTCCGACGGTTTTTCTAGCCTTTTTGCCTCCTCGCTGTTGTTTTTCTAAGGGGTACTAATGCCCTAGCGGTAGTACCGCTCCTGGAGCGGTAGTACCGCTCTGTGCGGGCTGTGAGCATAACGGTTGGATTTTCCCCCACCTATAAAAGGGGGTCTTCTTCCCCAATGAACCTAATCCTTTGAGCTCGTGTTCTTCCCCCATTGTTGACCTTCTTTGAGCTTGCTATCTCTCAATCCCTCCATGGATTCTTGCTAGTTGTGGGGGGAAAAGAGAGAGGAGATCTAGATCCACATTTCCACCAATCACTTTCTCCTCTAGGTGAGGGGAACCCCTTGGATCTTGATCTTGGAGTTCTTGGTGTTCTCCTTCTTGTTCTTCCTCTCATTTCCCTCCCTAGCATTAGTTGCTTTGGTGGGATTTGGGAGAGAAGGACTTGGGCACTCCGTGTGCCCTTGCCATTGCATTTGGTGCATCGGTTTGAGTTCTCCACGGTGATACGTGGAAGTGAAGTTGAGAAGCTTATTACTCTTGGGTGCTTGGTACCCTTGAGCTTGTTCCTCTTGGGTGCTTGGGCGCCCTAGACGGTTGTGGTCACCTCGAAGCCATATTCCATTGTGGTGAAGCTTCGTGGTGTCGTTGGGGAGATAGCCCCAACCTTGGTGTTCGGAGCTCAATCATTGTGGTGTAAAGCTCCGGGCAAGCGTCGGGGTCTCCAATTAGGTTGTGGAGATCGCCCCGAGCAATTTGACAGGTTCCGGTGACCGCCCCCAAGGGTTGCCAAAGTGTACGGGTTCGGTGACCGCCCCCAAGGGTCGCCATTTGTACGGGTTCGGTGACCGCCCTCAAGGGTCCCTTAGTGGAATCACGGCATCTTGCATTGTGCGAGGGCGTGAGGACATTACGGTGGCCCTAGTGGCTTCTTGGGGAGCATTGTGCCTCCACACCGCTCCAAACGGAGATTAGCATCCGCAAGGGTGTGAACTTCGGGATACATCGTCGTCTCCGCGTGCCTCGGTTATCTCTTACCCGAGCCCTTTACTTATGCACTATACTTTGTGATAGCCATATTGTTTCTTGTCATATATCTTGCTATCACCTAGTTGTTTATCTTGCTTAGCATAAGTTGTTGGTGCACATAGGTGAGCCTAGTTGTTGTAGGTTTTGTGATTGACAAATTAACCGCTAGGTTTATTCCGCATTTGTTCGAGCCTAAACCGTAATTATTTTAAAGCGCCTATTCACCCCCCCTCTAGGCGACATCCACGATCTTTCACCAAGTAATAGGTAGTGACTCCAAGAGGGAACGTTATGCTTGATTGTGGGTTCATGCCCCTCGATGACTAGCTTGAGTGACAGAAACATGAGTCTAGGGGATGTGCTGTTGCCACAAGGGGGAAATCAACGGTGCTTGTGCCCGCGGGTGCAAGGATTGTTTACTTTACGCAAAGTTCTTTTAATGCAGTTGTCTGTTGCTTTGAGTTTACACTATGGGTGGGACTCGCAACTTAATACCAGCGAGATGTTCTGGATAGATATCTCAAGGTGGATGATTAGTAGTAGATATTGATGGATTTCGGTCTACTTACCTTGGCGTACCGCCCATGCTTTGAACCTCAACCTTTCTTGCAATGTAGTTAGCATTGGTTTGCGTTCATGGTTCTGTCAATTGCCCAGCTGTAATTCGTTTACCTCACATAGCAGTTTTATCGTCTTTTGGGAGAGAGACATCACTAGTGAACATCATGAGACTCCGGTCCATATTACCATCATTGATCAGATCCGCTATTTACTTTACACTTTTACTTACTATTGCAGCAATATCTATCACTACTATCACTTGTGTTTGATCCTTTGTAAACTACAAGGCCGGAGGGATTGACAACCTCTCTGTACTCGTTGGGAGCAAAGTTATTTGTATCTGTGTGCAGGTCCACGTTGATTGCTAATATCTGGCGCCGTTAGCAGTTGACACCTTCTTGTTGAAACTGGGAGTCTCAGGGGAAATCGATCCTTGGTATATTTTCCAAGGGAAAACTTCCGCTACACTGCATCTCTAACCTTCCACTTGGGGTAACCAACGAGGGGCGAGAAGCCATCAAGCAAAGTTTTCTGGCGCCGTTGCCGGGGACTCCACTCTTCAGGATAGAGGAGTTGCACACTATCTTTTACCTTTGTTTTTTAGTCTTGTTAGTTTACCTTTCAGTTTTGCTTTAATATTTTTTATCGAAAATCACAAAAATAGTTATCTTGCTTGCTTGCTACTATGGGTTCCACCGAGAACACCAAGTTGTGTGACTTCACTAGTCACAACAACGATGACTTTATCAGCACACCTATCACTACACCTGCCACTTCAGCACCTTCATATGAAATTAAACCTGCTTTACTGAACTTAGTAATGAAAGATCAATTCTCCGGTACTGAACTTAGTAATGAACACGTTGCCCAAGCTTGGGAACGTATGAAATCTCTTATCAAGAACTGCCCTACTCATGGTTTGACTACTTGGATGGTTATCCAAACTTTTTATTCAGGCTTGAACTTTACCTCGCGGAACTTGTTAGATTCGGCCGCGGGAGGAACTTTTATGTCAACTACACTTGGTGCTGCCACAAAACTTCTCGATGAGATGATGACCAACTATTCCCTATGGCACACCGAACGCGCTCCAACAGGTAGGAAGGTAAACTCTGTCGAGGAGATTTCCTCCCTAAATGAAAAAGTTGACTTGATTATGTCTCTACTTTCGAAGCAATCTTCTGTTGATCCTCGTGATGTTCCTTTAAATTCTTTGATTGCTCAAGAACAAGTAGATGTGAACTTTATCTCAAGAAACAATTTTAACAACAATGCTTATAGGAGTAACTTTGGTAGCAATCCTAGACCGTTCCCCTCTAACTCTTATGGGAACAACAATGCTTATCCTAGCACCAAGAACTCCGCTACTGAACTAGAGATCATGCTTAAAGATTTCATCACTACCCAAAAAGCTTTTAATAATAGTGTAGAAGAAAAACTAAACAAACTAGATAATCTCTCTTTGAAGGTAGACAATTTAGCCAATGAGGTTGAATTGCTTAAAATTAGAACTTCTCCTCTTGAGGAGAGGAAGGTCACTCCTATGAATGCTATCCAAGTGCAAATTAATGAAAATATTAGGATGATGGCTAAACTTAAAGAGAGATGGGCTAGAGAAAGGGAGGAAGAAGATAGAATTAAGAGCCTTCCTACCCACCACACTGTTGCTACTATCCAAGTTGTTGAGGATATCCAAACTCTTAGCACCCAATGTACTCCTGGTCCCATTGGACCTCTTAATGGTGATGCTATGACTATAGAAACTACCAAACAAGTGAACCTAAAGGACACCACTACCACTTTACTTGATGCTAGTGACCTTGATTTTGATAATTGCACTCTTACCGAAGTTATTGATTTCCTTCACAAGATGTCTAGAGATCCCCGCACTAGCACGATTAACCTTGCCTTCACAGAGCATATCACTAATGCTCTTATCAAAGCCAGGGAGGAGAAACTTAGAGTAGAAGCCTCCATACCTAGGAAGCTAGATGGTTGGGATCCTATGATAAAAATTAAGTTGAATGACTTCTCTTGCTATGCATTATGTGATGTTGGAGCTAGTACCTCTGTTATGCCAAAAAGAATATATGATATGCTTAAATTGAAACCTTTTGATTCTTGTTCTTTTGGTGTTCGTCTCGTTGATTCTTCCATAAAGAAACCTTTGGGGAGGATCGACGATGTTCTTATTGTTGTCAATGATAATTATGTTCCAGTTGATTTCACTATTATGGATATCGAATGTGATCCTTCTTGTCCAATTATTTTGGGACATCCCTTTTTGCGCACCGTTGGTGCTATCATTGACATGAAAGAGGGGAATATAAAATTTCAGTTTCCTCTCAAGAAAGGGATGGAACACTTCCCTCGAAAGAAGATTAAGTTACCTTTTGAGTCCGTTGTACGGGCTAGCTATTCTTTTACTCTTGATAAAACTTGATCTCTTTGCATTATGCCTAGCTTAAAGGCATAAAAGAAAGCGCTTTTGGGAGGCAGCCCAATGAATAAATTTATTTTGCTTTTGTTGTGTCTTGATGTTGTTTACTACAGTAGCATCATCATTGTATCTTTGCTTTTCAATTTTGTGCCAAGTATAGCCTCTGATTGCTAGAAAGTTCAAAAGTTGTGAGGTGCTGTCCAGGAAACAGATTCTGTCCTTGGATAGAAAAATTCGTATAAAATCACCAGATCATCTTTTTGGTCTGAATTTTTTCGACAGGGTTCTCTATATAATTGTATTTCGTGCGTCTGTTTTGAGTTTTTTGATTAGAGTTGCAGAAGTGCCTCGAACAAATCATTTACTACCTGCTGTTCTGTTTTTCACAGATTCTGTCCTGTTTTGCCTTTCCTTCATTTTGCAAACGTAGAGCTTACTTTTTCTTTGCAAAAACCTTTTGGCAATCTTGAGAAACAGTAGATCTTCAAGAATATCCTTATTTCCAGCAAGGAACAATTATTTTATTATGGGTACTAACCTCGCTAATCAGATTATGATGAGTTATGTATGAAGGGAGTTTTCAAGTGTGCGAGGGAAGATGATAAAAAGATTCAGGAGTGTCAAGCGCTCAAGATTGGGGATGCCCCCGTGCACCCCCAAGAAATATTCAAGGAGACTCAAGCGTCTAAGCTTGGGGATGCCCCCGTGCATCCCCTTCTCCATCAACATTATCAGTTCGCCACTATATTTTTATCACTTCATGTGTTATGTGCTATGCTTGGAGCGTCTTGCTTTTAGTTTTCCTTTTTAGTTTTCTTTAGCTTTTCATAACGAGTCGGAACTCAGCATTCTTTATGTGGGAGAGAAACACGCTCCACTTCTACCTAGAACATAACATAGAATTTTCATGTCTATCTTTGCTGTGTGTGTTCTTTGTCTTTTAATAGCTACTATCATGCTTAGCTCTTAGTATTCATGCTTATCCTTCTAAAGAGCTTTGTTTAGTTGGTTGCTTGAACTCTCTTTAATTATCATGCTCACCTTATTAAGAGAGTTTGCTTCCGTTGCATTGGTTGATATGTCTATGATAAAGATGCTACGTGCATAATGGCGCTTAGTAGTTCATGTTTTCTTATGGTTAGTCTCAAATAGCTGGGGGGTTCCCAATGTGTTATTGGAGTACCAACATGATTTGTTTGCCTATGATGTGGTATGGTTTAGTAATATCTTCCTTCGAGAATTTATTTTGATTGACTTGGCGTATGCTCGCGCATATTTAAGACTGTAAAGAAAGTCTGTCAAGCCTTGATGATCTTTTGTTTCTGAGTAGCGATATAACTTCCATGCCTGATTCAATGTTGCTTTGTCGCTCTGCATGATTATGACCGTCATTGCTCTCTTAGTTGGTCGCTCCCAGTCTTTTGCTAACCTTCGCCTATACTAAGCGGACTGACTGCTTGTGCATCCAAATCCCTTTATACCAGTTATGCCATATGAGTCCACCATACCTTCCTACATGGTATTTACCTGCCATTCCTAACGCAGACTTGCATGTACCATCTCGAAATTATTCAAAAAGAAAAAAACATCCTTATTTTGTGCCTCTGTTGTAAGTTCATGAGGAAGTAGTAGTTAATTCATGATCTTTTTAAGATTGGACAAGCTTCACCCCGGGATTGCATGTATAATGTGCAAACCCATAACACGAGAAGGAACTGGCACTGAGTGCGCCCGGCTCAAAAAGATAATATAACAAACCAACCCTCCTTCACGCTTTGTTCATGAGAAATCAGAAAACTTTGGCAGTGATAAACAAAGGAGATTAAGAGGATGTGATCGTCCTCATTCGGGAGCCGTTCCTCGAAACTTGTCCATCTCAAAGAGTAATTGAGTTGTCTGCTAGCATTCGTTGACGAAACATGCATAATCTAAAAAAAAATTATTACCTCTGTTTTTAAAACCAAGAGCTCTGGTACATGTTTTGTCTTTGTTTCCGACTACGGGTTTTCAACCTTGCCAACAAAAGCCACGGTTCGAGGGTCGCCACCTTCTTTTAAAAGCACCAACTACTGAGAGCATGATTGTCATTCTGAGTGTAATGTGCATTGTCCCAAAGTAGCATTGTCTTTTGCATGATTGTGATATCGTTTATTTTGAAATCATTGTATCTAGTCATCACTTAAACCTTGGAGGTGCCCCTGCATTTATGTTTTGCTTCACTAAAGGGGGCAAGCTAGATATCACTTTATCATATTTGCACATCATGTTCATTACAAATCTTTTTGATGTTTCAGTATCATATTGTAAAACTTTCAGTCCTTTGTGATTTTCTCATGAGGCAACTTAATTACTATAGATTCATTGTCTCAGTAAGCTTTTGTCATATGACTATGAAAAAGTCCTATATGGTTAATAGCATGTCACCACAGAAATTATTCTTGTTATCATTTACCTACTTGAGGACGAGCAGGAATTAAGCTTGGGGATGTTGATACGTCCAAAACGTATCTATAATTTCTGCTTGCTCCATGCCTCTTTTGGGTGATATTGCTATGTTATTTATACACTTCCATACACTTTTGATCATATTTGGACTAACCTATTAACTCAGTGCACCCCAGTGCCAGTTTCTGTTTTCGGCTGTTTTTGTATTTCAGGTTTTCACGTTACGAGAACTGCCAGGAAAAATCCAGAAAAATTATATAAAAAATCAGCGTTCCAGAAGCTACCTTGCGCCCGAAGTACAGCCGGGGGGGCCACCAGGGCTCCAGGCGCCCTGGCGGCGCCCCCCCCCTGGGCCGCGCCGGGGGGGCGCCTGGGCCCCCCGAGGCTCCGCTGATGCCCCCATTTGGCATATATTTAAAGCGTCTCCCGAAACCCTCGAGACGAGAACTCTTTTTCGCGATCTCATCTCTGTTCCGCCGCCGCCACCGCTTCCAAGATCGGGAGCACCAGGAGAACTCTTCCTGGCACCCTGCCAGAGGGGAGGATCACCACCGGGAGCTTCTCCACCACCATGGACGCCTCCTGGATGAGTTGTGAGTAATCTCCCTTGGACCATGAGTCCATGACCAGTAGCTATGTGATGTTCTCCTCCCGTTCTTGTGCTTCACTAATTAGTCCTCGTGAGCTGCCCTACATGATCGAGGCACCTATGTAATCCTTATGCTGTTGCTATGATGAGTTTGCTGGGATCCGATGGATTATGAGATTATGTTCAGATTGTGTTTGAGTAATATATTTGATCTACCTCTTTTATATTTATGTTCGTAAGTAATTCTTGCATGTTCTTGATGGGCTTCTCGCCCCTCGTTGGTTACCCCAAGTGGAAGGTGTGAGATGTAATGTTGCGGAAGTTTTTCCCTTGGCAAGATACCAAGGATCGAATCCCCAGAGACTCCTAGTTTCAACAAGAAGGTGTCAACTGCTAACGGCGCCAAATATTAGCAATCAACGTGGACCTGCACATAGATACAAATAACTTCGCTCCCAACGAGTACAGAGAGGTTGTCAATCCCTCCGGCCTTGTAGTTCACAAAGGATTAAACGCGAATGATAGTAGTGATAGATAATGTTTGCAATAGTAAATAAATGCGAAAAGTAAATAGCGGATGTGATCAATGATGGTAATATGGATCGGAGTCTCATGATGTTCACTAGTGATGTCTCTCTCCCAAAAGACGATAAAACAGCTATGTGAGGTAAACGAATTACAGCTGGGCAATTGACAGGACCATGTGCTCAAACCAATGCTGACTACATTGCAAGAAAGGTTGAGGTTCAAAGCATGGGCGGTACGCCAAAGTAAGTAGACCGAAATCCATCAATATCTACTACTAATCATCCACCTTGAGATATCTATCCAGAACATCTCGCTGGTATTAAGTTGCGAGTCCCACCCATAGTGTAAACTCAATGCAACAGACAACTGCATTAAAAGAATTTTGCGTAAAGTAAACAATCCTTGCACCCGCGGGCACAAGCACCGTTGTTTTCCCCCTTGTGGCAACAACACATCCCCTAGACTCATGTTTCTGTCACTCAAGCTAGTCATCGAGGGGCATGAACCCACAATCGAGCATAACGTTCCCTCTTGGAGTCACTACCTACTACTTGGCCAAAGCAATAAATAACAACGGAGAACATGCAAGAATTACTTATGAACATAAATATAAAAGAGGTAGATCAAATACATTACTCAATCACAATCTGAACATAATCTCATAATCCATCGGATCCCAGCAAACTCATCATAGCAACAGCATAAGGATTACATATGTGCCTCGATCATGTAGGGCTGCTCACGAGGACTAATTAGTGATGCACAAGAACGGGAGGAGAACATCACATAGCTACTGGTCATGGACTCATGGTCCAAGGGAGACTACTCACAACTCATCCGGGAGGCGTCCATGGTGGTGGAGAGGCTCCCGGTGGTGATCCTCCCCTCCGGCAGGGTGCCGGGAAGAGTTCTCCTGGTGCTCCCGATCTTGGAAGCGGCGGCGGCGGCGGAACAGAGATGAGATCGTGAAAAAGAGTTCCCGTTTCGAGGGTTTCGGAGAACGCTCTAAATATATGCCAAAGGGGGGCACCAGACGGGGCTCGGGGGGCCCAGGCGCCCCCCCCGGCGCGGCCCAGGGGGGGCGCGCCGCCAGGGCACCTGGAGCCCTGGTGGCCCCCCCGGCTGTCCTTCGGACGCACGATAGGTTCTGGAACGCTGATTTTTTATATAATTTTTCTGGATTTTTCCTGGCAGTTCTCGTAATGTGAAAACCTGAAATACAAAAACAGCCGAAAACAGAAACTGGCACTGGGGTGCACTGAGTTAATAGGTTAGTCCAAATATGATCAAAAGTGTATGGAAGTGTATGAATATCATAGCAATATCACCCAAAAGAGGCATGGAGCAAGCAGAAATTATAGATACGTTTTGGACGTATCAACATCCCCAAGCTTAATTCCTGCTCGTCCTCGAGTAGGTAAATGATAACAATAATAATTTCTGTGGTGACATGCTATTAACCATATAGGACTTTTTCATAGTCATATGACAAAAGCTTACTGAGACAATGAATCTATAGTAATTAAGTTGCCTCATGAGAAAATCACAAAGAACTGAAAGTTTTACAATAGGATACTGAAACATCAAATAGATTTGCAATGAACATGATGTGCAAATATGATAAAGTGATATCTAGCTTGCCCCCTTTAGTGAAGCAAAACATAAATGCAGGGGCACCTTCAAGGTTTAAGTGATGACTAGATACAATGATTTCAGAATAAACGATATCACAATCATGCAAAAGACAATGCTACTTTGGGACAATGCACATTACACTCAGAATGACAATCATGCTCTCAGTAGTTGGTGCTTTTAAAAGAAGGTGGAGACTCATCATAAAAGTAAAAGAATGGTCATGTGCTAGAGCTTTTTATTTTGAAAACATAGAAGCAATTTTGTCAACTGTAGTAGTACTTCATATGTGTCATGCATAAGACATCCTATAAGTTGCAAGCCTCATGCATCGAATACCAATAGTGCTCGCACCTTGCCCTAATTAGCTCGGATTTCCATGAGTTATCATTGCATTACATATGTTTCAACCAAGTGTCACAAAGGGGTACCTCTATGCCACCTGTACAAAGGTCCAAGGAGATAGATCGCATTTGATTTCTCGTTTTTGATAGATCGCAACTTGAGGACATCCATACCGGGACAACATAGAAAATAGATAATGGACTCCTCTTTAATGCTTAAGCATATTCTCATAAGAGATTGAGGATTAATGTCCAAGCTAAAACTTCCACCATGATACATGGCTTTGGTTGGCGGCCCAATGTTCTTCTCTAACAATATGCATACTCATTCAACTCAATGGCAAATCACCCTTACTTCAGACAAGACGGGCATGCATAGCAACTCACATGATATTCAACAAAAGTGTAACAGTTGATGGCGTCCCCAGAAACATGGTTACCGCTCAGCAAGCAACTTATAAGAAATAAGATACATAGGCAACATATTCTTTACCACAATAGTTTTTAAGCTACTTTCCCATGAGCTATGTATTGCAAAAATTGAAGGTTTTAAAGGTAGCACATGTAAATTTACTTGGAGTGGCGGTGAAATACCACATATAGGTAGGTATGGTGGACTCATATGGCATAACTGGTTTAAAAGGATGTGGATGCACAAGCAGTCAGTCCACTTAGTACAGGTGGAGGTTAGCAAAAGACTGGGAGCGACCAACTAAGAGAGCAATGACGGTCATAATCATGCAGAGCGACAAAGCAATATTGAATCAGGCATGGAAGTTATATCGCTACTCAGAAATAAAACTTCATCAAGGCTTGACAGACTTTCTTTACAGTCTTTAAATATGCGTGAGCATACGCCAAGTCAATCAAAATAAATTCTCAAAGGAAGATATTACTAAACCATACCACATCATTGGCAAACAAATCATGTTGGTACTCCAATAACACATTGGGAACCCCCCAGCTATTTGAGACTAACCATAAGAAAACATGAACTACTAAGCGCCATTATGCACGTAGCATCTTTATCATAGACATATCAACCAATGCAACGGAAGCAAACTCTCTTAATGAGATAAGCATGATAATTAAAGAGAGTTCAAGCGACCAACTAAACACAAGCTCTTTAAAAAGATAAGCATGAATACTAAGAGCTGAGCATGTTAGTAGCTATTAAAAGACAAAGAACACACACAGCAAAGATAGACATGAAAATTCTATGTTATGTTCTAGGTAGAAGTGGAGCGTGTTTCTCTCCCACATAAAGAAAGCTGAGTTCCGACTCGTTATGGAAAACTAAAAAGGAAACTAAAAGCAAGACGCTCCAAGCATAACACATAACACATGAAGTGATTAAAATATAGTGGAACAAAGACGAACTGATAATGTTGATGGAGAAGGGGATGCACGGGGGCATCCCCAAGCTTAGACAGTTGAGTCTCCTTGAATATTTCTTGGGGGTGCACGGGGGCATCCCCAAGCTTGAGCGCTTGACACTCCTGAATCTTTTTATCATCTTCCCTCGCACACTTGAAAACTCCCTTCATACATAACTCATCATAATCTGATTAGCGAGGTTAGTACCCATAATAAAATAATTATACCTTGCTGGAAATAAGGATATTCTTGAAGTTCTACTGTTTCTCAAGATTGCCAAAAGGTTTGTTGCAAAGAAAAAGCAAGCTCTTGATTTGCAAAATGAAAGAAAGGCAAAACAGGACAGAATCTGTGAAAAACAGAACAGCAGGTAGTAACTGATTTGTTCGGGGCACTTCTGCAACTCAAATAAAAAAACTCAGAACAGATGCACGAAAGACAATTATATAGAGAACGCTGTAGAAAAAATTCAGACCAAAAAGAAGATCTGGTGATTTTATACGAATTTTTCTATCCAAGGACAGAATCTGTTTCCTGGACAGCACCTCACAACTTTTGAAGTTTCTAGCAATCAGAGGCTATACTTGGCACAAATATGAAAAGAAAAGATACAATGATGATGCTACTGTAGTAAACAACATCAAGACACAACAAAAGCAAAATAAAATTTTATTCATGTGGGCTGCCTCCCAAAAGCGCTTTCTTTTATGCCTTTAAGCTAGGCATAATGCATAGAGATCAAGTTTTATCAAGAGTAAAAGAATAGCTAGCCCGTACAACGGACTCAAAAGGTAACTTGATATTCTTTCGAGGGAAGTGTTCCATCCCTTTCTTGAGAGGAAACTGAAATTTTATATTACCCTCTTTCATGTCAATGATAGCACCAACGGTGCGCAAAAAGGGACGTCCCAAAATAATTGGACAAGAAGGATCACATTCAATATCCATAATAGTGAAATCAACGGGAACATAATTGTCATTGACAACGATAAGAACATCGTCGATCCTCCCTAAAGGTTTCTTTATGGAAGAATCAACGAGACGAACACCAAAAGAACAAGAATCAAAAGGTTTCAATTTAAGCATATCATATAGTCTTTTGGGCATAATGGAAGTACTAGCTCCAACATCACATAATGCATAGCAAGAGAAGTCATTCAATTTAATTTTTATCATAGGATCCCAACCATCTTCTAGCTTTCTAGGTATGGAGGCTTCTACTCTAAGTTTCTCCTCCCTAGCTTTGATGAGAGCATTAGTGATATGCTCTGTGAAGGCAAGATTAAGCGTGCTAGTGCGGGGGTCTCTAGACATCTTGTGAATGAAATCAATAACTTCGGTAAGAGTGCAATTATCAAAATCAAGGTCATTAGCATCAAGTAAAGTGGTAGTGGTGTCCTTTAGGTTCACTTGTTTGGTAGTTTCTATAGTCATCGCATCACCATTAATAGGTCCATCGGGACCAGGAGTACATTGGGTGCTAAGAGTTTGGATATCCTTAACAACTTGGATAGTAGCAATAGTGTGGTGGGTAGGAAGGCTCTTAATTCTATCTTCTTCCTCCCTTAGGGATGCAACCACTTCGGGTTTAGCTGCCATTTGGTTTATCAAAGTGGCTTGTGTGTGGGACATATTGGAAACTTGGGTCTCAGTGATAGTGAGTCTAGTCTGGAGGTTAGAAATCTCAATATTTATGTTCTCTAATCGTCTACTAATGTCTTGCAAGATAGCAGTATGCTCATTTAATTGCCTCGAGAAGGTTTTGTTTTGTTCATATTGGGTGTGCATGTAATTCTTAGTGGCCTTCTCTATTTCTAGCAGTTTCTCATAGCCAGGCAAATCTCTATCTTTTTGGATGGAGTTCTTGGTGCTAGGATAAGCATTGTTGTTCCCATAGGAATTAGACGGGAACGGTCTAGGATTACTACCAAAGTTACTCCTATAAGCATCAGCAATCACAGAATCTAAAGGATCATAACGAGGATCAACAGAAGATTGCTTCGAAAGTAGAGACATGATCAAGTCAACTTTTTCATTAAGGGAGGAAATCTCCTCGATAGAGTTTACCTTCCTACCTGTTGGAGCGCGTTCGGTGTGCCATTGGGAATAGTTGGTCATCATCTCATCGAGAAGCTTCGTGGCAGCACCAAGTGTAGTTGACATAAAGGTTCCTCCCGCGGCCGAAACTAACAAGTTCCGCGAGGTAAAGTTTAAGCCTGCATAAAAAGTTTGGATAACCATCCAAGTAGTCAAACCATGAGTAGGGCAGTTCTTGATAAGAGACTTCATACGTTCCCAAGCTTGGGCAACGTGTTCATTATCCAATTGTTTAAAATTCATTATGTTACTTCTCAGTTGGATAATTTTAGCAGGTGGATAGTATTTTCCAATAAAAGCATCTTTGCACTTGTCCCATGAATCTATGCTATTTCTAGGCAAAGACTGAAACCATATTTTAGCTCCTCCTCTCAAGGAGAAAGGAAAAAGCTTGAGCTTAACAATATTACCATCTATTTCTTGGTACTTTTGCATATCACAAAGTTCAACAAAGTTGTTTAAGTGTAAAGCAGCATCATCTCCAGCACCGGAGAATTGATCTTTCATGACTAAGTTCAGTAAAGCAGGTTTAATTTCATATGAAGGTGCTGAAGTGGCAGGTGTAATGATAGGTGTGCTGATAAAGTCATCGTTGTTGTGACTAGTGAAGTCACACAACTTGGTGTTCTCGGTGGAACCCATAGTAGCAAGCAAGCAAGATAAATATTTTTGTGATTTTCGATAAAAAGATACTAAAGCAAAACTGAAAGGTAAACTAACAAGACTAAAAAGCAAAGGTAAAAGATAGCATGCAACTCCCCTATCCTGAAGAGTGGAGTCCCCGGCAACGGCGCCAGAAAAACTCCTTGATGGGCTTCTCGCCCCTCGTTGGTTACCCCAAGTGGAAGGTGTGAGATGTAGTGTTGCGGAAGTTTTTCCCTTAGCAAGATACCAAGGATCGAATCCCCAGAGACTCCTAGTTTCAACAAGAAGGTGTCAACTGCTAACGGCGCTAGATATTAGCAATCAACGTAGACCTGCACACAGATACAAATAACTTCGCTCCCAACGAGTACAGAGAGGTTGTCAATCCCTCCGGCCTTGTAGTTCACAAAGGATTAAACGCGAATGATAGTAGTGATAGATAATGTTTGCAATAGTAAATAAATGCGAAAAGTAAATAGCGGATGTGATCAATGATGGTAATATGGACCAGAGTCTCATGATGTTCACTAGTGATGTCTCTCTCCCAAAAGACGATAAAACAGCTATGTGAGGTAAACGAATTATAGCTGGGCAATTGACAGGACCATGTGCGCAAAGCAATGCTGACTACATTGCAAGAAAGGTTGATGTTCAAAGCATGGGCGGTACGCCAAAGTAAGTAGACCGAAATCCATCAATATCTACTACTAATCATCCACCTTGAGATATCTATCCAGAACATCTCGCTGGTATTAAGTTGCGAGTCCCACCCATAGTGTAAACTCAATGCAACAGACAACTGCATTAAAAGAACTTTGCGTAAAGTAAACAATCCTTGCACCCCCGGGCACAAGCACCGTTGTTTTCCCCCTTGTGGCAACAGCACATCCCCTAGACTCATGTTTCTGTCACTCAAGCTAGTCATCGAGGGGCATGAACCCACAATCGAGCATAACGTTCCCTCTTGGAGTCACTACCTACTACTTGGCCAAAGCAATAAATAACAACGGAGAACATGCAAGAATTACTTATGAACATAAATATAAAAGAGGTAGATCAAATATATTACTCAATCACAATCTGAACATAATCTCATAATCCATTGGATCCCAGCAAACTCATCATAGCAACAGCATAAGGATTACATATGTGCCTCGATCATGTAGGGCAGCTCACGAGGACTAATTAGTGAAGCACAAGAACGGGAGGAGAACATCACATAGCTACTGGTCATGGACTCATGGTCCAAGGGAGACTACTCACAACTCATCCGGGAGGCGTCCATGGTGGTGGAGAGGCTCCCGGTGGTGATCCTCCCCTCCGGCAGGGTGCCGGGAAGAGTTCTCCTGGTGCTCCCGATCTTGGAAGCGGCGGCGGCGGCGGAACAGAGATGAGATCGCGAAAAAGAGTTCCCGTTTCGAGGGTTTCGGGGAACGCTCTAAATATATGCCAAAGGGGGGCACCAGACGGGGCTCGGGGGGCCCAGGCGCCCCCCCCCGGCGCGGCCCAGGGGGGGCGCGCCGCCAGGGCGCCTGGAGCCCTGGTGCCCCCCCCCCCGGCTGTCCTTCGGACGCACGGTAGGTTCTGGAACGCTGATTTTTATATAATTTTTCTGGATTTTTCCTGGCAGTTCTCGTAATGTGAAAACCTGAAATACAAAAACAGCCGAAAACAGAAACTGGCACTGGGATGCACTGAGTTAATAGGTTAGTCCAAATATGATCAAAAGTGTATGGAAGTGTATGAATATCATAGCAATATCACCCAAAAGAGGCATGGAGCAAGCAGAAATTATAGATACGTTTTGGACGTATCAGTTCTCCGTTGTTATTTATTGCTTTGGCCAAGTTATAGGTAGTGACTCCAAGAGGGAACGTTATGCTTGATTGTGGGTTCATGCCCCTCGATGACTAGCTTGAGTGACAGAAACATGAGTCTAGGGGATGTGCTCTTGCCACAAGGGGGAAAACAATGGTGCTTGTGCCCGCGGGTGCAAGGATTGTTTACTTTACGCAAAGTTCTTTTAATGCAGTTGTCTGTTGCTTTGAGTTTACACTATGGGTGGGACTCGCAACTTAATACCAGCGAGATGTTCTGGATAGATATCTTAAGGTGGATGATTAGTAGTAGATATTGATGGATTTCGGTCTACTTACCTTGGCGTACCGCCCATGCTTTGAACCTCAACCTTTCTTGCAATGTAGTTAGCATTGGTTTGCGTTCATGGTTCTGTCAATTGCCTAGCTGTAATTCGTTTACCTCACATAGCAGTTTTATCGTCTTTTGGGAGAGAGACATCACTAGTGAACATCATGAGACTCCGGTCCATATTACCATCATTGATCACATCCGCTATTTACTTTACACTTTTACTTACTATTGCAGCAATATCTATCACTACTATCACTTGTGTTTGATCCTTTGTAAACTACAAGGCCGGAGGGATTGACAACCTCTCTGTACTCGTTGGGAGCAAAGTTATTTGTATCTGTGTGCAGGTCCACGTTGATTGCTAATATCTGGCGCCGTTAGCAGTTGACACCTTCTTGTTGAAACTGGGAGTTGAAGGAAATATGCCCTAGAGGCAATAATAAAGATGTTATTTGTATTTCCTTATATCATGATAAATGTCTTTTATTCATGCTAGAATTGTATTAACCAGAAACTTAGTACATGTGTGAATACATAGACAAAACAGTATGTCCCTAGTATGCCTCTACTAGACTAGCTCATTGATCAAAGATGGTTATGTTTCCTAGCCATAGATATGAGTTGTCATTTGATCAACGGGATCACATCATTAGGAGAATGATGTGATGGACAAGACCCATCCGTTAGCATAGCACTATGATCGTTTAGTTTAACTGCTATTGCTTTCTTCATGACTTATACATGTTCCTATGACTATGAGATTATGCAACTCCCGAATACCGTAGGAACACCTTGTGTGCTATCAAACGTCACAACGTAACTAGGTGATCATAAAGATGCTCTACAGGTGTCTCCAAAAGTATTCGTGGTGTTGGCATAGATCAAGATTAGGATTTGTCACTCCGAGTGTCGGAGAGGTATCTCTGGGCCCTCTCGGTAACACACATCACAATAAGCCTTGCAAGCAAAAGACTAATGAGTTAGTCACGAGATGATGTGTTACGGAACGAGTAAAGAGACTTGCCGGTAACGAGATTGAACTAGGTATAGAGATACCGACGATCGAATCTCGGGCAAGTAACATACCGTTTGACAAAAGGAACAACGTATGTAGTTATGCGGTTCTGACCGATAAAAGATCTTCGTAGAATATGTAGGAGCCAATATGAACATCCAGGTTCCGCTATTGGTTATTGACCGGAGATGAGTCTCGGTCATGTCTACATAGTTCTCGAACCCGTAGGGTCCGCACGCTTAACGTTTGATGACGATCGGTATTATGAGTTTATGAGTATTGATGTACCGAAGGTAGTTCGGAGTCCCGGATGAGATCACGGACATGACGAGGAGTCTCGGAATGTCCGAGACATAAAGATTGATATATTGGACGGCTATATTCGGACACCGGAAGTATACCGAAAAAGTTTCGGATTTATCGGGATTGCCGAAGGGGGTTACCGGAACCTCCTACGAAGGGGGATGGTCCATGGTGGGCCTTGTGGAAAGGAGAGAGGCAGCCCATAGGGCTGGCCGGCGCCCCACCTAGTTCCTAGTTGGACTAGGATTGGTGGGAGGCGCCACCTCTTCCTTTTCCTACTCCATCTCTTCCTTCTTTGGTGATTCCTACTAGGAATAGGATTGCAATCCTATTCCTAGTAGGATTCCTTCCCTAGCCGCACCATAGGAGGTTGGCCGGCCCTCCTCCCTTGCTCCTTTATATACGGGGGCAGGGGGGCACCCAAAGTCACACAAGTTGAATTGTTTTAGCCGTGTGCGGTGCCCCCCTCCACAGAATCACACCTCGGTCATACCGTCGCGGAGCTTAGGCGAAGCCCTGCGCCGGTGAACACATCATATCCGTCACCACGCCGTCGTGCTGACGAAACTCTCCCGTGAAGCTCAACTGGATCAAGAGCTCGTGGGACGTCATCAAGCTGAACGTGTGCTGAACGCGGAGGTGCCGTACGTTCGGTGCTTGATCGGTTGGATCGCGAAGAAGTTCGACAACATCAACCGCGTCACTTGACGCTTCCGCTCCCGGTCTACGAGGGTACGTAGACACACTCTTCCCTCTCGTTGCTATGCATCTGGTAGATAGATCTTGCGTGATCGTAGGAAAATTTTAAAATACTACGTTCCCCAACAGTGGCATCATGAGCCAGGTCTATGCGTAGATGATATGCACGAGTAGAACACAATGAGTTGTGGGCGATACTAGTCATACTGCTTACCAGCATGTCAAACTTTGCTTCGGCGGTATTGTGAGATGAAGCGGCCCGGACCGACATTACGCGTACGCTTACGCGAGACTGGTTTCACCGTTACGAGCACTCGTTGCTTAAAGGTGACTGGCGGGTGTCTGTCTCTCTCACTTTAGCTGAATCAAGTGTGGCTACGCCCGGTCCTTGTGAAGGTTAAAACAGCACATACTTGACGAAACATCGTTGTGGTTTTGTATGCGTAGGTAAGAACGGTTCTTGCTAAGCCCGTAGCAGCCACGTAAAACTTGCAACAACAAAGTAGAGGACGTCTAACTTGTTTTTGCAGGGCATGTTGTGATGTGATATGGTCAAGACATGATGAGTTATACGGTTTTGTATGAGATGATCATGTTTTGTAAAGTTATCGGCAACTGGCAGGAGCCATATGGTTGTCGCTTTATTGTATGAAATGCAATCGCCATGTAATTGCTTTACTTCATCACTAAGCGGTAGCGATAGTCGTAGAAGCAATAGTTGGCGAGACGACAACGATGCTACGATGGAGATCAAGGTGTCGCGCCGGTGACGAAGGTGATCATGACAGTGCTTTGGAGATGGAGATCAAAAGCATAAGATGATGATGGCCATATCATGTCACATATTTTGATTGCATGTGATGTTTATCTTATTATGCTTCTTATTTTGCTTAGAACGACGGTAGCATTATAAGATGACCCCTTACTAAATTTCAAGGTATAAGTGTTCTCCCTGAGTATGCACCGTTGCGAAAGTTCGTCGTGCCGAGACACCACGTGATGATCGGGTGTGATAAGCTCTACGTTCAAATACAACGGGTGTAAGCCAGTTTTGCACACGCAGAATACTCGGGTTAAACTTGACGAGCCTAGCATATGCAGATATGGCCTCGGAACACTGGAGACCGAAAGGTCGAGCGTGAATCATATAGTAGATATGATCAACATAAGATGTTCACCATTGAAACTACTCCATCTCACGTGATGATCGGACATGGTTTAGTTGATTTGGATCACGTGATCATTTAGATGACCGGAGGGATGTCTATCTAAGTGGGAGTTCTTAAGTAATATGATTAAATTGAACTTTAATTTATCATGAACTTAGTCCTGGTAGTATTAGCATATCTATGTTGTAGATCAATAGCTCGCGATGTTGCTCCCCGTTTATTTTTCATATGTTCCTAGAGAAAACCAAGTTGAAAGATGTTAGTAGCAATGATGCGGAATTGTTCTGTAATCTGAGGATTATCCTCATTGCTGCACAGAAGAATTATGTCCTTGATGCACCGCTAGGTGACAGACCTATTGCAGGAGCAGATGTAGACGTTATGAACGTTTTGACAAAAGCTCGATATGATGACTACTTGATAGTTTAAGTGCACCATGCTTTACGGCTTAGAACCGGGACTTCAAAAACGTTTTGAACGCCATGGAGCATATAAGATGTTCCAAGAGTTGAAATTAGTATTTCATACTCATGCCCGTGTCGAGTGGTATAAGACCTCTGACAGTACTTTGCCAACAAGATGGAGGAGAATAGCTCAACCAGTGAGCATGTGCTCAGATTGTCTGGGTACTACAATTGCTTTAATCAAGTGGGAGTTAATCTTCCAGATAAGATAGTAATTGACAAAGTTCTCTAGTCACTATCACCAAGTTAGTAGAACTTCGTGATGAACTATAATATGCAAGGGATGACGAAAGGAATTCCCAGCTCTTCGCGATACTGAAGTAGGCGAAGGTAGAAATCATGAAAAAGCATCAAGTGTTGATGGTTAACAAGACCACTTGTTTCAAGTAAAGGGCAAAGGGATAGAAGGGGAACTTCAAGAAGAATGACAAGCAAGTTGTCACTCCCGTGAAGAAACCCAAAACTAAACTCAAGCCTGGAACAAGTGCTTATACTGCAAAGGAAATGGTCACTAAAAGTGGAACTGCCCTAGATACTTGGCGGATAAGGAGGATGGCAAAGTGAACAAAGGTATATTTGATATACAGATTATTAATGTGTATTTTACTAGTGTTCATAGCAACCCCTCGGTATTTGATATTGGTTCAGTTGCTAAAGAGTAGTAACTCGAAGTGGGAGTTGCATAATGAACATAAACTAGTTAAAGGATGAAGTGACGATGTGTATTGGAAGCAGTTCCAAGATTGATATGATCATCATCGCACACTCCCTATACTTTCGGGATTAGTGTTGAACCTAAATAACTGTTATTTGGTGTTTGTGTTGAGCATGAATATGATTTGATCATGTTTATTGCAATACGGTTATTCATGTAAGTTAGAGAATAATTGTTGTTCTGTCTACATGAATAAAACCTTCTATGGTCATACACCCAATGAAAATAGTCTGTTGGATCTCGATCGTGTGATACAAATATTCATAATATTGAAGCCAAAAGATGCAAGGTTAATAATGATAGTGCAACTTATTTGTGGCACTGTCGTTTAAGTCATATTGGTGTAAAACGCATGAAGAAACTCCATAATGATGGAATTTTGGAATCACTTGATTATGAATCACTTGGTGCTTGCGAACCATGCCTCATGGGCAAGATGACTAAAAACTCCGTTCTCCGGAACTATGGAGCGAGCAACAGATTTGTTGGAAATCATACATACTGATGTATGTGGACCAATGAGTGTTGATGCTCGCGGCGGGTATCGTTATTTTCTGACCTTCACTGATGATTTGAGCAGATATGGGTATATCTACTTAATGAAGCACAAGTCTGAAACATTTGAAAAGTTCAAAGAAATTCAGAGTGAAGTGAAGAATCATCGTAACAAGAAAATAAAGTTCCTACGATCTGATCGTGGAGGAGAATATTTGAGTTACGAGTTTGGTCTTCATTTGAAACAATGTGGAATAGTTTCACAGCTCACGCCACCCGGAACACCACAGCATAATGGTGTGTCCGAACGTCATAACCGTACTTTATTGGATATGGTGCGATCTATGATGTCTCTTACCGATTTACCACTATCGTTTTGGGTCATGCATTAGAGACAGCTGCATTCACGTTAAATAAGGGCCTCATCTGAATCCGTTGAGACAACGCCTTAAGAACTGTGGTTTGGCAAGAAACCAAAGTTGTTGTTTCTTAAAGTTTGGGATTGCAATGCTTATGTGAAAAAGTTTCAACATGATAAGCTCGAACCCAAACCGGAGAAGTAAATCTTCATAGGATACCCAAAAGAGACTGTTGGGTACACCTTCTATCACAGATCCGAAGGCAAAATATTCGTTGCTAAGAACGGATCCTTTCTAGAAAAAGAGTTTCTCTCGAAAGAAGTGAGTGGGAGGAAAGTAGAACTTGATGAGGTAATTGTACCTTCTCCCAGATTGGAAAGTAGTACATCACAGGAAATTGTTCCAGTGATTCCTACACCAATCAGTGAGGAAGTTAATGATAATGATCATGAAACTTCGGATCAAGTTTCTACTGAACGTCGTAGATCAACCAGAGTACGTTCCGCACCAGAGTGGTACGGCAACCCAGTTCTGGAAATCATGTTACTAGACCATGATGAACCTACGAACTATGAGGAAGCGATGATGAGCCCAGATTCCGCAAAATGGCTTGGAGCCATGAAATCTGAGATAGGATCCATGTATGAGAACAAAGTATGGACTTTGGTTGACTTGCCCGATGATCGGCAGGCCATCGAAAATAAATGGATCTTCAAGAGGAAGACCGACGCAGACGGTAATATTACTGTTTACAAAGCTCGACTTGTTGCGAAAGGTTTTCGACAAGTTCAAGGAGTTGACTACGATGAGACTTTCTCACCTGTAGCGATGCTTAAGTCTGTCCGAATCATGTTAGCAATTGCCGCATTTTATGATTATGAAATCTGGCAAATGGATGTCAAAACTACATTCCTGAATGGATATCTCAAAGAAGAGTTGTATATGATACAACCAGAAGGTTTTGTCGATCCAAAAGGTGCTAACAAATTATGCAAGCTCCAGCGATCCATCTATGGACTGGTGCAAGCATCTCGGAGTTGGAATATACGCTTTGATGAGGTGATCAAAGCATATGGTTTTATACAGACTTTTGGAGAAGCCTATATTTACAAGAAGTGAGTGGGAGCACTACAACCTTTCTGATAAGCATATGTGAATGACATATTGTCGATTGGAAATGATGTAGAATTTTCTGGAAAGCATAAAGGAGTGTTTGAAAGGAGTTTTTCAAAGAAAGACCTCGGTGAAGCTGCTTACATATTGAGCATCAAGAATCTATATAGATAGATCAAGACGCTTGATAAGACTTTCGATGAGTACATACCTTGATAAGATTCTGAAGTAGTTCAAAATGGATCAGTCAAAGAAGAAGTTCTTGCCTGATTTGTAAGGTGTGAAGTTGAGTAAGACTCAAAGCCAGACCACGGCAGAAAAATATAGAGAGAATGAAAGTCATTCCCTATGCCTCAGCCATAGGTTCTATAAAGTATGCCATGCTGTGTACAAAACACGTTGTGTACCTTGCCAAGAGTTTGACAGGGAGGTACAATAGTGATCCAGGAGTAGATCACTGTACAGCGGTCAAAATTATCCTTAGTAATTGGATGACTAAGGAAATATTTCTCGATTATGGAGGTGATAAAGAGTTCGTCGTAAAGGGTTACGCCGATGCAAGCTTTGACACTAAATCCAGATGACTCTAAGTATCAATCTGGATGCGTATTGAAAGTGGGAGCAATTAGCTAGAGTAGCTCCATGCAGAGCATTGTAGACATAGAAATTTGCGAAATACATAGGGATCTGTATATGACAGACCCGTTGACTAAACTTCTCTCACAAGCAAAACATGATCACACCTCATTACTCTTGGGTATTAATCACATAGCGATATGAACTAGATTATTGACTCTAGTAAACCCTTTGGGTGTTGGTCACATGGTGATGTGAACTATGGGTGTTATTCACATAACGATGTGAACCATCGGTATTAAATCACATGGCGATGTGAGCTAGATTATTGACTCTAGTTCAAGTGGGAGACTGAAGGAAATATGCCCTAGAGGCAATAATAAAGATGTTATTTGTATTTCCTTATATCATGATAAATGTCTTTTATTCATGCTAGAATTGTATTAACCGGAAACTTAGTACATGTGTGAATACATAGACAAAACAGTATGTCCCTAGTATGCCTCTACTAGACTAGCTCATTGATCAAAGATGGTTATGTTTCCTAGCCATAGACATGAGTTGTCATTTGATCAACGGGATCACATCATTAGGAGAATGATGTGATGGACAAGACCCATCCGTTAGCATAGCACTATGATCGTTTAGTTTAACTGCTATTGCTTTCTTCATGACTTATACATGTTCCTATGACTATGAGATTATGCAACTCCCGAATACCGTAGGAACACCTTGTATGCTATCAAACGTCACAACGTAACTGGGTGATCATAAAGATGCTCTACAGGTGTCTCCGAAAGTATTCGTGGTGTTGGCATAGATCAAGATTAGGATTTGTCACTCCGAGTGTCGGAGAGGTATCTCTGGGCCCTCTCGGTAACACACATCACAATAAGCCTTGCAAGCAAAAGACTAATGAGTTAGTCACGAGATGATGTGTTACGGAGCGAGTAAAGAGACTTGCCGGTAACGAGATTGAACTAGGTATAGAGATACCGACGATCGAATCTCGGGCAAGTAACATACCGTTTGACAAAAGGAACAACGTATGTAGTTATGCGGTTCTGACCGATAAAAGATCTTCGTAGAATATGTAGGAGCCAATATGAACATCCAGGTTCCGCTATTGGTTATTGACCGGAGATGAGTCTCGGTCATGTCTACATAGTTCTCGAACCCGTAGGGTCCGCACGCTTAACGTTTGATGACGATCGGTATTATGAGTTTATGAGTATTGATGTACCGAAGGTAGTTCGGAGTCCCGGATGAGATCACGGACATGACGAGGAGTCTCGGAATGTCCGAGACATAAAGATTGATATATTGGACGGCTATATTCGGACACCGGAAGTATACCGAAAAAGTTTCGGATTTATCGGGATTGCCGAAGGGGGTTACCGGAACCTCCTACGAAGGGGGATGGTCCATGGTGGGCCTTGTGGAAAGGAGAGAGGCAGCCCATAGGGCTGGCCGGCACCCCACCTAGTTCCTAGTTGGACTAGGATTGGTGGGAGGCGCCACCTCTTCCTTTTCCTACTCCATCTCTTCCTTCTTTGGTGATTCCTACTAGGAATAGGATTGCAATCCTATTCCTAGTAGGATTCCTTCCCTAGCCGCACCATAGGAGGTTGGCCGGCCCTCCTCCCTTGCTCCTTTATATACGGGGGCAGGGGGCACCCAAAGACACACAAGTTGAATTGTTTTAGCCGTGTGCGGTGCCCCCCTCCACAGAATCACACCTCGGTCATACCGTCGCGGAGCTTAGGCGAAGCCCTGCGCCGGTGAACACATCATATCCGTCACCACGCCGTCGTGCTGACGAAACTCTCCCGTGAAGCTCAACTGGATCAAGAGCTCGTGGGACGTCATCAAGCTGAACGTGTGCTGAACGCGGAGGTGCCGTACGTTCGGTGCTTGATCGGTTGGATCGCGAAGAAGTTCGACAACATCAACCGCGTCACTTGACGCTTCCGCTCCCGGTCTACGAGGGTACGTAGACACACTCTTCCCTCTCGTTGCTATGCATCTGGTAGATAGATCTTGCGTGACCGTAGGAAAATTTTAAAATACTACGTTCCCCAACAGGAGTCTCAGGGGAAATCGATCCTTGGTATCTTTGCCAAGGGAAAACTTCCGCTACACTGCATCTCTAACCTTCCACTTGGGGTAACCAACGAGGGGCGAGAAGCCATCAGTGGACATGCATCTGGGCTCATCTATGGCCACCAACGTCGAATGGGGTGATGCTTCTTCTTCTAGGGTATTGGGGCTTGGCAAGGTTGTTGTCTCTCATGATCTCACGATCGAGAAAGTCATGCTTGTTGAGTCCCTTGCATACAATTTACTTTCTTTTCGCCAACTTGCACTCATGGGCTTTGCTACATTCTTTGATATTGATACCGTGGCCCTCTTGTGGAGCAAGACTCTTAAATTAGCCTATGTTGGGCATGTCGAGAACGGTCTTTATGTGGTTAACTTCTCGAAGCAACCCACTAAGATCGCGACATGCTTAATGGCTAAAGTTGATGTGGGATGGCTTTGGCATCGCCGTTTGGCCCATGTCAATATGAGATCTTTGCAAAGTCTTCTCAAGGGGGACCATGTCCGTGGACTAACAAATGTTAGCTTTGCCAAAGATCGTGCTTGCAGGGCTTGCATTGTAGGAAAGTTACATGAGACGGCTCACCCTCCCACGACTATCATCTATTCAAAAAGACCCCTAGAGCTCCTTCACATGGACCTCTTTGGGCCTCCATCTTTTGATAGTCTTGGGGGTAGAAAGTACTGCTTGGTGATTATGGATGATTAGTCAAGATACACCTGGGTATACTTCTTTGAGAAGAAGAGTGAGACCCAACAAACCGTCATCAACTTTGCAAATGAAGCTCAACGACAACATGAAGCAAAGATTTTGATGATCAGAAGTGACAACGGCACCGAGTTCAAAAACAACACCTTGGATGAGTTTCTTAGTGATGAGGGTATCAAACATCAATATGCAGCTCCTTATACCCCTCAACAAAACGGTGTTGCGGAGAGAAAGAACCGGACTCTGATGGATGTGGCAAGGACCATGATGGCTGAATTCAAATCTCCATACAACTTTTGGGCCGAAGCCATCAACACCGCTTGCCATGCATCAAATCGGCTCTATCTCCGTAAAGGCTTGAACAAGACTCCATATGAGATACTTACCGGTAACAAGCCCAATCTCAAGTACTTCCGAGTATTCGGGTGTAAGTGTTTCATTCTCAAGAAAGGTGTTCGCTTGTCTAAATTTGAATCTAGAGCTCACGAGGGCATATTTGTTGGTTATGCGACAAACTCTCATGCTTACCGTGTCCTCAACAAGTCCAATGGACTCATTGAGGAGACGAGTAACGTAGAGTTTGATGAAAATAACGGCTCTCAAGTGAAGCAAAGTGGTACTTGTGATGTAGGTGATGAAATTCCTCCTCAAGCCATAAGAAGAATGGGTGTTGGATATATCCTACCCATTGAGGAACCCCTTGTGGCCGAAGGAGAAGGACATTGTTCCACTCAAGTGGAACCATCACCAACCCAAGACCCACACGCTTCCGAAGAACAAAGTGAAGACCCTCAACCGGACGAACAAGGCCAAGTGCAAGATCAATCACAAGATGCTGGGGAGCCACCAAATGATGCACAAGGCCAAGTTCTTTCCTCCGAGCGAGATCAAGGTCAAGAGGAAGCTCAAGATCCAGATCTAGCTCCTGATGGCGCTCAAGATGATCAACTCAGTGCTCCTCAGTTATCTCTTGAAGAGCAATTGGAGCGTCGTGCTGCAAAAGTTGCCTCCAGGCTTGCTTCCAGAGAACATCACATGGAGAATATCCTAGGAAGCATCAAAAGGGGGGTAAGCACTCGTAGACAATTAGCAAACTATTGTGCTCATCAAGCTTTTGTCTCCTGTGTTGAACCTCAAAAAGTATATGAGGCGCTCGAGGACCCTGATTGGCTTAATGCCATGCACGAAGAACTCCATAACTTCGAGCGCAACAAAGTGTGGCGTCTGGTGCCAAGGCCAAAGGAGAACCATAATGTCATTGGAACCAAGTTGATCTTTAAGAACAAGCAAGATGCTCATGGCATTGTCATCCGCAACAAGGCGCGTCTGGTGGCTCAAGGCTACTCCCAAGTCGAGGGTATCGACTACGGTGAAACCTTTGCCCCCATTGCTCGCCTTGAATCTATTCGTTTGTTGCTTGCCTATGCTTCTCATCATAACTTTAAGCTACAACAAATGGATGTGAAAAGTGCATTTCTTAATGGTCCTATTAATGAGTTGGTATATGTTAAACAACCCCCGGGGTTCGAGGATCCCAAGCTCCCCAATCACGTGTACCAACTCGATAAGGCACTCTATGGCCTTAAACAAGCCCCACGTGCATGGTATGAGCATCTTACCGAGTTGTTACAAGATCGTGGGTTTGAAATTGGGAAAATCGACCCCACTCTTTTTACTATGAAGGTCAAAGGGGAGTTGTTTGTCTGCCAACTATATGTTGATGATATTATCTTTGGTTCTCCTAATAGAGCTTTCAATGATGAGTTCGCCGCACTCATGACCACACATTTTGAGATGTCCATGATGGGAGAGTTGAAGGACTTCCTTGGGTTTGAGATCAAGCAAAGAAGAGAAGGGATCTTCATCAAACAATCCAAGTATACTCAAGACATGCTCAAGAGGTTCAATCTAAGTGATGTCAAGCCGGCTACTACTCCAATGCCAACCAAGTGCCAACTTGACATTGATCCCAATGGTAAAGCGGTGGATCAAAAGGTATATCGTTCTATGATTGGGTCCTTGCTTTACCTTTGTGCATCTAGGCCAGACATTATGTTGAGTGTGGGAATTTGTGCACGGTTTCAAGCCTCACCTAAGGAAAGTCACTTTGTGGCAGTCAAGCGAATCTTTCGATATTTGGCTCATACTCCAAACTTTGGCTTATGGTACCCAAGAGGAGCAAACTTCAACCTTGTAGGTTTCTCTGATTCAGATTGGGCGGGAGACAAAGTGGATAGGAAGTCCACTTCCAGAGGGTGCCAATTCCTTGGTTGCTCTCTCGTTAGTTGGTCTTCCAAAAAGCAAAGTTGTGTGTCTCTCTCGTCCATCGAAGCAGAGTATGTGGCAGCTGGCAGTTGTTGTGCTCAACTCTTATGGATGAGGCAAACTTTAAAGGATTACGGTGTCACTTGTGACAAAGTGCCTCTTTGGTGTGACAATGAAAGTGCCATCAAGATTTCTCTCAACCCGGTGCAACACTTCAAGACGAAGCATATAGAGATTCGGTATCACTTCATCCGGGATCATATAAGGCAAGGAGAGATTGAGCTTCACTATGTCAACACTCATGATAACCTTGCAGATATCTTCACGAAGCCGTTGGATGAAGCAAGATTTCGCGAGTTAAGGCATGAGCTAAATATCATCGATTTGAGCAATGTGGCTTGAGACTTTGCACACACTCCTCACACTCAATATAGTTATCTTGTCTAGATGTAGGCATGGACATAGGGGAAGTATTGTTCTCTCAATGAACTATCCCCCCCCCCCATTATGCATAAATTGATCAAGTCTTTGTCATTTGCCATAAGTAGATGGTATAAGTGCTTCAAGGCGCGTATTGGTCATGGGCCCAAGGATAGTTCTTTGTGGTGCCATACCAAATAACTCAAACATAGGTGGCCTCGGCCACCGACCTCCTCGTTGGAGTAGTGTTTTGCCTTGCGTGTGCGTTTCTTCGTTTTTCTTCTCTCCTGTGCTAAAAGCCTCGTGTCGAAACGTGCAAGTTCTTGGAGGAGCGGTACTACCGTGCGCAGTCATGGTACTACCGCAAAAGAGACTACGGTACTACCGCAAGTCCAGCACGGCAGTATTTTTTTACTGCCGCTGGTAGAGCGGTACTACCGCTTAGCGTGCGGTACTTCCGCCCAAGCGGTACTACTGCGACGACCGCGGTACTACTGTGCGTATCCGAACGGGTGGGGGTTATAAGCGGGCAGGGGGAGTTTCAACTCCCCCATACCCATTCATCTCCTAACCCCACGCCGTCTCTCTCTCTCCCTCTCAAGAACACCACCGGAGGACCTCGCCGGATCTCCTCCCTCGGCCACTCTCCTCGTATTCCGACCGGTGGGATCGCTCCCCACCTCGACCTCTTGCCATGGATGAAGGTTTCTCCCCAAATCCCCTCTTCTTTTTGCCTAGTTGGTGTTTTTAGGGTTTGGGGAGATGCTTGGTGTTCTAGCGTTCTTCGTGTTCTTATCCATGGAAGTTTAGGATATAGGAGAGTGTTTTTGCACTAGAAATGCTAGTATGTATGTTGCCACCAAGTTACTATGATCAGCCATAGTATCGTTCTTCGATCTACGCGTTCTAGTCTAGATCCGTTCTTTTCAGATCTGACCCGAGCGGTACTACCGCTGGCTAACTGCGGTACTACTGCTCGTTCTAGTCTAGATCCGTTCTTCAGATCTGACCCGAGCGGTACTACCGCTGGCCAACCGCGGTACTACCGCTCTGGCGCGTACCTACGCGGAAGTAACATTTTACTACCGCATACTGAGCGGTACTACCGCAACCCCAACGCGGTACTACCTCTCCCTAAGCGGTACTAATTTTTTTACTTCCGTCTTCGGTCGCGGAAGTAAACTTTTACTACCGCATACTGTGCGGTACTACCGCATCCATCAAGCGGTACTACCGCTCACTAAGCGGTACTAATTTTTTACTTCTGCGTCTGTCGGGCTGTACTACCGCTTGTATCATAGTTCCTTCGTAGCACTTACATATTACCATTTCTACTCGTTTCATGCGCTTTTTGTGGCTTTTGCATTGATTCTCTTTGTGTTTTCGTCGTGTTCTTGTGTTTGTGTCTTAGGTGGTGGCTCCGGTTCCGATATTCGTCGTACCAATCCCATCCGTGACACCGGGTCCAAGCGTCTGCGCAACCCCAGTGATGTGCCAGAGGGCTCCAATCCCCAACGCAAGTTCAAGACCGCCGCCAACAAGCAAAAGGAATCTTCTATGACTATGGAAGAAATGCCAGCTAATGAGTTCATGGCACGGAGGAAGCACAACCCTTATAGAGAACCCCGAGCTCAGTTTCATGGGGATGAACTTTTCTGGACCAAGCAGTAGTATCGCATCTACACACAGGTGCTCAAGAGCAAGACCAACTTGTACGTGGATGCTCATTGGGTGGACATGGCCCACATGCGGAGGGCCGATAACCTGGCTTACTTTGCCGAGGCTCTGGATCTGGTAGAGCAGTTTGGGCTTGAGCACTTCATGACCTTTTAGAATGATTTTGATCCAGAAATCATTGCTCAGTTTTATGCTTCGGTCCACTTCCACACCAAGGAAGATCGCCCAATGACTTGGATGACAAATGGTCACAAGATGACTGCAACTTGGAAGGAATTCATGGATCTTTTACAGATTGCTGATGAGGGTCTCCACAACCCAATTGGAGCTCGGCCTCATGCCAATCAAGAAGCTGCCAACAAAGACAAACTGTTACCGTTCTATGTGGAGAAGACTCTTGCGAGTGGCAAGAAGACATGGGTGTTGAACCCATTTTTGGACATCATGCATCGGATCTTCCGCAACGCCTTGTTTCCTCGAGTTGGGGACAAGGACAAGATCCATGCATACCTAGTCGACATGCTGCTGATGTGTGAAGCGGCTCGCACGGCGCAGTCTCCACCACTTGGCATATCCCATATCATGTGGTGTGAGCTCCGCTTTGCGATCTACACTCGCAAGGTACCCATCTATGGTCCGTTCCTGTTTCTGCTCATCTCCAAGACTTGGGAGAAGCTTTACCCTGATGAGGAGTTCGAGGCCGAGTGTATCCGTCATGACCCCATTCGTCTTCGCATCAAGACTCGATGGGCCAACACTACCACTCGTGCACAAGCGGCTGCAGCTCAGATGGGTACTGACGAGGAGCCTATGGAGGAGCCAGCTGAGGATAATCCTGGAGGATATGCTCCTCCATCGTCTGAGCCTTCTTGGGCTAAGAAGCTGAAGAAGAAGATGAAGGCCCTTTTCTGCATGCAAGCTGAAGGTCAATACAAGGCCCATGTCATTCACAAGCAATCTCGCCAGCGCGACAAAAGGATCATGCGGATCTTTGGTGAGCATGTATCCAGTGGGTTAGAGGAGGTCATCACTCCTGAGGCGGCATGTATGTCCCATCAGGGGTACAAGTGGTCTGATTCTGACGTCGAGCAGCAGGAATCCGATGGGAGCACGATGACTGAGTTCCTCCACCAGAGCTACCACCTCTCTTAGTGTCCTCTTTCCCTTTGTGGTGTCTAGATGCCAAAGGGGGAGAGAGTGATTTGCGTCTTGTGCTGTTTCTTTGTGTTTTTCGTTGGTCGAACTCTGCTTGTTTGTTTGCTTTTGTGTCGTGTGCATGAGACTATCGTATGGTGTAAGACATATGCTCCTCTACCGTTAAACTCGTTGTTATGTCTTTACTATTATGTCGTGAGCAGTTAGTTTACTTTCCCTTGTTTATGTGCTCTCATTATCCTCCTTACTACTGTCCATTGACTCTTATTATTTTCATGCAAGGAGTATATTATCTGTAGAATATAGGGGGAGCATTGATCTTAGTATGTGTGTTGTGCAGTCCAAAGCACTCTCTCGTGTATGCACACATCTAGGGGGAGCTCACCTATATTCTAGCGTTTATTAGGATTGCAAACTTTCTTATATATCCTTGTGCAAATCCCGTATTGTCATCAATCCACCAAAAAGGGGGAGATTGTAAGGGCATATTTCTCCCTAAGTAGTTTTGGTGATTGATGACAATGCATTTGCGGACTAATCGTGTGCTCTAAGCTCTTTCAGGTATATCTCACCTAGACACAAGACGATTGTTTGCCCCTCGGATTTGATGGAAGACGGTGTTTCCTTTTTGCTCCATGTCGGTGGCTTTGAGTAATAGGAAAGCCGTACTATTAAGAGGGGGTCCACTTCGGAAAGGTTTGGGTGGAATCAACACGTACACATCGTACTCTCGCACCACCCTTCCTTTGCCTCTCTGGAGCTCAGGCCGTTTCTTATCGTATATGCAAACCATGGCTTCCTACTAGTACATCTTCTTGGCAAGCGGTAGTACCGCTCACATAAGCGGTAGTCCCGCACAGCCACACGGTAGTACCGCCTATGGGCACGGTAGTACCGCACCAGTACCGCGGTTCCAGAACGGTAGTACCGTGTACCTGGCCCGGCACTGCACCAAGTACGGAAGTAGGTGCGGAAGTAATTTTTTACTTCCGCATCCTACGCGGTAGTACCGCTTGAGTCAAGCGGTAGTACCGTGCCGTGTTTTGCTACTACCGTATTTCTGCGGATGTAGCTACAGATGTATTTTATTTCATCCGTGCTTGTCCTCAGCATGCGTGTCTCTGCCTTGCGGTAGTACCGCAAGGGAGGGCGGTAGTACCGCTCAGGTAGTACTACCGCCCGTATGCCTTCGCAACAGAGTACATTCTGGCTAGTGCTGCTACAGCGGTAGTACCGCACCCAGAGCGGTAGTACCGCTGGCCAAGCGGTAGTACCGCAACTTACATGCGGTAGTACCGCGCTCTGCGGGCAGAAACGTGGGATAACGGTTGGATTTGTTCTCCCACTATATATAGGGAGTCTTCTTCTCCAAGAAGACTCACCTCTTCCACCCCAAAGCTCCATTGTTGCTCCAAGCTCCATTTCCGCCCGATCTCTCTCTCTAGCCAATCAAACTTGTTGATTTCCTCGGGAGAGCTTGAGGAGGCATCGATCTACACTTCCAGCAAGAGATATTTGATTCCCCCCACTAATCCTTGCGGATCTTGTTACTCTTGGGTGTTTGAGCACCCTAGACGGTTGAGGTCTCCTCGAAGCCATATTCCATTGTCGTGAAGCTTCGTGGTGTCGTTGGGAGCCTCCAATTCGGTTGTGGAGATAGCCCCAACCTTGTTTGTAAAGGTTCGGTTGCCGCCTTCAAGGGCACCACTAGTGAAATCACGACACCTTGCATTGTGTGAGGGCGTGAGAAGAATACGGTGGCCCTAGTGGCTTCTTGGGGAGTATTGTGCCTCCACACCGCTCAAACGGAGACGTACTTCCCCTCAAAGGGAAGGAACTTCGGCAACACATCCTCGTCTTCACCGGTTCCACTTGTGGTTAATTCTTACCTTTACTTTTGCAAGCCTTACTTGTTTATCTTATATAGCTTGCTTGTGAGGTAGTTATCTTTACTTCCTACTAGTTGTCATCTTAGTAACTTATCTAGACAACTTACTTTGACGTTTAAATTAAAATAGTTAAGAAAAGCAAAAAATTGTTAGTTGCCTATTCACCCCCCCCCCCCTCTAGTCAACCATATCGATCCTTTCACTTAGGATGTGTTTGGTTTGGGAACGAAGTGTAATGAAATGTCGTGGTTCCTTTCCACTAGAATGGGTCTGTTCCGTCCTTGTGTTTGGTAGGCACAATTCGAAGGAATGGAATGGTTACATTTTGTTGTTGGTCTCAAAGATGGAATGGAATGGATTTGTTCATCTCACCTTGAATTAGGTTGGATTTTAGTCAAACAAAAATCACTAAATGGAGTAATTATCCATCCATCCATGCAACAAAGGCAAATAAACACTGAAGTGGATTTCAGAACAGGCGAGTGAACAACAACGATTTAAGAACTGAAGGCTTGAGCACGCCGAAACCAGAAAAGATATGAATCGGACTCATGCACAACAACACAAGATTAAAAGTAGCCACCCAAAGACTAGATCCGATTGCTACAAAAAAGGGGGCTCTTTTCTGATTGCTAACAAATCAACAGAAGCCACCCAACACAAGATCCCAGCATGCTACAAGATCGATAGCATATACCCAACACAAGATCTCAGCGTGCCCAAGTGCGGCCAACAGTTGGCGTTTTTTTTTTTTGAGAGAAAAAAAATGGTGTTATCCCAAGTGCGGCCAAGCACCCAGGAGTAATAAGCTTATCGACTTTTCACTTTCACGTATTACCGTGGAGAACTCAACCCGATGCAACTAATGCAATGGCAAGGGCACACGGAGTGCCCAAGTCCCTCACTCTCAAATCCCACCAAAGCAATGAAAGCCATGGAGGAATATGAGAGGAAGAACAAGAAGGATAACACCAAGAACTCTAAGATCTAGGTCCAAGGGGTTCCCATCACATAGAGGAGAAAGTGATTGGTGGAGCATCCTTGTTTGTTGCGTCGGCCGTGTCGAGTGGACGGAGGCCGGGAAGGCCACGCTGCTGCCGCGCAACGCTTCCTAGAGTGTCACCGAGCGCCCTTGCCATTGCATTAGTTGCATCGGTTTGAGTTTTTCACGGTAATATGTGAAAGTGAAAAGTCGATAAGCTTATTACTCCTGGGTGCTTGGTACCCTAGAGCTTGTTCCTCTTGGGTGCTTGTGAGCCCTAGACGGTTATTAGTGCTACAGAGCTCAATCATTGTGGTGTCAAGCTTCGGATTTGCGTTGGGGTCTCTAATTAGGTTGTGGACATTGCCCTAAGCTGCGCAAGTATGATCGTTTCGATTGCCTCTGGCTGGCACGAGTATGATCTTTTCAATTGCTTGTGGGTGGGACTGATTCCTGTTGTGCATGACACATACGTGTGTGACCTACAGTGACTTGGTGTGGTGTAAACCTGGTGATGCAAGTGCTAAGTATTGAATCGTCGGCTAGTTCTGATTCAGATTTTCTTATGTCAACTTTAATGTAAACACCTTCTCCTTTTACACGAAATAAAATTGAAAGATATATAATTCAAAAGTAAAATAACGCATTACTTTAGGTGAAGCTTTTCTATAAAACAAACTTGTTTACAAACGCTCGTTGCGACCATTTGGCAAGCAAACAGACAAGTCAACACACACCGATGGGCTGGCGCAGTTTGCTGTTCTCGGTTTTAGGTTCTTGTCCACTTTTTCCCGTGTTCTATTTGTCGATTTCTTTTCTCAATGCTATTTACTTATTTTATTTTCATTTTATAAAATGTAAGATTTTTAAAATAAATGTATTTTCTTTTATAACATTTTCAAAATTCATACTATTTCTATATTTTGGTTTTTTTTGAAACACAAATATTTTTAAAATACAACATGTTTGTAAAATTCAAGAATTTATAATCTTCATGTTTACTTTTGGAACATTATTTGAAAACATAGACATTTTTTAAAATTTGAAAATATTTTTTAATACAAATACTTTTTAGTATTATGTTCTTTAAGCCTTTTGTTGCAGGCAATATTTTAACATTTGTACTGAAGTTAGTTTTTCCGAGAAAGCCCGGCTAACAAAATTCATGCACATATTTTCTGGGTGAAAAACCATACATACTTATATTTGCAAATGCAACAATATCACCTACACGGCTTGATCCGGCCGCGTTGCTTTGTGTGTTACCCAACATTTTCATCAAATAGAGCCTCTCTCTCCATACCTCAAAGAGCGCCTCCCCAACGGCAGTTATCAAATTGGCCCAGGCAGGCATGCAATTCATTGCCCTCGCCTCACTCACTTGATAAAAAACCACGAGCTATGATTTAGAAACACGGAGCTATGATTGGGGGG
>LR738709.1:666356940-666401874 GCA_902687465.1 Secale cereale
TCTGGTTTATTTTATATACTACAAAAATAATAAGTTCAAAAATGTTTCCAATTTTCATAAGTTATCTATAGATCACAAAAATGTTCAAAAAATCTCCAATTGTTCATGGATTTGAAGATTATTCGTTAATTTTAGAAATATTCACGAATCTTAAAAAAAATCATGAATTTGAATTTTTTTCTCAGATTTCAAAAGTGTTCGTAAAATATTAAAATATTCATGGATTACAAAAAGTATTCATTAATTTGAAAAGGTAAATGAATATGAAAATTATTCAAAAATTTCAAAAAATTTATAAATCTGAAAAATATAGAGGTTGAATAGGAAAAACTTAATAATAATTAACAAATAAGAAAGATAATGAGTGAAAAAAGAGGAAAACAAAAAAAGAAACAGAAAAATTGCACGCAAAAGAATGTACACAAAACCTGATGGTGAGCTCAACCGAAAGTTTATCTTACATGGGCTGGTCCACTTGCTCGGTTGGTTGTGGACCACGTAGGAAAAACTCTATATATTGCGTGAGGAATATCGGAAATGGCTAATAGAGGCCGGGCTCCATGGATCCCTTTATTTGAAACATTCAAATTCAAATTTTTATATTTCAAACAATTATGACAAAAAATATACACATACATACGGATCTGTACTACTTGAATGCAAAGTTTCATGGCGAAATGCATTTTATGCGAGCTACACAAATAACAAAATAATGTATTTCTATCACATGTACTATTCACTATAAAAGTATCAGATTTTTTTTGTACAGCTCACATAAAAATGTATTTGTGATGAAAATTTAAATGCATCCAGTATAAGTCTAGAAGTACTTTTGAATGTATTTTCAGATTTTTTGTAGAAACTTAACAGTTTGATTTTTGAGTGTTTGAAAAATATCAGGCTCCATGGAGCCTGAGCGCAAATACTCCACTCTCGAGGAATGTATATCACTTATAGCACAATGTATCCTCGTCTCATCTCTCGTGCTCGATCTGTGCTGGCCTTAGTGAGCCGACCCATTAGAGCTGAATTGGGAAGGGGTTCTACGACATTGTATGGCCTAGTTATCGAACATTTCTTGTGTTTCCATCTTTTCTTTTATTATTTTTTTGGGTGTCTTCTCTATTGGTTTTCATCAATTTACTTTCAGAGTTTTTTTTCCTTTTACTTTCAATTTTAGTTTTTTGTTGCTTTCATTTTCAAATACTCTGTCGACTATTTCTTAATGCACGTTGATTTTTTTTTCGTATAGGCTGAACATTCAGATACATCTAATTTTTTTAAATACACATTGAACATTTAAAAAATAGATGTTGGACATTCTGCAAATACTCATTATTTTTTTAGTACACAATGAACATATCTAAACACATATTTAGTTTTTTCAATAGCATGCATATATATTTCAATGATGCAAAAATTCTGTTATATGTTTATCAACAGTTTTTAATATGGCACAAACATTTTTTAAATAAACATGCACCATTTTTCAAAAGATCCGGTTTTTTAAACATACGAACGTATTCGTAGTGTAGTCCCTTTTATTATTATCATGAATAATGTTTTATACATTATGAACAGTTTTCTTAATATGGCATGAGCAGTTTTAATAATTATCATGAATATTTTTCAAATATATGAATTTGTTTCTGCAAACAATGATATCAAATTTTAACACTCCTCGAACATTTTATATAATGCATTGACGGACATAAAGATTTGGTGCATTTTAGTGATATAAATATAAATAAGAAAATTAAAAGAAAAGGGAAAACGGAATCCCCACTATACAAAAGAGAGAAAAAGGCTAAAGTATCCATACTGGGTCGGCCTACTACTTAATGCCCTGAGGCAAGTAAACGCTTCATCTCACAGCAAGCAAAACAAACAAGTCTAATAGATACTCATTACCTTCCCCGGCCTGGTTTCCGGGATTTGTACCTTTATGGGCCAAACACGTTCATTTTTCGGGCTGGAATTGTAAAAGGACTTGAACTGGGGCTGGATTTGTAAGAGGACTTGAATTTGGGCTGGGATTCGCACCTTTACTACATGTCAAACATTTTCAAATACATGCTGAATTATCTTTATGCAATGTGAATTTTTTAAATATTGTATAACTTTTAAAAATGTGAAATCATATTTTTAAAACGCATGAATATTTTTTAAATGTATCATATATTTTTTGAATGTCCCATAACATATTTGTTTATTACATGAACATTTTTTCACATTGTATAACATTTTTGAAAAAAGTGTCATATTTTTTTTCGAGAAAACTTCCGCTCTATTCATCAAATATCAATGTAGTACAAAGAGCACCGAAAGTAACAAAAATTACATCTAGGTCCACAGACCATCTAGGGACGACTACAACCACTGAAGCGTGGTGAAAGCGTGCCGCCATCATCGCTCCTCCTTCACCGGAGCAGTGCAAACCTTTTTGTAATAGACAGTCTGGATGTCATCATATTAAGGCGCCGTAAGACCAGCTCACTGAACAGAAACCGATATCGATGAAGAGAAGCGTTGATCGGAAGGATCCAACCTATAGACACCTAAACATAGAATAATGAAGACCGGATCCAGTTGGATCCATCGGAGACAAACATCGATAAAATGATGTGAGATCCGTCGGCCGACGGTACTAGATGCATCCCCGGGATGAGGACTAGAGGTAAAACTTTATCTCATCTTCAAAAAGGATCTGCCGTCTTGCCTTCCTAAGTAGGAAACAAACCCTTACCAAGTTCAAAAATCATGAATTAGTGGACACATGTATCTTTGAAACTTTGAATATTGTCGGTTATATCCTGGCCCATCGGCAATGAGATACAAGATATGTGGGTAGTTTCCCGCTTCATTTTGACACCTCAATATTGATTGTCAACCTGCAAATTCAAAAGGGTTTGCTTCCGTACTGTTAATTCATTAAACGATTGATTGTTCATCATGGAGTTCATCCCGATAAAGCTTTCAAAGCCAAATCTCATTTTGCCTAGAATTTTTTTTTCCAACTCCGCAACTTTGCAAACTCATGAGTCAGGTCTAGTGAGTGGTTACCACCCTAACAGTGTGGATTCCAAAAATAAGCGTATAAGTTAAACCAGTTTCAAAATCTTGTTGTTATGAAGGCAACGATAAATGCAGGTCACCAATCCGATTTAGCATATGAAGATATATTTAAATTCTATGAATTAAGAGAATTATGGTGATGTCACAGTTTGCATGCATTGATGTTCGTTGCATCCGTGTGTGAGAGAGGTACTGGTACCTCATCCGTGTTTGATGTCCAATGAAGAGTGTAGAGAGAAGGGGGAGAGGGGGAAATGAGTTTGTGCCGAGGATACAAGGTTTAGTAGGCGATGCCGGACGAGCCCCCCCCCCCCTCCTCTCTTCGGTGCAAAGAAAGCGTCAAATTATGTCTCATGTCTTAACTTTGAAAAAAAGATACATCCTAAGGAGCTTGAATATTTGCTTAGAAGTCGACCAGGAAAATTATAAAGTGCTATAAGATAACACTCTGTAGCAATGATAAAATGCTTTCCTGTACCTAGGTGACCAGGATTATATCATCCTAATCACACACACTGACACACAGGCACATATCCTAGCTAGAACTACGTATCCAGATATCAGGTTGTTCGTTCAGGGAGCATCAGACATAAATATCTACTTCTCCGAAAACCAACACCGGTGCTGTCCGTCCGCCCTCCTGCCAGTGCCAGTCCAGCCATGGCAGGAGCCAGAGGAGCAAGCGGCCAGCTGGGTTCAGAGAGACACACGGTTGCCCCCTCGCGTTCCATGTGATCTCCATTCTTCCGACCTCGAGGTCGTCGTCGTGCCGCCACCCACACCAGTAAGTAAATAAATTACCCAACGACGGCAATGATACGGACCGGTAGGTTTTGGCGTCCTCCCGGTCGCTCGAAAGCGTAGCTTGCTCCATCAGGGACAGAAACTGCGCAAGTGGCTGCTAAATATGGGTCTACGATCCCGATCGGGCAGCCCCTGCCAAGTCTTCTCCCCGGTTATGCATGAATGGCAAATTACCCGGGCCTTGGTTTTCTCAGAGGGGTGGCTTTGCAGTTCAGTTCATCATCATCACAAGAAAAGAACATAACCTTTTCCCAGTCCCAGATGCTCGAAAGAGTAGACCACTGGTTGGAGAAGAAGAAGAAGAGGGCTTGATTGTCTAGATGAAATCCTGTTTAATCACTAACGATAAAACTAAAAAAAAATATGCCTTTTTTAGGTTATCTGCTTGCAGGCCCCCCCAGCATTATCGAAAGCTAATCATCAAGCGGAGTGTTCATCCTTTTCTCCGCCTGCACAGAGTTTTGCATGTACGGACTCATGCATACACCTAATAATGATCATGGATTCATGGTAGACGAACAAAGCGATCAAGGCGTGGATACAAAAGCTGAAATGGAACATTATCATCATGCATTATGAAACGATTCCCCAATTAATTAATTTGAGGACGACATAGGCAGACCTGAGCATATATTACACTCCGAGATCCGACCGGACAGTTCCGCAACGAAAGGTGCCTGCCTGGCCAGTGGCCACCCCACTCTCATCCACTCCTAAATGAGAAAGAAGCTAGTGGAAATGGGGAATTAGGCATCCCTAATCGTGCATGGATTCGGTGTCAAGAGCGACCCTTTTCCCGCTGTCCACAAGGCGATCATTGGAAGTCGCTGCAACTTGAGAGAAATTGCCGCTGCATGTGGCTGTGGAGGTAGCGGCAGCCCCCCACTTCCTTCAAGGGGTATATGCCCAGTCCCCATCTCTCTTCCCAATGTCGTCACATCAGTTTTTTATATGTGCAAGTAGGCAAAGGTGAGAGGATCATGTGGCCAAGGTGAGAGGATCATGTGGCCATTTCTCTGCTATATAAGCGCTTGACACTTACAATACTTGGCTACAACCACAACAGACAGATCAAATAAACATACAGTAGAAGCAGAGCAAGAGCAGAGCCTAGCTAGCACAACCATCCACCTGTTGAGGCGCCCTATCTTGCTCAGGATGGACAAGGTGAAGAGCCATGGCAGCAAGAACAAGGGGTCAGGTGGAGTAGGAGGAGGGCTGAGCAGGATGCTGAGGCAACACAAGGCCAGGCTCTATATCATCCGCCGATGCGTTGTCATGCTCCTCTCCTCTTGATCTGATTCCTCTCACTAGCTTAGGCTTGACAGATCCTTTGGTGCGTGTGTACATAGTATTACTACATAACATAGGATAGTTCAGAAGTTTCGGATAGATGTTGTTCATGGTTTGGATGCAAATCTTGGTGTGGTATATGGTGCTCCTAAGTCCTACAGTGGCAAGGTTGTACATGTACTGATATGTCTGCTCTATAGGCAGAAGTGAACCATCTGAAGAGAAAAAGAGGTTACCCCTGGCATTCCATTTTATCAACGATATGCGGATCTGCTGCTTTTTTTTGCCGTTCTCATCAAAAGCGATATATGGATCTTGGTTTTGGTAATGTCACTGGGCTGGTCACAAATTGCAGCAAAAGTTATGTTGCGCCCATTCAATGCGACTCCATCGACCTCGATGACATCCTGCAAGCCTTCCCAGCGGTCCGTACCTCTTTCTTGATGCGATATCTTGGGCTCCCACCGCCAATTAGAAGATTGGGGCACACCCATTTCCAATACCTTGAGGATAAATCAGTTGGCAAGCTTGTGGCCACTCCTGGTCGGGTCGTTCTTATGAAGGCTGTGGTGACTGCCATTGCGATTTACCATCTTATGTCGCTGGACGTTCTGGTTGAGGTTTTAAAGAAGATTGACAGCTTGAGGCGTTCATACCTTTGGGCAGGCTGCTTATAAGCCAAAATCTGATGGTGGTACCCCCCAAAGAGTTGGTTGAGTCTTGATGATGATAATGACCGTGACATTTTTGCGGCGACCAACAAATTTACTATTGGAGATGGAAACAAAGCTAATTTTTGGGATTCCCCTTGGCCTGAGGATTCACCCGGAAGGCATCACCCACAAGATTTTTGAACTCTCACACAAGAAAAGTTGCACGGTTAGTAAGGCTTCGTTGGATAACTCGTTGACTCGTCGAATTGACACCTCCCTTCGCATCTCAGTGGAGCACACTAGGAGTTCATTGCGCTTTGAGAAATGCTTGAGCATGTTCACCTTGCCCATGGAATTCAGGACTCCATTTCCTGGAAGTTCGCTTTCAACGGGGAATACTCCACGACTTCGGCGTATAAGGGGCAATTTCCTGGGCAAACTTCCATGGCCTGGTCCCCATGCTTTGCGGAGATTGGGCTCCCCCCAAATGTAAGTTCTTTGCCTGACTTGTCATCCAAGATAAAGTTTGGATGGCTGACAGATTGCTCCGTCGTGGTTAGCCAAATTGTGGCTTGTGTGATTGTGTCCTCTTTGCAATCACTCATCTGTCAATGCTGATACATGCGTCGGGTATAGACGGATATCACCATTTGGCTTGGACTACATCGCATCTTGGATTCAGATTGGTGCCTCGCAGCCTCGGTGAAGGGGTGGTGGATCAAGATGGCTAGCATGAGGGACCAAAATAGAAATGCCATCTCGTCCCCGATGATGCTTGTGACGTGGGGAATTTGGAAAGAGCAGAATGTCATGGTCTTCCGAAACCTTAGCGCCCCATTGATGGTGATTGTGATGAAGATTAAATAGAAGGCCCGTCTTTGGGCTTCAGCGGGACCTACACACTTGAGTATTGCAATGTTGGTGAGTAGGGAAATGCACAGGAGCTCCTGGGTGCTCCACACCCCTATACAAATATTATTTTCAAAAAATACTAGGAAAAATGAAAAAAGTGAATTTGTGGGATATGAAACATGGGTGCCCAATTTACTCAGGTGTGAAGTTTCATAAAAAAGTACCAGAAAATGTATATGTAGCGAAGAAAATATAGTCATACTTACAATCCTTCCAAACAAATTTTTTCTATGCATAGGATTTTTTTGTCTTTTCTTTATTGAAAATATGTTTCCTGGTATATTTTCACGAAACTTCACACGGACATAGATTGGACACCGATGTTTGATATCCCAAAATTCCATTTTTCTTTGGAATTTTTTGGTTTGTTTATTGAATTTAATACTCGTATAGGGGTGTGGAGCATCCGAGTGCTCCAAATCCCCTTCCCGGTGAGTAGTTGTTTTTATTAATCCACTCGGCATGTCTATTAAACATTCTTCCTTAAAATGGAAATGCCAAGTCTTTTGCCCTGCTTCAATAAAGAAATATCTACGATATCAGCTGCTTTACCAAGGTAGTTGGCAGCAGTGTCACATTTTTTTTAAGTACTTTCTTGCGGACAGTGGAGTTTCTCCACTCGAGCTCAAATGCATCCTCGTAAACAGTAAAATAAAAACAATAGAAAAAAGTCTATTTTTTTTCAACAACGAGTGTTGAATTTTCTGCTTATGTGCAAATTTTTGTGATGAAATAACATTCATGAAGGTTTGGGCAAAATAACAAAGTCGATGCTCTAATGTTTTTTAAAGCAGTTTGAAGTGTTTATTTTGTTATTTTTGTCCAGACCTCCATGAATGTGATTTCATCATGAAAAATTTCACGCATACAGAAAACTAAGCAATGTTTGTTATAAAAAATAGATTTAAAAAAACTCTAATTTTTTATATTTTATTGTTCATAGCGGGACCATTTGAGGTTAGGTTAGAAGAACACTTTTGGTTGCCTTCTAGTTAGTTGGAAACTAAGCTCGTACCTACAAATTTAAATGGTTAATTTCATCTTGTGTCCAATTTGCAGTGACATCGTGTATGATCAATTCACATATATGCATATCAGAATTGTATATGCTTACTATTATTTTGAGAATGGTTATCGAAATTATAATTCCGTTGGTAGTTAAAGCATCTTCAATGGCCGCCCTGTTTTAGGGCAGTAGGCGTTTGTAGGCAAAAAAACAGCCTCCGACAGCTGTCCTATCATAGAATTTTTGTAATTTTTTCGGGGCAGCCTTGAAATGCAGCACCAAGTGTCGCAAATATACAACACTTGGACGGCTGCCGCAAAATAGCGCGACTACATGGTGATACTAAACCGAAGCAGTTTCGCTCCTGCGTGCGGCTGGACCTCCACCCTGCCGAAGGTCACTGTCGCCCGCCCCCGACTCCGCCAAGAACCCGCCCTCCACCCGCCCCCTCGGACGGGTCATCCCTCCGATTTCGAATCCGCCACCCCTCCTATTCCGACTGATTCCTGCCAACCACCGGAGTGCCACAACCCGGCCATGTCCCTCCGAGGTGGACTAGTAGCCGCCAATACATTGTTGCTTGCCGCCCGACCGCCGCCACCGAGCAGATCAACAACAAGCTTGGGGCGGCGTCGCCGGCGCGTCGCCGGTGATTTTCAGCTGCGTTAAACAATATGATCAGTGAGAACGCGCATGGACAAGATTTGGATTACAGTGTGTATGACCTCATGGGACAACCGGTGTGGCCTAGTCGGAAGCCAGACCGATCTGTCACTTTCTTGAGGTCTACGATGACATTCGAGATGCCGATACACTACACACGAAGATCTGCAAAAAAAAAGTGATGGAGGAGTGGTGGGCATGGCATGGGCGACAACATACACCTAGCTTTATCTATATGTTTGTTGCATTTGTGTGATGAATTTTGTTGTATTGTGTGCTAAACTTTATTGTTGAGCTTAATGAACAATTTATATTGGGGGTTTGATGCACTATGTAATAATTTGTACAATTTGTTTTGGATTCATTTGGAATGCATTTGGTATTTTGTGTGTGTGCAATATGTATAAATAGAGATGAAAAATGTGCATGCGGCAGCTGTTGGAGACGACACTTTGTCGTGCCTAAAAAAAGAAGTTTTAGCGCCCTAATTTTTTACTCCAAGTCCAAAACAGACGGCCTAAAATACATATATGGAACTCGTGACCCAGGAGCGTTGCATGGTGTATTTCAGATTTAAGGTCTTGTTTGTTTGAACCGGAGCTTGACGGCAAGCAGCTGCAATACACCACCAACTGCATATAATGCACTGAACTGAATTGTCTCCATATTCGTCTGAAAATATGTACCATGAAACATATAGTAAGCGTACAACAAATCGGCATTCGCCATCTCGATGCGTACCACAATTTCTCTAGAAAAATATAATCACAACTGTATCATGATAAAATATTTTCATGGTCTACTAGAGAAATGATCTCCTGTCCCTAGCATGACCAGGATTGCAGCATCATAGGCGTATATCCTAGCTAGAACTACCTATCCGGATATCAGGTCGTTCGTTCAGGGGGCATCAGACAGAAATATCTTCTACTACTATTTCTCTGAAAACAAACACCGGCCGGAGCTGTCTGTGCAGCCATGGCACGAGCCAGAGGAGCAAGCGGCCAGCTGGGTTCAGAGAGAGACACGCTTGCCTCCTCGCGTTCCATGTGATCTGATTTGCTTAATCAGGGACAGAAATTGCGCAACCGACCAGTAAGTAAATAAATTACCCAACGAGCAACGACGGCAATGATACGGTAGGTTTTGCAACCGCAAAAAAAAAAATGATACGGTAGGTTTTGGCGGCCTTTCCGTCGGCCGAAAGCGTAGCTTGCTTCATCAGGGACAGAAACTACGCAAGTGGCTGTTGAATATGAGTGTATGACCCCGATCGGGCGGCATCGATCGGCAACACATGAATGAAAAATTACCCTCGTCGGCGTCGCGGTTCTCTCAGAGGAGTTGGTTGTTTGGCAGTTCAGTTCATCGTCAGCACGGGAAAAGAATGCACAACTTTTTCGCAGGAGCTAGAAAAAGTAGCCCATTGATGGAAGAAGAGAGCTTATAATTATCAGTATACAAATGCCTTTTGTTTGTTTAGGTTATCTGATTGCTCGCAGTTGCAGGGCCCCCACTATTATGTATTATCGGAAGCTAATCATCAAACAGAGTGTTCATCATTTTCTCCGCCTGCGGAATTTGCATGTACGGACTCATGCAATAATAGTGGCCGAACAAAATGATTAGCGAAATTAATGCCCCAGCTAGGAATTAGTCATCGTCAGGCATTATATAACGATTCCTCCGATCTGAGGACGGCATGAGCATATTTTACGTACCAAGATCCGAGTCCGACAGGCGCCTAGGCTGGCCACTCACTCGCATCCATTTTCTATTACGGGACGGCACCCACTTCCATCCAAATTAGGCGTCCTGATGGTGGATGCAACCGGCGGATTCGGTGTCAACAGCGACCCTTTTTCGTTGTCTAGCCGGCGATTGTCCCCTGCAGCGTCATCGGAATCCGCTGCAACTTGAGGTTTCTAAAGCGCAAGTGCCTGTGGAGGTAGAGGTAGCTCCCCACTTCCTACAAGGGGTATCTGACCCCGCCCCCATCCTCTGTGTTCGATGCCCCTCCCTGTCCCATCAGGGTTTCTATAAGCGCAAGTAGGCAGAGCTGTGACTGAGGATCATGTGGGAGTGTTGTGGTCTCTCCCGTTTGGCCATTTCCCTGCTATATAAGAGCTGCACACTTACTCGGCCACACCACAGCACTACACAGATCCATTCATCCAGTAGAAGCAGTGGAAGAGCAGAGCAGAGCCGAGCCTTCGTCCTGCACAACCACCCTCCTCAGGCGCCCTATCTTGCTCAAGCTCAGGATGGACAAGGTGAAGAGCCATGGCAGCAAGCACAAGGCATCAGGAGGATCAGGATCAGGAGGGCTGAGCAGGATGCTGAGGCAGCACAAGGCCAGGCTCTACATCATCCGCCGATGCGTCGTCATGCTCCTCTCCTCTTGATCCCATTCTTCTTCTTTCTAGCTTAGGCTTGACAGATTCTTTGGTGCGTGAGTACATAACATAGGGTAGTGTAGAAGGTCCCAATAGATGTTGCTGAAAGTTTCTGTGTGGTATGGTGCTCCTAAGTCCTGCAATGGCAAGGTTGTACATGTACTCATGTGTCAGGTGTTGGAATGTTACTTTGTGTGTTTGCTCTATCAGCACAAGTGAATGATCTCAAGAATAAAAAGGGGTTACCCCTGGCATTCCATATTATCTACACATCTCAGTAATGTTTCTGTGATATCGACTGGTTTACTCGGAAAATTGGCAGCATTGTCACATGTATTTTCTTAGTACTTGCTTCTTGTTAGTTGGTAACTAAGAACATCTCTAGCCTGTGCCTTAAACACGGTTTTTGAAGAGTTAACCACACCTAGCCGAGCTCCTATTCAGCTAATTTTGAGGAGTTATCCCAAAAAACTGCCCCCAACCCTTATTTTTGAGGGGTCGCTCACACTTCTCAGAAAAAAATGCCCCCTTCCAACTCCTGCCCGCCGCGCCTCTTCTTTCTAGTGTCGCTGTGGCCGCCATTCGAGGTCATGATTTCCGGGAGAATCGAGCCACTTCCGTCGGAGTCGACCCACGCGCCAAGGGAGTAACTCGGAACAAAAGTCAAATTTGAATCTATAATGTGTTTTCAACCAAAAATCCAATTTAAATTTTGTTTGCATATTTGTGTTCCTTGCAACGAGGACTTTCAAACAAGATCACTCTTGAATGCATTTTGGCAACTTCTAAAATTTAATAGTTCTTGCTACTTTCCAGTTCTCCCAAATCTTCTTCGGTGAATTCTCATCCATGTATAAATAACCTAGCTTGACAAAGACAACCATATAGACCACATGCTTGCTTCTGTAACTCCCCCTAGTCCTCAGCGTCCATCTTAGTTGGCTTGACATCCTACAACGATTTCAAGCATCCCCTGTTGTGCCAACAAATCTTTCACCCTTGTCAACCCATCTCAAACCTGGTACTCATTGACACCGTACTATTGGCATGACTGAGCTGTGAAAAAATACACAAGCTTCTCATCGTGATGCCCAAGTACACAATGTTATAACCCATGACGGCCAGATAGCGATAGACACGCAGAGGGACCCGACGGCGTGTGCCGTCGCCTGGGTGACCGGTGTTGTGATATCTCGGGAGAAGCGCTAGTAGCCATTGCCCCAGAAAGTAGGCGGGTTCACCAGACATCATTAGCAACTCTCGATGTCGTCATCGTGTTGTGATACATATCTCCAGTTACTCGAACATTACCAAATGCACATCGTGCACTGAACTGAATTGTTTCCATATTCGTCCGAAAATATGTAAGTATCCTGAAACATATAGTAGGCGTACAACAGATCCGCAATTGCCATCTTGATATGTATCCCAATTTATCCCAAACAAAGAGACATCACTCTGTAGCAAGTATCCCTAATCACACACAAACACACACACACATCCTAGCTAGACCTAGTGGATAGTTCGTTAGGGGAGCATCAGACAGAAATATCTTCTTCTCTGAACTGGAAACAAATACCGTCACCTGTCAGTCCAGCGCCATGGCACGAGCCAGATGAGCAGGCGGCTAGCTGGGTTCAGAGAGGGACACACGCACGCTTGCCCCCTCGCGTCCCATGTGATCTCGCCGACCCCGAGCTCGTCGCCGTGCCGCCACCGACCAGTAAGTAAATAAATTAACCAACGACGGCAATGATACGGTAGGTTTTGACGGCCTTTCCGTCGGCCCAAAGCGTAGCTTGCTTCATCAGGGACAGAAACTGCGCAAGTGGCTGTTGAATTTGGGTCCATGACCCCGATCGGGCAGCATCGACCGGCAACCGATGAATGAAAATTTTACCCGCGCCCCGTCCGGTTTCCTCCGAGGGGTTGGTTGGCAGTTGATCATCACCAGAAGTAGAAGAAGAAAAGAAGACATCTTCTCCCCAGAAGCTCGAAAGGGTAGACCGCTGATTAAAAGAAGACGTACAGCTTGATTATCCAAACGAAAACTGTGTAATCACTACCTAAAAACCGATAGAGTATTGTTCGTCCCTTTCTCCGCCTGCACATAATTTGCATGTACGGACTATATAATGCACCTAAATACCTAATGACGATCATGCATGGTAGCCGAACAAAACGATTAATTAACGCGTGGACACAAAAGCTGGAATTTCCCAGCTTGGAATCCCGCCGGAAACATTATCATCACGTCTTCATCACGCATTATAAAACGATTTCCTCCAGTTTGAGGACGACATATTAGAGACCTGAGCGTATATTTATACTCCGAGATCCGACCGGACAGTTGCTCAGCGAAAGGCGTCTAGCCTGGCCACCCACTCCCGGTCCCATCCGTCCTCACTAATCTGGAATTAGGCGTGCTGATCGCTGATGGAGCCGACGGAATCGCTGTCGAGAGCAGCCCTTTTTGGCTGTCCACAAGGCGTTTGTCCCCTGGTGCTGGTGCGTCATCGGAATCCGTTGCAAGTTGGGCGACGCTGCCGCTGCATGTGGCTGTGGAGGCGGTGGCGGCGGCCCCTCACTTCCTACAAGGGGTATATGACCCCGTCCCCGTCAGTTTTTTATAAGCGCAAGTAGGCAGAGCTGTGAGGATCATGTGGGAGTGTGGTGGTCTCTCCCGTTTGGCCATTTCCCTGCTATATAAGAGCTGCACACTTATACTTGGCCACAACCACAGCAGACAGATCCAGTATCCATCTAGTAGAAGCAGAACAAGAGCAAGAGCATAGCACGGCTTCCTTCGTTCACAACCACCTTCCTGTTCAGGCGCCCGTTCTAGCTCGACATGGACAAGGTGAAGAGCAATGGCAGCAAGCACAAGGGGTCAGGAGGATCCGGAGGGCTGAGCAGGATGCTGAGGGAGCACAAGGCCAGGCTCTACATCATCCGCCGATGCGTCGTCATGCTCCTCTGCTCTTGAGCCCATTCTTCTTCTTCCTAGCTTAGGCTTGACAAATTCTTTGGTGTACTACATAACATAGGGTAGTTCAGAGGTTCAGATATATAGGGTAGTAGTTTAGAAGGTCCCAATAGATGTTGCTGCAAGTTTTGGCGTGGTATGGTGCTCCTAAGTCGTGCAATGGCAAGGTTGTACATGTACTCATGTGTCAGGTGTTGGAATGTTACTTTGTGTGTTTGCTCTATCAGCACAAGCAAATGATCTCAAGAATAAAAAGGGGTTACCCCTGGCATTCCATTTTTATCTACATCTCAGTTTTAGTCTTCAATGCCGACTGCTTTGCTCATGAAATTGGCAGCACTGTTTTATTTTTGAAGTGCTTGCATTCTTGCCAGTCGAATATTTTGGAAGCTAGCCTCATACCTACAAAATTTGAAGTGGTTCATCTCATCCTAGTATGTCCAATTTACAGTGATACAGAGCAATTGCCACATCTCACATAAAATCTTCAGCGATTTTGCTTGTTTCGTACGATGCACTCGATTGCTCTTTTTTTTTTTGAAAATGGGGATAACCCCGGGCCTCTGCATCAAGATGATGCATGCAGCCATATATTACTAATAGAGCAAAATCCAGCAGCCGAACACTATGCACTCGATTGCTCATAGCTCATTGAAAAGTGATCCAATGATTTTTCTTAGTTGATGTCGATGTCATGCATACTTCGTATATTATACATACATACAAATATTCTTGCATTTTGTACCGCCGACACTATGAATTCATGTAAGTAATATGTTGGGAAAATGTTTGCATACCATGTCGTTGTATAATGCATTCTATGAGTACAGTCTTCTTACATAATTTGTGTTTATTTTAGTCCACATTGAATTCTTGAGTTGGCCTTATAAATAAAGTTTCTAATTGTCATCAATGTTATTCCAAAGCATAGCTATTTTAATAAAGCGGACGAAGGCCCCACCACCACCTTCCCGGGCACCAAAGCGAGCTTTGCCGGCTGGGGCCTCTGGTGGCGGCGCGGTGGAGGCGTGGGACAATGGGAAAAGTAGGCGGTGGCCAGGGTTTAACCCAAGTCGCCAGACAGGGGCGACACAGGGGTCAGGATCTAATCTACCAAAAGGCCCATGCCAAGGCGGCAAAGATCAGCCAAGTGATTCGACGGGCATGGCCGAAAAATCTAGAGGCTAAGGTATGGAACATCTCGAATGTTGCCGGTTCCCAACTGCAACCGGTAGCATCACAGATACAACCCCACAAGAATTGTGCAAGAACACATTTGAAGAAAATATGATCCACTTCCTCTATTTCCCCACAAAGGGGCATCGTCCGTCGCCGGGGCCGTGCCACGCCGTCGTCATGTGGGGTTGTATCAATCATCTGGACTGTGTATGTGTCCTCAATATTGGGTTTGATGATGGAGTACCACTCTCAGGGACTAAATCCAACTGTTAGTTGAGGGACGAAGATCATACCAAAAAAAGTTCCAGCATGAACGCCACTTCCCACTAAGTTGAGGGACGAAAATGCAGTTTACTACTCCCTCCGTCCCATAATGTAAGACGTTTTTCCACACTAGTGTAGTGTCAAAAAACGTCTTACATTATGGGACGGAGGGAGTATTAGAATAGAACAATGGAATTTTCCGCTAAAATGAATTAATGCCAATTACTCGCCGAGATGACCGCAACTCGAATGTGGTTTATCCCGGCCAGTGTCCATCTAGAGGGAACAGACTGAAAGCGTTGCATGGTGCATTGCAAATCTTAGGCTTTGTTTGTCTGAATTGGAGCACGACAAGCAGCTGCGATATGCTACCAAAAGGCATGTAATGCACTTCCATGCAGAATGCACTTGCTGTCTGGGCGTTCTTATGGAGGCGAGCAGGGCACCGGACGGGCGACGTGCCGTCTGGGCATTCTTATGGAGGTGCCCTGCTCCTCCGAAGGTGCGTGTTTTTGGTTGGCGGGTGGCTACAAATGCACTTGCAACATGGGCTAATAAATTTGATCGTCACATGGAGGTATCTGATTTGTGCCCACTATGTGGTCTCGAGCGAGAGGACACATTTCATGTGTTTTGCAGGTGCCCACGAGCCGTGGATCTATGGCGTACCATGGCAGATGTTTGTCGAATTCCCGAAGTCACATCAATACGAAACACGGGGCCGGAATGGTTCCTGAACCTCATAGCGGAGTGCGACGAGGGTGATTGTCTCAGAGTCCTCATGCTGATGTGGAGGTGCTGGTTCATCCGGAATGAGATCCAACATGACAAGAGACCACCACCCATGGAGGTTTCTCAACGCTTCTTACAGAGCTGCGTCGCCTCGTTGCTAGGCATACAACAATATCCAGCAGGTGACTGGGACAAGGGCAAGATGGTTGTGCAGCTGGACGGGGCGGAGCAACCAATACCGCATGTGTCGAAGGAGCCAAAGATCTCGCACAAATGGCGACAACCGCCACTGGGATGGGCCAAGCTGAATGTTGATGGGTCCTTCGCCCACGAGGATGGTAGGGCGGGTACTGGGATGGTCCTGCGCGGTCATGACGGTGGCATCATCTTCTCTGCTTGTCGCTCTTTGCGATCATGCTCTCGCCCTTTACATGCTGAGCTCGAGAGATGCCGGGAAGGCCTCGGCCTAGCCCTTCAGTGGACTGAGCTGCCGATCTCCCTTGAGTGTGACAGCCTGCAGGCCGTATCGATGATCAAGGCGACTGGACAAGATTGCTCCGAGCATGCAATGGTGATCGCGGAGTTCAAGGAGCTTCTGGGTAATAGGGAGTGTTGTGTTACTCACATTTATAGAGAGCAAAATAATGTAAGCCATGTGTTAGCAAACTTTGGTAGAACGGAGGACCGTACGGTGGTCTGGCTCCTCTCTGGACCGGCTAACATCCCTAGCTTGTGTAGGGATGACCTCTCCTGCTCTTGAGTAATACTATCCTTTTACCCCCACAAAAAAAGCCATATAAGGCACCTGACTGAATATAACTACACAAAAAAGGAATAATTCTCTCTATTGGCCTAAAAATAGAGCAAACAATGCAAGACCCCAACTTTAGGGGTCATAATTTCATTTTACCACAACTTTATGCTTTGCAACAAGGAACCCCATATTTTGAGGTAGTGATCCACAAATAACTCTATGCAGCTAAGCCATGTTAATAGTAAAACTGACTCTCGGGGCTGTAATGCCCAGGATGGAGTTATACCTCCTACGTGTCGAGGCACAACTTAAAGGCATAAATCCATCCTAGAATGATCTCAAGTTTGGTAATCTTTGCACAACTCATGTAAAAGAGGGGATTGTAAACATAAATAGTTGGCTTACACTCGCCACGTCACACAATTACAATTCAAGTCTCAATCATCATACATTAAGAACATCACAACCCTCTAAGGGCAAAATCCAAATGCAAGATACCAAACTTAAATAACATCCACAGGCGGATCGAATCCTAGTAGGAGTCTCCACTACTGATCATCCGGATATCGCACATAGTACCGACTACGCTCCTCGTCGTACTCCCAATCCAGCTCGGTGCCATCACCTGGATAGCTCACAACTGGACCTGCATCTGGTGTGGTGAAGTAACTGTGAGCCACAGAGGACTCAGCAATCCCGTTCCCGGGTAACAAGACTATTTAAGCCTTTGGGAGAGGAAAGGCTGAAGAAAAGAATAAGTGTCTGCAGCAGCAACTAGCAACTAGCTTACGTGAGTGAGAGCGAGAAGAGAAAGCCTCGGTGAGAAGTGATCACGAAGTGATCCTAGCTACAAGCTCCACAATCATAACCCCTCCGTGTTCAACTCCCGAATCCCTATTCGGAAATTGACAGTCACGGAACACACGCTGGTAGTGTATTAGAAACATTGTGTCAAGTTATCTACAACCGGATATTAACAAGCTCCCATCTGCCACATAACCGCGGGCACGGCTTTCGAAAGTTCAAACCCTGCAGGGGTGTTCCAACTTGACCCATTACAAGCCCACGATCCGCGGAGTCGCAACTCCAAAGTGGGAAGACCCGAGTATCCCCGGAATCCCGTGCTCAAGATATACCGAACTAAGGTAAGGCTAATCCAGCAAATCCTCCCGGCGTGTCGACACCCTGATAGTAGCCGCGCGTATCTAAGTCTCAAGACACGACCGGATGGGTGATGCTACGGGTTTTTACCAAACCTCGAGTTTCCTTGAGGTGGCCCCGCAGGACCCCCAGTTCGGACCAACACTCATGTGGAGCACTGGCCCGGGGTTGTTGATTAAGAAAAAGGGTTTATAACTCCCTATGCAAGTTTAGTTTGTTGTTAGGCAAATAGTACCAATGTTGGGACTTGCTGGAAAAGACTTAGCACTTAGCGGTTTATCGAGGGGGTCCCATACACCCCAACCGTGTTAGGAACGCATAATCAAGGAACATAACACCGGTTTATACGGTTCCTAACGGCATGAGTGGAACAAATCACCAAGCAAAAGGCTTAGCCTTCCACCCTTGCCAATATATAGATGATTTCATTTTAAGCATTTATATAGTGTGATATAACCCAACCAAACTTCAACGTGAAGCAAGCATCTTCGGTCTTCACCTGCAGCTAGCAATGCTATAAGAAGGGCTGAGCGAAGCGTACTTAGCCAAGCAACGGTTTGCATAGGTAGGATGGTTAAACATGGCAATGGTTTACAAGTAGGAGGCTGACAAGAAGATCATGGGCATCGAGGCAAAACTATAGAGCGGATCTACTAGCAATAGGCAAAGATAGTAATGTTATCGGGGTTCGGTCATCTTGCCTGAAGAGAAGTCGTTCGGATCGTAAGAAGGGTCCTCGTGCTCAACCTCGTTGGAAACCTCGTGCTCGTATTTGAACTCAGACTCTGCTTCCTGCTCTAAACAAAACAATCACACCAAGCACCAATCAACAAGATGCAATGCGCACTCGAAAAAGATGAATGCATGATGGATGCACTAAGGATGCACACGGAGCACGGAAAATATCACTCAAGCAAAACACCTCAAAACATGATAACAATCTGATATTATTAATCTACACGGAAAAACAATCAAGTTACATATAAGATTCGCTGAAATCGGAGTTACGGGCTAAAAGTTATGCCCGAAACAAGAAATGAGCGAAAACTGAAAATTACAGCATCATAGCAACTTCGGAGCTCAAAATAATTGAGCTACAGCATTCAAATGTCATGGCAAAGGACATGAACACAAACTAGACATATACTACAGCAACTAAGTCCAAAGGTGCACCCCCAACGGAGCCACAGATCAATAGCAATGATCTTGGACATATTGAACTTGACAATAAAATTCTGGCAGCAGAATTTTATTGAAACTTTGGAGCAAAAGATAAACATGCTACAGCCACTTAAATAGGCATGTGAGAACATGAATGGAAAGACAACAATATATACTACAAGGAACAATCAAGGTCCACTCCAAAACTATCATGCTTTGTCCTAGAACATCACACGAACATGGCATCGGAACGTTACAGATTTCAGACTTAGTGAAAAACCACTAAGTCCTAAAACAGCAATTTCATCATGGCATCTAAAAGAGCATGTTTAAGTCACCTCGAAACTAAACATGGCAAGAGGTAAGCACCTCATCAAAGTACACATGACGGTGATCCCGAAACACACAAGCATGCTTCATGGAGATAAACACAACGATAGCAACGAGCTCAACAAGATGGCATTTCATAACAAGTGAAACAACATCACAGCCACATGGCACTTTGCAACGATGATAAACATGGCAAGAATAAATCTATCATGCTACCTAGCACAAACAACATGTAGAGCATGGCAAGACGAACACGTGGACATGTCATTTGCATCATTCGGACAAACGAGCTAAAAGATATCACATGGCAAAGATGGCATAAAAACATCACATAGCAGCAGTTTATATCATGATGCACTCTTGCAACAGCAAAACAAGCACCTAGATGATCTCTAACAAGCATGACAATAACAGATAAAACGTAGTGCACGATCCCACGAACGTCTGGACATGCTATATGCGCGAATCGGAGCAACAGACAAAAAGTTAGATCAGTTTGAACATAGCATCAGCACACAAAAATACTGGGACTTAGAGATATTTGAGGGTCAACCTTCTCAGTCAGCAGATCTGGAGCCAAAGGCCCGAAGAGGTGGATCCGGCCCAGCTGTGCGGCGGCCCACCGGCGCGCGGGAAGGAGGCGGCGGCCCGCGCTGGCGCGGTCCAGCGGCGGTTGCGGAGGAGGAGGCCTCGGGCCTCGTTGGTCAACGCGGGAGGCGGGGCCGGCCCACCCTGCGGCACTGGCGAACGGCCCAGCTGGCGCGGCCGGCGCGAAGGAGGTGACCCGCGGTGGTCTGGTGAGGGAGGGGCGAGGCGGCCTGGCCCGAGGAACTGGGCCGTACGGGCTCGCGGCCTCGGTGGCGACTGCCTGACGAAGGCGCTGGATCGGCTCGGAGGAAGAGCGGCGAAGGGAGGTGGGGTGTCGGGCCCCTCGGGCTGGCTCGATTTGCAACGGGGAAGTGGTCCCGTGGGCGATCGGGGAGATGGCCCAGCGCTGAGGCGGCTCGGGGCAGATCGAAGGAAAACTGCAGCGAGGGAGGTGGGCCTCGGTCGATCGGCCCTCCTGGCCGATCCGATCGAGCGGGGGAACAAGCGCGGCTGGCTCGAGGGCGTTGACCCGCGCGGATACGGAGGGATCTGGTCGGAGCTGCTTCGAGCTGCGGCTGCGGCTGGTTCCCTCGAGAGAAAAAGGCCAAGTGGCAGATGAGGATTTGTGGATCTGAAGAAAAAATGAGGGGAAGAGAGGAGGAAGAAGAGGCTAGGGTTAGGGATGCCAAAATAGACTAGGGGTCTAAATATAGCAGTTTTTTAGGGTTAGGGGGATTTAGGGGTGCTAGGAGCCCTCCGATCGCGATCCGACGGATCCGATCGCGGGGGTAGTTTAGAAGGCCTAGGAGAGAGTAGTAGACTGCAGTAGGGGTGTTCCTGGGACACAAAGTGAAGGCACTTTGGACCCACACGAACAACGGATGGGAATAGCAACGGAGTCCAAACGCGACGAGATTTGAGAGGCGGGTTGCACACAAAAAAACAACACAGACAACAACCTCGCGGCACACCGGTAACGTTACACGCCCGAACAACAAAGTAGGCCTACGGGACGTCACGGACACGTGAGGGAGCTCCGGAACGCGAAACGGACAACGGGAAGGAACGCGTGGAACCGGATGCAACCGACAACACAAATGCAATGCAATGCACATGTCTACATGATATGAATGAATGCCACACACTCACACAACAAAACGACGAAAACCCGAAAGACAAAGAACCCGGAATGGAAATAGATGAAGCCGGAGATATATTATATACCCAAAAGGGAAAGTATTACATCCGGGGCATTACAAACTCTCCTCTACTACAAAAAGATCTCGTCCCGAGATCTAGGACTGGAAAAAGGAAGGGTACTCGGAACGAAGATGATCTTCTCGTTCCCAGGTAGCTTCTCGGTCGGTGTGATGTGACCACTTGACTTTCAGAAATTTGATGGACTTGTTGCGGGTCTTGCGTTCGGTTTCTTCGAGAATTGCAACTGGATGCTCTCGGTAGGACAGGTCTTGTTGAAGATCAATCTCCTCAAACGGAATCATGCGCTCAGGTGCCTTGAAGCATTTGCGAAGTTGAGACACATGGAAGACATCATGAACATTTGCGAAGTTGGGAGGGAGCTCAAGTTGATAGGCTAGGTCGCCTCTTTTGCCAAGAATCTTGAAAGGCCCGACGTATCTAGGAGCAAGTTTTCCTTTGATACCGAATCTTTGGGTGCCTTTCATCGGAGAAACTCGGAGATAGACATGATCATCGATGTTGAATGCCAAATCACGATGCTTGCCATCATAGTAGCTCTTCTGACGCGACTGAGCGGCCTTGAGATTCTCACGTATGACTTTGCACATTTCTTCGGCTTCTGAGATCAAGTCATTGCCAAGAAGTTGACGTTCGCCTGTTTCAGACCAGTTGAGAGGGGTACGGCACTTTCTGCCATAGAGAATTTCAAACGGTGCTTTGCCTGCACTTGCTTGAAAGCTGTTGTTGTAAGAGAACTCGGCAAATGGAAGGCAGTCTTCCCATTTCATGCCAAAGGAGATGACACAGGCTCTGAGCATGTCTTCTAGAATCTGATTGACACGCTCGACTTGACCACTAGTCTGAGGGGTGAAATGCAGTGCTGAACCTGATCTTAGTGCCCATGGCGGACTGAAAGGAGTCCCAGAACCTTGATGTGAACAAGCTTCCACGGTCTGAGGATATAACTTGAGGAATGCCATGTAGGGACACAATTCTGGAAGTGTACAGCTCTGCCAATTGAGCTGCATTGATTGATTCTTTGACTGGAAGAAAGTGAGCGACTTTGGTAAGCTTGTCAATCACCACAAAGATAGCATCATTTCCTCGCTTGGATTTAGGAAAGCCAGTGACGAAGTCCATTTCAATGTGGTCGAACTTCCACTCGGGAATAGGAAGAGGTTGGAGAAGACCGGCTGGACGTTGATGTTCTGCTTTCACTCTTCTGCAAACATCACATTCATTCACGAATTGGGCAATCTCCCTTTTCATGCGTGTCCACCAGTAAGACTGCTTGAGGTCTTGGTACATCTTGGAACTGCTAGGATGAATGGAAAGGAGAGAATCATGAGCTTCTTCCATTATGAGCTTCCTGAGATCACCTTTGGGAACAACGAGTCTGTCCTCGAAGAACAAGGTATCTCTCTCATCAACACGGAAGCACTTGTATTTTGGAGTGCCCTTTACAATCCCATGTTTCACTTTCTTCACCATGGTATCACTGAGTTGGGCCTCACGGACTTGATCTTCCAAGGTAGGAGCAATTTGGAGATTTGCAAGAAAACCCTACGGAACAACTTGGAGGTTGAGTTTCCTGAAAGCTTCACAAAGCTCAGGCTGGTACGGCTTGATAAGAAGGCCGTTGCAATATGCCTTTCTGCTCAAAGCATCTGCAATCACATTCGCCTTGCCAGGAGTGTATTCAATGCTGGGATTATACTCTTGGATCATTTCAACCCAACGAGTCTGACGGAGGTTCAGATGCGGCTGTGTGAAGATGTACTTCAAGCTCTTGTGATCGGTGAAGATGTCGACCTTTCTGCCCAACAACAGATGTCTCCACGTAATCAGAGCATGTACCACAGCTGCTAGCTCGAGATCATGTGTGGGATAGTTCTTCTCACTTGGCTTTAGCTGACGAGAAGTGTATGCCACAATTCTCTTATCTTGCATAAGCACACCACCAAGACCTTGAAGAGAAGCATCACAGAATACTTCATAGGGCTTGGATTCATCCGGAGGAGTCAGAACTGGAGCAGAGACAAGCTTCTCTTTGAGAGTTTTGAATGCCACTTCACACTCTGGAGACCAAAAGTATTTGACATTCTTCTGAAGCAAGTTGGAAAGAGGCTTGGCAATCTTGGAGAAGTTCTCAACAAACCTTCTGCAATAGCTGGCAAGACCCAGAAAACTGCGGAGCTGCTTGACGTTCTGAGGAGCTTCCCAGTTGACAATTGCTTCAACTTTCTCGGGATTAACCGCAATACCGTCAGCTGAGATGATATGGCCCAGGTATAAAACCTTATCGAGCCAAAACTCGCACTTGGAGAACTTGGCATAGAATTTATGCTCTCGGAGTCGATCAAGAACCAGACGTAAGTGCTTTTCGTGATCTTCTTCATTCTTGGAAAACACCAGAATATCATCCAGATACACAAGCACAAACTCGCCAGTATAGGGGTTGAAGATGTAATGCATCATCCTCGAAAAGGTAGGAGGAGCATTGGCGAGACCGAAGGACATGACGGTATACTCGTATGAACCGTAGCTCGTTCTGAAGGCCGTCTTGGGAATGTCTTCCTCGCGAATGCGAATTTGATGATAGCCCATTCGGAGGTCAAGCTTAGAGAACACTTTAGCTCCTTTGAGCTGCTCGAAGAGTTCGTTGATGTTGGGGAGCGGATACTTGTTCTTAATCGTCTTCTTGTTCAATGGCCGGTAGTCAACACAGAGACGCTCCGTGCCATCTTTCTTCTTGACAAATAAGACACCACAGCCCCACGGAGACGTACTAGGTCTGATGAGACCCATACTCTCTTGCTTATCAAGCTGCTTCTTCAATTCCTTCAATTCATCCGGAGAGAGCTTGTACGGACGCCGGCATGCTGGCTCAGTACCCGGCTCGAGTTCAATGACAAACTCCACCTGACGGTGTGGAGGCATGCCTGGAAGTTCTTCAGGAAAGACGTCTTGATATTCGTTCACCACCGGAATTTGAGATATGGCATTAATTTCGCCCTTATCATTAAGAGAGAAAAGCCGGATAGTGTTATCCCTGGAGGCGAAGATAATCACATATTCATCAGAATGAGTCATCTTGACTTCCTTCTGAGCACAATCAATGTGAGCATCATGCTGAGAAAGCCAATCCATTCTGAGGATGAGGTCGATGTCAGAATTACCAAGAATCACCGGAGAAGCCAAAAATCGATAATCACCCATGCGAATAGAAACATCCGGAGCATATATACTGGAATGCATTCGTCTCCCCGGAGAAACAACTGATAACTCCCTTGGCAAACTTTTGATGTCAACATTATACTTGGATGCAAATGGTTGAGACATGAAAGAACATGAAGCACCCGAATCAAACAAAACTTTAGCAGGGATAGAGTTCACTGGAAGGTTACCCAAAATGACATCAGAAGAATTCTCCGCTTGCGCTGCATTCATCAGATTGACCCTTGCTGCCTTTGGATCATGCCTGACAATAGCTGAACTCACAGGTGGAGGAGGAGGAAGACGCTTCGGATTCGGACATCTGTTGGCATAGTGACCTTTTTGAGTGCATTTATTGCAAGTCACTTCTGAGAGAGGACGGAAATGAGAACCACTTGACTTGGAGCCTTGAGACTGAAACTGCTTCTTCGACTGGTTGCTCGGGTTGGGTGGGTGGGAGAAGCCACGTCCACTAGAGTTCTTGTTGTTGGAGTTGTTGGAGTTGTTGTATGGAGCTCGAATCACTGGAGGAGGAGGAAGCCAGAATTTCTGATGCTTCGAGACCATCTGAGACGATGAGGAAGAGTGAACGGCATCTCGAATTCTCTTCTTAGAAGCCTCCATCTTAAGCTGAGCTGCTTCTTGTTTCAAAGCCATGTTATAGAACTTGTCGAATTCATCGGGCTCGAACAAAGTGAGAGCAAGCTGAAGTTCATCTTTGAGACCTCCACGGAACTGGTAGATTTTGCTCTTGGCATCAGGAATGTCTTGCTTAGCATAGCGAGCGAGGTTTTGGAACTTGACATTATACTGATAGACTGTCATGGAGCCCTGCTTCAGGTTGCGGAATTGCTCACGCATACCCTCGATGACACTTGTTGGAATGTGGTGAGAGCGAAAATCCTTGCAGAAATTCTCCCAAGAGATCACTTGACCCGGCCTGGAGTCTTTGTACTGCTGCCACCAATCAGCTGCTTGATCTTTCAGTTGGAAGGCTGCAAACTTCACATAATCATCTTCCTTCACGTTACTGCACTCAAAATGCTTCTTTATGTCGGTTAACCAATCTTCAGCATCAAGAGGGTCGACACAGTAACTGAAAGCTTTAGGATTGTTGGCCAAGAACTGGTTGAGAGTAGCATGGTGCTGCTGGTTGAAGAAGTTGCCTTGGTTCCCTGGAATACCCTGATTAGCTTGATTAGCTTGCATCTGCTGCATCATCTGCATCATCAACTGGGTGTTCTGAGCTGTAGTCTGCATAATTGCTCTCCAAGCCTCAGGCGGTGGAGGAGGGGAAGGAGGATGCTCTGGGACCTCTTCCACCTCTGGGTTAGCGTTGGGAACCTTTTTCGGAGCCATCCTGTAAGAGATGACCACGAATCAGCAATTGATTGACAAAAGGTATAAGCTGAATCAATGGAATGAATTGCAACAAGTCTTCACAATAATCATTCGAACAATAGGAACGAATGAAATCATTCGAACAAGAGGAACGAATGATATTCTCAGTTAAATGATAACATCAATCTTCACGAGAAGCCACATAGGGATCAAAAGGTAAAATAAGAAAACAACAAGGTACGGACGGGAACAAACACAAGAGAGGAGTTTCGTTCTAACATCTTTGTGCTGAAAGCATATGAACGCGTTACGAAAAGGTTTTGCAATCCCCGGATCAGCATAGCCAAGGACCCTTTAAGATGCAACTCCTGATAGTAACATCGGTCATATAACCCCTTCACTCAATGTAGAACCCCGAACTCACTAACCTGCATTCGTTGGAAGAATGCCTACGATCTACTGGATAAAACCCACCTATAGATTTCCGAAAGATTCCAGTTATGCAATCAGGTGTTGGGGATACACGGGAAGCACCGTGCAATCAACTCTAAACCTACATCCAGGTGTATCCATCCTTCAACACATAACCAGTCTTTCTCAGAAACTGTGTACCTCGGACCTTCGAAAAGCATCCACTATAACAAGCTATGGCAATACTCCCGAACTACCTCCCCAGTACTGGGTGATGTCGGGGTTATCTTGCCACTGGCCGTATAGGAGAGATTTTCGATGTCGGCCGTCTTAAGTATTTAGTACTGTCGCGATATGCTTGTGACAACAATACCCCGAAGCTCAACTCCCCGGGAACAGGAGGCATCGAGAACAATATCCTTGTCACAAGAACATCGAAACAATCCCAGAATACTCGCGGGATTCCTAAAAAAAAAATTTGTGCAATTTTTGAAGATAGGAGAGACAAGAGTAGTCGTCAGGAGTCCTCACCAGAGAGAAAAGGGATGAGAAGCAAAGAAATCCTACTCTCCGATATAATATAGGACTCAAAAAGTTTTCAGTGTGTGCCTAGACTCGACCGTCAACGATTCGATCAAACAGTGGGGGCTCCTAGGTCGGAGAAGGCTCTGAATACCAACTTGTAATGCCCAGGATGGAGTTATACCTCCTACGTGTCGAGGCACGACTTAAAGGCATAAATCCATCCTAGAATGATCTCAAGTTTGGTAATCTTTGCACAACTCATGTAAAAGAGGGGATTGTAAACATAAATAGTTGGCTTACACTCGCCACGTCACGCAATTACAATTCAAGTCTCAATCATCATACATTAAGAACATCACAACCCTCTAAGGGCAAAATCCAAATGCAAGATACCAAACTTAAATAACATCCACAGGCGGATCGAATCCTAGTAGGAGTCTCCACTACTGATCATCCGGATATCGCACATAGTACCGACTACGCTCCTCGTCGTACTCCCAATCCAGCTCGGTGCCTGTTGGGAAACGTTGCATGGGAAACAAAAAAATTTCCTACGTTCACCAAGATCAATCTAGGAGATGCATCTACGAGAGGAGAGTTGGATCCACATACCCTTGTAGATCGCTAAGCGGAAGCGTTAAGAACACGGTTGATGGAGTCGTACTCGCCGCGATTCAGATCGCTGAAGATCCAAGCACCGAAGCAACGGTGCCTCCGCGTTCTTCACACGTACGGCTCGGGGACGTCTCCTCCTTCTTGATCCAGCAAGGGGTGGAGGAGAGGTTGATGGAGAGACCGGCAGCACGACGGCGTGGTGGTGATGGTGGTGGAGGATTCCAGCAGGGCTTCGCCAAGCACCGCGGGAAGACGAAGATGTTATGGGAGAGGGAGGGCAGCACCGAGGCACAAACGTGTGTTGGCTGCCCTCCCTCTACCTCTCTATATATAGGGGGAATAGAGGGGAGGGGGGCGCCCTAGGGTTTCCCCTAGGGGGGCCGGCGGCCAGGGCAGAGGGGGGGCGGCGGCCAAGGGCTGCGCCAGGCCCTAGGGTTTCCCCCCCTAGGTGCCTTGCCCCCCAAGCCAGGGGGTGCGGCAGCCCTAGGAGGGGCCAGCCCCCCATGCGCACTAGGAGAGGGCCCAGGGGGGGCGCACAGCCCTATGAGGGCTGTTGTGTCCCCCCCTTTGTGGCCCATTAGGCCCGAAACCCCTTCCGGGACCCCGAAACCCCTTTCGGTCATCCGCCGATTTCCCGATGTTCCCCGGAACACTTCCGGACTCCGAAACCTTTCATCCTATATATCAATCTTTGTCCCCGGACCATTCCGGAGACCCTCGTCACGTCCGGGATCTCATCCGGGACTCCGAACAACCTTCGGTAACCATGCACTGTTCTCACTAACAACCCTAGCGTCACCGAACCTTAAGTGTGTAGACCCTGCGGGTTCGGAAACCATGTAGACATGACCGAGACACTCCCAGGTCAATAACCAATAGCGGGATCTGGATACCCATATTGGTTCCCACACGTTCCTCGATGATCTCATCGGATGAACCACGATGTCAAGGATTCAGGCAATCCCGTATACAGTTCCCTTTGTCTCGCCGGTATGTTACTTGCCCGAGATTCGATCGTCGGTATCTCTATACCTAGTTCAATCTCGTTACCGGCAAGTCTCTTTACTCGTTACCGTAATACATAATCCCGTGACCAACTACTTAGTCACTTTGAGCTCATTGAGATGACGTATTACCGAGTGGGCCCGGAGATACCTCTCCGTCACACGGAGTGACAAATCCCAGTCTCGATCCATGTCAACTCAACAGACACCTTCGGAGATACCTGTAGAGTACCTTTATAGTCACCCAGTTACGTTGTGATATTTGGCACACACAAAGCACTCCTACGATGTGAGTGAGTTACATGATCTCATGGTCATAGGAACTTATACTTGACATGCAGAAAACTATAGCGATAACTGATACGATCAAAAGCTATGTTTAACGTTTGGGTCTTGTCCATCACATCATTCTCCTAATGATGTGATCCCGTTATCAAATGACAACTCATGTCTATGACCTGGAAACCGGGGTCATCTTTGATCAACGAGCTAGTCCTGTAGAGGCTTACTAGGGACACAATGTTTGTCTATTTATCCACACATGTATATGAGTTTCCAATCAATACAATTATAGCATGGATAATAAACGATTATCATGAACAAGGAAATATAATAATAACTCTTTTATTATTGCCTCTAGGGCATATTTCCAACAGTCTCCCACTTGCACTAGAGTCAACAATCTAGCATTACAAGGTAATGAATCTAACACCCATAGAGTCTTGGTGTTGATCGTGCTTAGCCCGTGGAAGAGGCTTAGTCAACGGATCTGCAACATTCAAATCCGTGTGTACTTTGCAAATGTTTATGTCCTCCTCCTTGACTGAATCGCGGATGGAATTGAAGCGTCGTTTTATGTGTCTGGTCCTCTTGTGAAACCTTGATTCCTTGGCTAGAGCAATGGCACTAGTGTTGTCACAGAACAGAGTCATTGGGTTCAGTGCACTAGGCACAACTCCAAGATCTGTTATGAACTCCTTCATCCAGACACCTTCCTTTGCCGCCTCCGAGGCAGCTATGTACTCCGCTTCGCATGTAGAATCGGCTACCACGCTTTGCTTGGAACTGCACCAGCTTACCGCTCCCCCGTTGAGAATATATACGTATCCGGTTTGAGACTTAGAGTCATCCGGATCAGTGTCAAAGCTTGCATCGACGTAACCCTTTACGACGAGCTCTTGATCACCTCCATAAACGAGAAACATTTCCTTAGTCCTTTTCAGGTACTTTAGGATATTCTTGACCGCTGTCCAGTGATCCATACCAGGATTACTTTGAAACCTTCCGGCCATACTTATGGCAAGGCTGACATCTGGTCTTGTGCACAGCATTGCATACATGATAGAGCCTATGGCTGAATCATAGGGGACGACACTCATCTTTTCTCTATCTTCCGCAGTCACTGGGCATTGAGTCTTACTCAACTTTGTACCTTGCAATACCGGCAAGAACCCCTTCTTGGATTGATCCATTTTGAACTTCTTCAAAACTTTATCAAGGTATGTACTTTGTGAAAGTCCTATCAAGCGTCTTGATCTATCTCTATAGATCTTGATGCCCAATATGAAAGCAGCTTCACCGAGATCCTTCATCGAAAAACTCTTGTTCAAATACCCCTTCACGCTATCCAAAAATTCTATATTGTTTCCAATCAGCAATATTTCATCCACATATAATATTAGAAACGCTATAGAGCTCCCACTCACTTTCTTGTAAATACAAGCTTCATTATAAACTTGTACAAACCCAAACGCTTTGATCACCTCATCAAAGCGAAGATTCCAACTCCGAGATGCTTGCACCAGCCCATAAATGGAACGCTGGAGCTTGCATACTTTGTCAGCATTCTCTGGATCGACAAAACCTTCCGGTTGTATCATATACAACTCTTCCTTAAGAAAACCGTTAAGGAACGCTGTTTTGACATCCATCTGCCAAATTTCATAATCGAAATATGCAGCTATCGCTAACATGATTCGGACGGATTTAAGCATCGCTATGGGTGAGAAAGTCTCATCGTAGTCAATTCCTTGAACTTGTGAAAAACACTTTGCCACAAGTCGAGCTTTATACACGGTGACATTACCGTCAGCGTCCGTCTTCCTCTTAAAAATCCATTTATTCTGAATGGCCTTCCGCCCTTCAGGTAATACTTCCAAAGTCCATACTTTGTTTTCATACATGGATCCCATCTCGGATTTCATGGCCTCTAACCATTTGTCGGAATCCGGGCCCACCATTGCTTCTCCATAGCTCGTAGGTTCACCGTTGTCTAACAACATGACCTCCAAGACAGGGTTACCATACCACTCAGGTGCAGTGCGTACCCTTGTCGACCTACGAGGTTCGGTAGTAACTTGATCAGAAGCTTCTTGATCATCATCATTGGCTTCCTCTTCAACCGTTGCAGGCTCCACGAAAACATCTTTCTGTGCTGCGCAACTCTCTGGTTGGAGCAGAGGTTCAATAACCTCATCAAGTTCTACCTTCCTCCCACTCAATTCTTTCGAGAGAAACTCTTTCTCGAGAAAGGACCCGTTCTTAGCGACAAACACTTTGCCTTCGGATCTGAGATAGAAGGTGTACCCAACAGTTTCTTTTGGGTATCCTATGAAGACACATCTGTCCGCTTTGGGTTCGAGCTTCTCTGGCTGAAGCCTTTTGACATAAGCATCGCAACCCCAAACCTTGAGAAAAGACAACTTAGGTTTCTCACCAAACCATAGTTCATACGGTGTTGTCTCAACGGACTTAGATGGAGCCCTATTTAAAGTGAATGCAGCTGTCTCTAACGCATATCCCCAGAACGATAGTGGCAAATCGGCAAGAGACATCATAGAACGCACCATATCTAATAGGGTTCGATTACGACGTTCGGACACACCATTACGCTGTGGTGTTCCAGGTGGCGTCAACTGTGAAACAATTCCACATTTTCTTAAGTGATTGCCAAACTCATAACTCAGATATTCTCCCCATCGATCAGATCGTAGGAACTTGATCTTCTTGTTACGATGATTTTCAACTTCACTCTGAAATTGCTTGAACTTTTCAAAAGTTTCAGACTTATGCTTCATTAAGTAAATATACCCATATCTACTTAAGTCGTCAGTGAAGGTCAGAAAATAACGATATCCACCGCGCGCCGTGACACTCATCGGACCACACACATCAGTATGTATGATTTCCAATAAGTCACTTGCCCGTTCCATTGTCCCTGAAAACGGGGTCCTCGTCATCTTGCCCATGAGGCACGGCTCGCATGTGTCAAGTGATTCAAAATCAAGAGACTCCAAAAGTCCATCAGCATGGAGCTTCCTCATGCGTTTCACGCCGATATGACCCAGATGGCAGTGCCACAAGAAAGTGGTATTATCATTATCAACTCTACATCTTTTGGCATCAATGTTATGAACATGTGTATCATCACTATCGAGATTCAATAAGAATAAACCCCTCACTTCGGGTGCATGACCATAAAAGATATTACCCATATAAATAGAACAACCTTTATTCTCTTATTTAAATGAGTAACCGTCTCGCATCAAACAAGATCCAGATATAATGTTCATGCTTAACGCAGGCACTAAATAACAATTATTCAGGTTCATAACTAATCCCGATGGTAATCGAAGAGCGAGCGTGCCGACGGCGATCACATCAACCTTGGAACCATTTCCCACGCGCATCGTCACTTCGTCCTTCGCCAGCCTCCGTTTATTCCGCAGTTCCTGTTTAGAGTTGCAAATGTGAGCAACCGAACCGGTATCAAATACCCAGGCACTACAACGAGAGTTGGTAAGGTACACATCAATAACATGTATATCACATATACCTTTGTTGTTGTTGGCCCCCTTCTTGTCCGTCAGATACTTGGGGCAGTTCCGCTTCCAGTGGCCGTTCCCCTTGCAATAGAAACACTCAGTCTCTGGCTTGGGCCCAGCCTTGGGTTTCTTCACTGGATTAGCAACTGCTTTGCCACCCTTCTTAGAGTTACCCTTCTTGCCCTTGCCATTCTTCTTGAAACTAGTGGTTTTATTGACCATCAACACTTGATACTCCTTCTGGATGTCTGCCTCAGCGACTTTCAGCATTGAAAACAGCTCGGCGATGGTTTTATTCATCCCTTGCATGTTGTACTGCTGCACGAAGCTCTTGTAGCTTGGCGGGAGTGACTGGAGAATTCTGTCAATGATAGCCTCATCCGGGAACACAAGTCCCAGATCAGCTATGCGGGTATAGTACCCAGACATCTTCAGTAAGTGTTCACTGACAAACGAATTCTCCTCCATCTTGCAAGCAAAGAATTTATTGGTGGTCTCATACCTCTCGATCTTAGCATTCTTTTCAAAGATGAACTTCAACTCCTGGTACATCTCATATGCACCATGACGTTCAAAACGCCTTTGAAGTCCTCCTTCCAAGCCGTACAACATGGCACACTGCACTATCGAATAGTCATCCGAACGCGACTGCCAGGCGTTCAAAACGTCTGCAGTGGCTGTAGGAGCGGGGGGGTCACCTAGCGGTGCATTTAGGACATAAACCTTTTGGGCAGCTGTGAGGATGATCCTCAGATTGCGGAGCCAGTCCACAAAGTTGCTCCCATCATCTTTCAGTTTAGCTTTCTCTAGGAACGCATTAAAATTCAGGGGAGCTACTGCGCGAGCCATCTACAACAAAAGATTTGCAAAGACATTTTAGACTATTGTTCATGATAAGTGAGTTACTACCTAATTAAATTATTTATAACTCCCACTCAAATTGACATCTCTCTGGTCATTCAAGCGTGACATGATCCAAATTCACCAACCCAAGTCCGATCATCACGTGAGATGAGGTGGTGTCAATGGTGAACATCTACATGTTGATCATATCTACTATATGACTCATGCTCGACCTTTCGGTCTTCCGTGTTCCGAGGCCATGTCTGTACATGCTAGGCTCGTCAAGTCTAACCCGAGTGTTCTGCATGTGCAAAACTGGCTTGCACCCGTTGTATGCGAACGTAGAGTCTATCACACCCGATCATCACGTGGTGCTTCGAAACGACGAACCTTCGCAACGGCGCACACTCGGGGGGAACACAATTTTATCTTGAAATTTTAGTGAAGGATCATCTAATAATGCTACCGTCGTCCTAAGCAAAATAAGATGCATAAAAGGATTAACATCACATGCAAATCATAAGTGACATGATATGGCCATCAACTCGTGCTTTTGATCTCCATCTCCAAAGCACCGGCATGATCTCCATCGTCACCGGCGCCACACCATGATCTCCATCATCATGATCTCCATCATCGTGTCGCCATCGGGGTTGTCGCGCGCCCACCATGCTCTTACTACTATTGCTACCGTTTAGCGATAAAGTAAAGCATTACAAAGCGCTTAATGATTGACACGCAGGTCATACAATAATTAAAGACAACCCTATGGCTCCTGCCGGTTGCCGTATGCATCGACATGCAAGTCGATATTAACTATTACAACATGATCATCTCATACATCAAATATATCTCATCATGTCATTGGCCATATCATATCACATACATACCCTGCAAAAACAAGTTAGACGTCCTCTAATTTGTTGTTGCATGTTTTACGTGGCTGCTACGGGTATCTAGCAAGAACGCTTCTTACCTACGCAAAGCCACAACGGTGATATTCAAGTTGCTATTTAACCTTCTACAAGGACCGCCTTGTTCTATTCCGATTCAACTAAGATAGGAGAGACAGACACCCGCCAGCCATCTTATGCAACAAAAGTCACATGTCTGTCGATGGAACCGGTCTCATGTACGTGGACATGTAAAGTTGGTCCGGGCCGCTTCATCCCATAATACCGCTGAATCAAGAAAGACTAAGGAGGGCAGCAATTTAAACATCAACGCCCACAAACCCTTTTGTGTTCTACTCGTGAAAGCATCTACGCAAGATCCTAGCTCTGATACCACTGTTGGGGAACGTTGCATGGGAAACAAAAAATTTTCCTACGTTCACCAAGATCAATCTAGGAGATGCATCTACGAGAGGAGAGTTGGATCCACATACCCTTGTAGATCGCTAAGCGGAAGCGTTCAAGAACGCGGTTGATGGAGTCGTACTCGCCGCGATTCAGATCGCCGAAGATCCTAGCACCGAAGCAACGGTGCCTCCGCGTTCTTCACACGTACGGCTCGGGGACGTCTCCTCCTTCTTGATCCAGCAAGGGGTGGAGGAGAGGTTGATGGAGAACCGGCAGCACGACGGCGTGGTGGTGATGGTGGTGGAGGATTCCAGCAGGGCTTCGCCAAGCACCGCGGGAAGACGAAGATGTTATGGGAGAGGGAGGGCAGCACCGAGGCACAAACGTGTGTTGGCTGCCCTCCCTCTACCTCTCTATATATAGGGGGAATAGAGGGGAGGGGGGCGCCCTAGGGTTTCCCCTAGGGGGGCCGGCGGCCAGGGCAGAGGGGGGGCGGCGGCCAAGGGCTGCGCCAGGCCCTAGGGTTTCCCCCCCTAGGTGCCTTGCCCCCCAAGCCAGGGGGTGCGGCAGCCCTAGGAGGGGCCAGCCCCCATGCGCACTAGGAGAGGGCCCAGGGGGGGGGGCGCACAGCCCTATGAGGGCTGTTGTGTCCCCCCTTTGTGGCCCATTAGGCCCGAAACCCCTTCCGGGACCCCGAAACCCCTTTCGGTCATCCGCCGATTTCCCGATGCTCCCCGGAACACTTCCGGACTCCGAAACCTTTCATCCTATATATCAATCTTTGTCCTCGGACCATTCCGGAGACCCTCGTCACGTCCGGGATCTCATCCGGGACTCCGAACAACCTTCGGTAACCATGCACTGTTCTCACTAACAACCCTAGCGTCACCGAACCTTAAGTGTGTAGACCCTGCGGGTTCGGAAACCATGTAGACATGACCGAGACACTCCCAGGTCAATAACCAATAGCGGGATCTGGATACCCATATTGGTTCCCACACGTTCCTCGATGATCTCATCGGATGAACCACGATGTCAAGGATTCAGGCAATCCCGTATACAGTTCCCTTTGTCTCGTCGGTATGTTACTTGCCCGAGATTCGATCGTCGGTATCTCTATACCTAGTTCAATCTCGTTACCGGCAAGTCTCTTTACTCGTTACCGTAATACATAATCCCGTGACCAACTACTTAGTCACTTTGAGCTCATTGAGATGACGTATTACCGAGTGGGCTCGGAGATACCTCTCCGTCACACGGAGTGACAAATCCCAGTCTCGATCCATGTCAACTCAACAGACACCTTCGGAGATACCTGTAGAGTACCTTTATAGTCACCCAGTTACGTTGCGACGTTTGGCACACACAAAGCACTCCTACGGTGTCAGTGAGTTACATGATCTCATGGTCATAGGAACTTATACTTGACATGCAGAAAACTATAGCGATAACTGACACGATCAAAAGCTATGTTAACGTTTGGGTCTCGTCCATCACATCATTCTCCTAATGATGTGATCCCGTTATCAAATGACAACTCATGTCTATGACCTGGAAACCGCGGTCATCTTTGATCAACGAGCTAGTCCTGTAGAGGCACACTAGGGACACAAAGTCTGTCTATTCATCCACACGTGTATCTGAGTTTCCAATCAATACAGTTATAGCATGGATAATAAACGATTATCATGAACAAGGAAATATAATAATAACTCTTTTATTATTGCCTCTAGGGCATATTTCCACTGTTGGGGAACGTTGCATGGGAAACAAAAATTTTTCCTACCGTTCACCAAGATCAATCTAGTAGATGCAACTACGAGGAAGGAGTGTGATCTACGTACCCTTGTAGATCGCTAAGCGGAAGCGTTATGAACGCGGATGATGGAGTCGTACTCGTCGCGATTCAGATCGCCGAAGACCTAGCACCGAAGCAACGGTGCCTCCGCGTTCTTCACACGTACGGCTCGGGGACGTCTCCTCCTTCTTGATCCAGCAAGGGGTGGAGGAGAGGTTGATGGAGAACCGGCAGCACGACGGCGTGGTGGTGATGGTGGAGAAGAACTCCAGCAGGGCTTCGCCTAAGCACCGCGGGAGAAGAAGATATGACGGGAGAGGGAGGGCAGCACCGAGGCACGAACTGTGTTGGCTGCCCTCCCTTTGCCCCACTATATATAGGGGGGGTGGAGAGGCTAGGGCGCCCTAGGGTTTCCCCCTAGGGGCCGGCGGCCAGGGCAAGGGGAGGGGGGCGGCGGCCAGGGCAGGGGGAGGCGCCCAGGCCCTAGGGTTTCCCCCCTAGGTGCCTTGCCCCCCAAGTCCTCAAGGGGTGCGGCCAGCCCTAGGGGGTCCCACCCCCTTAGCCGCATGGGGAGAGGGCCCAGGGGGGGCGCACAGCCCCCTGAGGGCTGTGGTGTCCCCCTTTGTGGCCCAATAGGCCCAGAACACCTTCCAGACCCCCCGAAAACCTTCCCGGTACTCCGCCGATTTCCCGATGCTCCCCGGAACACTTCCGGTACTCCGAAACCTTTCATCCTATATATCAATCTTCGTCTCCGGACCATTCCGGAGACCCTCGTCATGTCCGGGATCTCATCCGGGACTCCGAACGACCTTCGGTAACCATGCACTCTTCTCACTAACAACCCTAGCGTCACCGAACGTTAAGTGTGTAGACCCTGCGGGTTCGGAAACCATGTAGACATGACCGAGACACTCCCAGGTCAATAACCAATAGCGGGATCTGGATACCCATATTGGCTCCTACATGTTTCTCGATGATCTCATCGGATGAACCACGATGTCAAGGATTCAGGCAATCCCGTATACAGTTCCCTTTGTCTCGTCGGTATGTTACTTGCCCGAGATTCGATCGTCGGTATCTCTATACCTAGTTCAATCTCGTTACCGGCAAGTCTCTTTACTCGTTACCGTAATACACAATCCCGTGACCAACTACTTAGTCACTTTGAGCTCATTGAGATGACGTATTACCGAGTGGGCCCGGAGATACCTCTCCGTCACACGGAGTGACAAATCCCAGTCTCGATCCATGTCAACTCAACAGACACCTTCGGAGATACCTGTAGAGTACCTTTATAGTCACCCAGTTACGTTGCGACGTTTGGCACACACAAAGCACTCCTACGGTGTCAGTGAGTTACATGATCTCATGGTCATAGGAACTTATACTTGACATGCAGAAAACTATAGCGACAACTGATACGATCAAAAGCTATGTTTAACGTTTGGGTCTCGTCCATCACATCATTCTCCTAATGGTGTGATCCCGTTATCAAATGACAACTCATGTCTATGACCTGGAAACCACGGTCATCTTTGATCAACGAGCTAGTCCTGTAGAGGCTTACTAGGGACACAAAGTCTGTCTATTCATCCACACATGTATTTGAGTTTCCAATCAATACAGTTATAGCATGGATAATAAACGATTATCATGAACAAGGAAATATAATAATAACTCTTTTATTATTGCCTCTAGGGCATATTTCCAACAGTGCCATCACCTGGATAGCTCACAACTGGACCTGCATCTGGTGTGGTGAAGTAACTGTGAGCCACAGAGGACTCAGCAATCCCGTTCCCGGGTAATAAGACTATTTAAGCCTTTGGGAGAGGAAAGGCTGAAGAAAAGAATAAGTGTCTGCAGCAGCAACTAGCAACTAGCTTACGTGAGTGAGAGCGAGAAGCGAAAGCCTCGGCGAGAAGTGATCACGAAGTGATCCTAGCTACAAGCTCCACAATCATAACCCCTCCGTGTTCAACTCCCGAATCCCTATTCGGAAATTGACAGTCACGGAACACACGCTGGTAGTGTATTAGAAACATTGTGTCAAGTTATCTACAACCGGATATTAACAAGCTCCCATCTGCCACATAACCGCGGGCACGGCTTTCGAAAGTTCAAACCCTGCAGGGGTGTTCCAACTTGACCCATTACAAGCCCACGATCCGCGGAGTCGCAACTCCAAAGTGGGAAGACCCGAGTATCCCCGAAATCCCGTGCTCAAGATATACCGAACTAAGGTAAGGCTAATCCAGCAAATCCTCCCGGCGTGTCGACACCCTGATAGTAGCCGCACGTATCTAAGTCTCAGGACACGACCGGATGGGTCATGCTACGGGTTTTTACCAAACCTCGAGTTTCCTTGAGGTGGCCCCGCAGGACCCCCAGTTCGGACCAACACTCATGTGGAGCACTGGCCCGGGGTTGTTGATTAAGAAAAAGGGTTTATAACTCCCTATGCAAGTTTAGTTTGTTGTTAGGCAAATAGTACCAATGTTGGGACTTGCTGGAAAAGAATTAGCACTTAGCGGTTTATCGAGGGGGTCCCATACACCCCAACCGTGTTAGGAATGCATAATCAAGGAACATAACACCGGTTTATACGGTTCCTAACGGCATGAGTGGAACAAATCACCAAGCAAAAGGCTTAGCCTTCCACCCTTGCCAATATATAGATGATTTCATTTTAAGCATTTATATAGTGTGATATAACCCAACCAAACTTCAACATGAAGCAAGCATCTTCGGTCTTCACCTGCAGCTAGCAATGCTATAAGAAGGGCTGAGCGAAGCGTACTTAGCCAAGCAACGGTTTGCATAGGTAGGATGGTTAAACATGGCAATGGTTTACAAGTAGGAGGCTGACAAGAAGATCATGGGCATCGAGGCAAAACTATAGAGCGGATCTACTAGCAATATGCAAAGATAGTAATGTTATCGGGGTTCGGTCATCTTGCCTGAAGAGAAGTCGTTCGGATCGTAAGAAGGGTCCTCGTGCTCAACCTCGTTGGAAACCTCGTGCTCGTACTCGAACTCAGACTCTGCTTCCGGCTCTAAACAAAACAATCACACCAAGCACCAATCAACAAGATGCAATGCGCACTCGAAAAAGATGAATGCATGATGGATGCACTAAGGATGCACACGGAGCACGGAAAATATCACTCAAGCAAAACACCTCAAAACATGATAACAATCTGATATTATTAATCTACACGGAAAAACAATCAAGTTACATATAAGATTCGCTGAAATCGGAGTTACGGGCTAAAAGTTATGCCCGAAACAAGAAATGAGCGAAAACTGAAAATTACAGCATCATAGCAACTTCGGAGCTCAAAATAATTGAGCTACAGCATTCAAATGTCATGGCAAAGGACATGAACACAAACTAGACATATACTACAGCAACTAAGTCCAAAGGTGCACCCCCAACGGAGCCACGGATCAATAGCAATGATCTTGGACATATTGAACTTGACAATAAAATTCTGGCAGCAGAATTTTATTGAAACTTTGGAGCAAAAGATAAACATGCTACAGCCACTTAAATAGGCATGTGAGAACATGAATGGAAAGACAACAATATATACTACAAGGAACAATCAAGATCCACTCCAAAACTATCATGCTTTGTCCTAGAACATCACACGAACATGGCATTGGAACGTTACAGATTTCAGACTTAGTGAAAAACCACTAAGTCCTAAAACAGCAATTTCATCATGGCATCTAAAAGAGCATGTTTAAGTCACCTCGAAACTAAACATGGCAAGAGGTAAGCACCTCATCAAAGTACAGATGACGGTGATCCCGAAACACACAAGCATGCTTCATGGAGATAAACACAACGATAGCAACGAGCTCAACAAGATGGCATTTCATAACAAGTGAAACAACATCACAGCCACATGGCACTTTGCAACGATGATAAACATGGCAAGAATAAATCTATCATGCTACCTAGCACAAACAACATGTAGAGCATGGCAAGACGAACACGTGGACATGTCATTTGCATCATTCGGACAAACGAGCTAAAAGATATCACATGGCAAAGATGGCATAAAAACATCACATAGCAGCAGTTTATATCATGATGCACTCTTGCAACAACAAAACAAGCACCTAGATGATCTCTAACAAGCATGACAATAACAGATAAAATGTAGTGCACGATCCCACGAACGTCTGGACATGCTATATGCGTGAATCGGAGCAACAGACAAAAAGTTAGAGCAGTTTGAACATAGCATCAGCACACAAAAATACTGGGACTTAGAGATATTTGAGGGTCAACCTTCTCAGTCAGCAGATCTGGAGCCAAAGGCCCGAAGAGGTGGATCCGGCCCGGCTGTGCGGCGGCCCACCGGCGCGCGGGAAGGAGGCGGCGGCCCGCGCTGGCGCGGTCCAGCGGCGGTTGCGGAGGAGGAGGCCTCGGGCCTCGTTGGTCAACGCGGGAGGCGGGGCCGGCCCACCCTGCGGCACTGGCGAACGGCCCAGCTGGCGCGGCTGGCGCGGCCGGCGCGAAGGAGGCGACCCGCGGTGGTCTGGTGAGGGAGGGGCGAGGCGGCCTGGCCCGAGGAACTGGGCCGTACGGGCTCGCGGCCTCGGTGGCGACTGCCTGACGAAGGCGCTGGATCGGCTCGGAGGAAGAGCGGCGAAGGGAGGTGGGGTGTCGGGCCCCTCGGGCTGGCTCGATTTGCAACGGGGAAGTGGTCCCGTGGGCGATCGGGGAGATGGCCCAGCGCTGAGGCGGCTCGGGGCAGATCGAAGGAAAACTGCAGCGAGGGAGGCGGGCCTCGGTCGATCGGCCCTCCTGGCCGATCCGATCGAGCGGGGGAACAAGCGCGGCTGGCTCGAGGGCGTTGACCCGCGCGGATACGGAGGGATCTGGTCGGAGCTGCTTCGAGCTGCGGCTGCGGCTGGTTCCCTCGGGAGAAAAAGGCCAAGTGGCAGATGAGGATTTGTGGATCTGAAGAAAAAAATGAGGGGAAGAGAGGAGGAAGAAGAGGCTAGGGTTAGGGATGCCAAAATAGACTAGGGGTCTAAATATAGCAGTTTTTTACGGTTAGGGGGATTTAGGGGTGCTAGGAGCCCTCCGATCGCGATCTGACGGATCCGATCGCGGGGGTAGTTTAGAAGGCCTAGGAGAGAGTAGTAGACTGCAGTAGAGGTGTTCCTGGGACACAAAGTGAAGGCACTTTGGACCCACACGAACAACGGATGGGAATAGCAACGGAGTCCAAACGCGACGAGATTTGAGAGGCGGGTTGCACACAACAAAACAACAACACAGACAACAACCTCGCGGCACACCGGTAACGTTACACGCCCGAACAACAAAGTAGGCCTACGGGACGTCACGGACACGTGAGGGAGCTCCGGAACGCGAAACGGACAACGGGAAGGAACGCGTGGAACCGGATGCAACCGACAACACAAATGCAATGCAATGCACATGTCTACATGATATGAATGAATGCCACACACTCACACAACAAAACGACGAAAACCCGAAAGACAAAGAACCCGGAATGGAAATAGATGAAGCCGGAGATATATCATATACCCAAAAGGGAAAGTATTACATCCGGGGCATTACAGGGGCCCACCCATCAGACATGGCAGACAACACAACACAAATGATGTGCAACTAGGTTGAGTTGGATTAGTCCGTTATCCTTGAGCTTCGGCAACTCTCTCACAAGGGCACCAACAACTCCAACTTGGCAACTTGGTAGTGAAGTGAGCGACGACGGGTGTAGCCAAACCGTGACAAATTCCCTGAGATCTTATACCAAGCTCGAACCAAGTGCGACGAATTCTTTGAGCTCCTGCCCATGCCCTCACCAACTATGACTAGGATGTCAATCACGCCCCTCTACCATTGCCTCGATGCTAACAACAAGGACATGCAACTTCATGGTGGAAATAACCAATTACGGTGGTGATTGTAGGCCCCCGCCCCACCTTGACACATGTCCATGACTGCGATGACAACTAGGCCCTTCGAGACGCCCCTTCCATGTTCCTTCGATGGAGTGGCCACAACTCGACGTGTTTCAAGCAACCACTATGACAACCATGGCTCGACGTGTCTTCATCGCTACTACAAATGGCCATGCCTTAGATGTCAACTCTATACTATGATGACCACTACTCAAATCTGACTGCCGCGTTCATGGCTAGGAGTTGGAGGCTGGAAGTATTTGTTTGAGGAAAGACCCCCAATGGCCATCGGGTGTGATGGTGTCCTGGACTAGAGGTACTAACCTAGTCGACCCGTATTCCTCGGGCTGGGCCAGTGGACCCTCATTCTTATCAAGGATGGACTCCGAAAGCCGCACGCTGGAGGGATGATAAAACGAAGACTTGCTGTATACTCCAAGACTTCTCCTGCCACCTCCACGCCTAGATACCGACCTTGTAACCCTAGATATCCTACCTGGCGTGTATATAAGCCAAAGGGTTTAGCCCGTAGAGGAGACTTCAACACAATGACATTCACATAGCCCTAGAGTTAGAACACATCTTACGATATTGAGGTAGATTAACTCTGTACTCGATACGTCTTCATCAATATAAAAAAGAGTAGGAGGCAGGGTTTTACCTCCATCAAGAGGGCCCGAACCTGGGTAAACATCGTCTCCTTGTTCCTGTTACCATCTGTCCGAGACCCATAGCTCGAGACCCCCTACCCCGAGGTCTATCGGTTTTCACACCGACATGGGGGCTGGAATTTGTAGAGTTAAGACAAAAATGAAAAAGCTGTAAACTGTTAATTTGGACAGGCTCAAAACAGAGTATACGAATAAGGAAATTAGGTGTATGCGAATCAACCTTGTTCCAATGCATTGTCATCACAATCGCCTCTGAGGCATGGCCAACGACAATTCAATTCGGTGCCAAATTGTAGTCGTTGTCGCCATTGCCAGAGAGGGAGGAGAGGGGCATGTCACGTTGAGTCCCTTTCGTAAGTCTCAATCAGTCACCATTAGAGTCGGCAGTCGATGTTGCCTTGCTTCGTCTCCAAGTTTTCATCGACAACTTCGTTGTGCATTGGCTCTTGGGAGAGAGAGAGAGAAGTGGTTCAAGTCACAAGAGAGATAGAGAAGTGGTTTGGCTTAACCTACTCGAGGGAACCGGTGTGTCACACTGTCTGCATGGCACATTTAAGTGGGACTTGGAGACCAGTTTTGCTATTAACAAAGCTTATTTGAGAGCCACTTCCTCAAAACAGGGGTTTTCTTGCTACAAACCACAAAACCCGTGGCAAAGTGAAATTACGACCTTTGAATTTGAGCTTTTAAAACTTTAATAATATACATATTTTCATTTAAAATTTCAAAGCCAATCATTTTGTGGTTTTCTGCGCTTTTGGACTACGCTTCTGGCAGAAAACTAAGACCTAAGGCCTATTTAGACGTTGGTCTTGGGCCATGGTTATACCACTAGTCATTTTTTATGAAAAAGGGTGAACCTAACCTTTGCATCATCATGATGTACATAACCAAAACTATTGCTAGCCATAAACATCCCTTCTTATGGATGGTGCCCCACAAAGCGATGACAAACCTTAACATCTGACAAGGTAGAACATCGAGTGATTGCCTCTAGGTGATTAATACTTTACACATGAGCCTCCAGTTGCAAGCTCAAGATGGACAAGATGAAGAGCCATCGCAACAAGCACAAGGGATCAGGATCGGGAGGGCTGAGTAGGATGCCGAGGATACGCCTTCATGCTCCTCTCCTCTTGATTTGATTCTTCTCTCTTGCTTAGGCTTGATAGATTCTTTGGTGCGTGCACACATACCATTGCATCACAAAATAGTAAAATTGAGCCACCTAGGGCTTTCTATCTGCCCAACGCTCCGGATCTCCTTATCGTCCATCGAGCGCGTGCTAGTCCTCGTTTCACGGCGCCACCCTACGTGACCCAGTCTGGGCACAAGAATGAGCCAGTGCTCCACAAATCGATTATTTTGTCTTATCGTTAATCGGGCAAATGCTTGATGCTTGGTCCGCAAACCCGACCCGTCAAGTTTCATCTTCTTGGTTTGGGTGTTCCCATTCGGTTACTTTTAGGAGTGCTCCTAACTAGCACCTTCTGTGCTGAGTAAGGAGTCAGCGCTCACGCGCCCCATTCCGTGGACCAGCCAACAATGAAGCTAGCAGCTTGCTCACAATGCGCCGGTTCCTGGTCGCTCGGTTCGCAGTTGTTGGCTGGTTGAAAATGCAAAAAAAATCAAAATAATAATAATCAAGAATTAAAAAATTATTCATGATTTTATTTATGAATTCAATAAAATCATGGGTTCAAAAAAGTTTGTAAATTTGAAAAGCTTCGCAAACTCGAAAAGGTTCAAGGGATTTGAATTTTTTCACACATTCAGAAAATATTTATGGATTTGAAAACATTTTAAGCATTTGAAAAAAAATATGGATTTGAAAACAGTCTTGCTAAGCCTCAGTCGATTCTATATCCATGAGATCTTACATTGAGATTCGTGTAAAAAGGAATTCCAGATTTTTCTTTTTCTCTTTTGCATGTTATGTCACTTGACTTAGACTTGGTTAAATCTCAGTAGACCTATCCACACCCATTTGAAAAAAAAAAAGGGACGGAGCAGCCACGGCCATCCAAAAGGCGAAGGCACAATTTTTTTTTTAAAGATTTCCTTCCTTCTAGAAACCCGAACTAATGGTCGGCACTCTGCGCTCTGCAGCGAGGTTTGACGAACGGAAGAGGGGAAACCCAAAACTCCGGCGCGATGGCGAGGACGGGGCGGTCCGTGCTCCTCCTCCTCCTGATCCCCACGGCGCTCTCCCTGCTAATGGTCTACGAGCGCCGCCTCTCCGTCGCGCTTAACCCCATCCGTAAGCGCCC
>LR738709.1:666411464-666464162 GCA_902687465.1 Secale cereale
TTTGTACTTACATTATTGTCCGTGCAATATTTTGGAAACTATCGTCATACCTAGAAACTTAACAGATCAGTTTTTCAAATTGTACTTGCATTCATGTTAATGATTGCACACAGAATAATGATCCTTGATCCTGGAACTAATGCTTTCCAGTACCCATTTTCTCTAACATATATCCAGCTATAATGGATTTCTTATGTCACTGGACCACAAAACTGAGAAGCTTCAGGGAACTTGCCTACCTGCAGCATTGTTGCTGCAAGTGACCTGTCTCTGGATCTTGATTCCTGAGCAGCACAGCTCGCTGCATAAGAGAGGCCCCGAAGATCTCATCAGGCGCCAACATGCGACACAATCTTCGGCATTGATCACAAGGACTAGATTATTGGACGACCAAGCAGGCTGACAATTGAAAACTTACCAACCAAACATGCTGCTCTGTTCATTGGAGTCTGCAAGTAGAGGTTGAGATATCATGCCCAAACAATCTTCTCAGAAATTATTTGGTTCAATGCCTGCTCCTGCAAATGGCTACATGCCATCCGTTCGACGATCTTCGATCGCCTTCCTTGCCGAGAATTTATTTTTGTTGCTGCAACTACTGTTGAGAAACCCCTCTTGCATTTCTTTGATGCCTGAACCTGAAAAAAAAGCTTTGCAGTGTACTCTGTTCTTAAGTTCAGAAGCTACTTTAGTTTAGTCCCAAATTGTCTCGGCTCCAAACACGCTGCTCTTTTGTTTAGTCGGGAGGTCGGTGAACCATGTGTCGAGACCGCCATTTTTGCCATTAAAAGCTTATCCTGCAACCACTAGTTGTGCTCTCTTTCCCCACTTCTTTTGCAGAGTTAAGTTAACGAGGAGCAGCTTCCGTTCACAGTAAGCATCTTCCCATATTAACGCAAATTATAAACTGTCAACTAATATAATATAGAAAATTCCATATTTCAAAACACGCAAACTACACCAACAAACATGTTCATTTTTATTTTTGAGAAAAAGGCCATAAAGTACGCTATGTTGCCTGGTCGCACACACCCGTGATCATGGATCAGACGTCTCCCAGACTGCCATGCGTCGTTATTCAACATCCGACAACGACTCTTCCTTTTTCAGTTTACTTTTCACCATTCTATTTCTCTTTCATCCTCTATGATAATACAAACCCTAAAAATTCAAGTAGAATTGCTCTGGAACTCTGAATTTCTAGCACAAAGTTCAGCTTAAACAAGTCAGGTAATGACAGGCGATCTCCAGCGACGCGGCTATTCACGGAAGCCTTGTTATACGATTCCTTCATAAGGCCCTCCCTGGTCACCTTGTTAAGCCGCATCAAGGCCACCACCATTGCTCCTTACCTCCCGCCTCCTTTCTCTCACATGAACATTCGATGACTCAATAACCACAATGTGTCAAAAGAAAGAAAGAAAGAAGAAAGAAAAGTCGACTTTTACATGTGATGTGTAGAACACAGGTAAAACAATTGTAGGAAAAAACATCACATTTCAATGAAATTGCAATACATTAGGACAGCTCAAAGATGAATTGATACCACAAAACGAGCTCATTAGGATAGGTCATGTACTGAAGAGAGATTTCACAGCGTTACCAGAACGCTCGACATTGCATCATCAGATAGCATACTATTCAGGAAAAAAACACATGTTGTTTGACAGATTCGGTGAAGTGAAGAAAATTATAAATACAAAAGAAAGAAACATGCATACGACCATCCTCCTCACGACTTATTTATCTGCCAACAAGAGATTAACTCTCACATGCAAATGTGTTTGTCCCCAGGAGCATACCAGCAGTAACCACGCAAGCGCCCCATAACCTTACTGGTGCTGTCATCCTGAATCCAACCTCAAGGGTACTGTAACCAACTCTTCCGTCTTAGGTATCATCCAGTCCTTGTACAAGGGTCTCCACCTCCTAATGAAGAAAAGCACTTTCCTCAAGACCTGGCTCCTAATGAATAAAACATCGGAGAACTGTCAGGTTTCAGGTGATTTACTGAAGAAATCAGGGTGGGATTTTAAACTAAGAGCAAGATAATTTGCCCTAAAAAGGGTTAAAAAATGCAGGAAAGGTAAATGAAATGAAAACCAAAGAACAACATAAGTTACAATCATTTTGTTTCCTCAGTTACCTACCCTCAACAACACAACTAACAGTGGTATTATATGGAGTACGCCTGAGCCAAGATACATGCAAGAGAAAATTCACAACTTTGACCTTTCAGCTAGTAAGCCAATACACTAGCATATACTCCCTCCGACCGAAAATACTTGTCATCAAAATGAACAAAAATGGATGTATCTAGAACTAAAATACATCTAGATACACCTATTTTATTCATTTTGATGACAAGTATTTCCGGACGGAGGGAGTACTATTTACATACTTGACAAGACAAGAACCGCTGCCATCATTGAAGTTAACTACCCAATTACCCATATTTGCATCCTTCCAAATAACTATCTCTAAAGAGTAGAGAGTATTGAAGGCAAGGCCAGCAAGTTGATTTGTGGTACAACTCCTAGACTGAATAACCAAGTTGATGTTTTGGCAACCAAATTCCTAGTTCAGTAATAATGGACCCGATATTGTTTACTTTTTAATTATTACTCTTAGAAATAAAAAGGGGCACTCTCATTTCTAATTTCTCCTTCCCAGAGTTGATAATCACAAACATAATTTGATCACCGCCATATGCTCCACAAGCTAGCACATATCTAATAGGCACCAACCTCGATTTTTATGTCACTAGTGCAGAGTTTGTAACTCTGAGTACAATGGCACATATGGCAGATACCACGGGCTGTCGTCTCCTCCAAGATAACAGATCTCTTGAACTTTGTGACGATCCATATCATAAGAGACCAATGTATTATTGCAGCCCACAGTTAAGAAGATCACGTTACAGTCTGGATGCATTGCAACCCACTGAAAGCCCAGCATAATATCAATCTCTGTCTCTCCAAATATATATGAAGCGTCGGTGCTATGCTTCAATATCCATTCTTGACCGCGGTAGTTCTCAAGAACAAAAACCAGAAACAGAACCATACCATCTGTTTTAACAAAAGTGGCGAAATGCAAACAACCCTGAGACTTCTGAATGAGAGGAATAGAGCCAACAGCAGGGACAGGTATGTTCCTCCATGTTTTCCCCTCGGTGTCCACCGCAGCTACTATACCCGGATCCATGGCAACAAAATGCAGAAAGCCGTTAAGAAACACATCTCCCGAGTGATGACCAACAAGGGAAACAAATGCCTCATCATCTTCGGTATCAATCCATCCGTTCTCCTTGTGAACCCATCCTCCTGTTTTAGAGGAATACACCTCCATTCCGGCCTGGCGAATGTCATGACCCTCGGAGAACTCGAACACATGGAAGTGATCCGACACGGCGGGGTCAAAAGCCAGACGTGCCATGCACTCGGTGCCGGCATTGACGGAGTCGGGCAACCGGACCCACTCCTCTGTCGCCGGATTGCAGACGACGTAATGGAAGTCGTCCTGGCCTTCCCAGCAGCGGCAGAGGAGGAGGCCGTTGCAGCAGGACAGCAGGAAGATGCTCTCGTGTTGGGGCAGGAAATCGGAGAGGGGAGAGACCAGAGGGCGGACTGTCCCGATGACGTCGGTGAAACTGGGACCTGGTGCGGGCTTGCTCTCGGGCATGTAGAATAAACCCTCGAGGGTCTGCGGCAGCTGCCTTTGGTTCTGAGGGTGCGAGATGATGCCCTGCCAGGTCCGGGAGACGCACATGCAGCGGCGGAGCGACTTGACGGGGAGACGGGAGAGGATCTCGACGAGGAGGTCGTCGGTCAGGCTAGCCACCGTCCGCATCTCGAGCAGCAGAGTGAGACCTGAGGCACGCAGATTTAATGGAGAAATGGTCAAGAGATGCAGGAAGAAGATGAAGGAAGGTCCCGATTGTCGATTGTGCCTGCTTCTCTTTGCGTACCTGATACGAGGACCAAGCGTCGGCGGTGACCTTCCGCCGTGGCAGATCGGTACGGCGCGGCGGCGGCGACCTTCCGACGCGGCAGCTAGTCAAGATACGCCGGCGGTGCCGTGCCGCGCATGAGATGAAGTTGGAACGGCGATCTGCCAGCAGGATCTGCCGCTCCCGCGACGGAGGTAGCGAGCGGTCGCCGGTGGCAGCGCCGCCGACCTAGCAACTTCTTTTTGAGGAAAGCAAAGCTTTATATATTTAACGGTGAACGGGCATATCGCCCGACACACGATCAGCCACAATGGGCGGTACAGTGGTGTCCCACTCCACAGAATTATTTGGAGGGCAACTACTACCAATCTTAGCTAGTTCATGAGCAACCGAATTCATAGATCGTTTACATGAAATAACACTCCATTTGGAGAACCACATCTTAAGTTGGAACTTGGTATCCTCGATGATGGCTGCGTATGGCGAGGAATCGACATGATGGGCATGCATAGCATCTGCGAGCAACGTAGAATCTGTCTCAAACGATGCTCTAACCACCCCCAACTCGGCCGCTATCGTAACCGCTGCCACCAGAGCGCTAACCTCCGCTCCAAAGGCGTCGGATATCTGCTCCTGTCGTCCAGCACGGGCCGTCAGAACAAAGCCTGAGCTATCCCGGGCCACAACTCCCCAGCCACAGAATGTATTCCCCATAGTGAAGGCTCCATCCAGGTTAAACTTGATCATCTCCTCACTGGGTGGTTGCCATCTCCCTGGGGGCGATACTCGTGCTTTCGGCTGGTATAGCTGTTCATACTCAAGAGCATCACATCGTGTCCTTCTCACGATCTCTATTGCCTGTAAGGTGGGATCTCCTTCCCTTACCTTATTTCGGTTGTTCCACCAGTGCCACCAAAAGCAGATAATGAGCACTCGTTGGCGTTCTTCTAGTCCCCATAGCGAGTCTAACATTGCATGCACGCTTCCGATTCCTCCTAGGGTCCTTCTCTCCGATTCTAGCCCCAACAGTCGCCAGCCCTCCTTCACTGCCTTACATTTCATGAATAGATGTCCTCCATCTTCATCCGCTCGTCCGCATAGGAAGCACTTTTCCGATTCTAGCTTCATGCCCCGCCTCGACAGGTTGGTGCACAATGCTAGGGACTCGTGGCGCAAGCGCCACACAAACATCTGCAGTTTTGGTGGACAAGGGAGCTTCCATATCCTCTTCCAGGTTTGGTCCGAACAGCCATTGATTTGGCCTGGAATCGTAGTACTCATACCAGCCTCTCCTGTACCACCATGCTTGTTAAGCTCTTGCAGCAGCTTATATGCGTTTTTGACAGAGTGTTGGCCCTTGGGGTCAAAGTGCCATGCAACGAAATCCTCAACCCCCTCTCTCAGTGGGATTTGCAGAATGTAGCGGGCATCCTCGGCAGTAAACATATCAGATATGAGTTGCTCATCCCAGCCACCTGTAGCAGGGTCCATCAGTTCATGCACATGAGTTAGCAGGTTGGCTCCTTTCGGAGTGATCACCTGCCGTGACCAAGGTCTAGGGATCCAGGGGTCCTCCCATATGTTGATCTTGGTTCCATCTCCCACCCGCCATATGTATCCTTGCTTCACAACCTTCAGTCCTTGGAGTATACTGCGCCAAGAATATGAGATCCCATCGCGTTCACTGGCCTCCAACGCTGTGCAGTTGGGGAAGTAACGGGCTTTGAGAACCCTTGCACACAGACTCAAAGGGTTTTGCAAGATTCTCCAACCCTGTCTCGAGAGCATTGCTAGGTTGAATGTATGCATGTCCCGGAACCCGAGTCCTCCCATGGCTTTCGGTTGCGCAAGCTTCTCCCACCGCAGCCAATGCATAGTGTTCTGTTTGTCTTGCTGGCTCCACCAAAAATTACCGAGGAGGGCATTCAGTTCCGCACAGAAGGTTTTTGTCAAGTCGAAGCAAGACATAGCGTAGGTAGGGATAGCTTGCCCCACCGCTTTGACTAGGACCTCCTTACTTTCCTTGGCGAGAAGCCGTTCCTGCCATCCGTTCACCCGTCCACTCATATTGCGCTTAATGTAGTTGAAAGCTTTCTTCCTTGATCGCCCCACATGGACGGGGAGGCCAAGATATTTCTCATTCCACTCCTCGCTTTGAATTCCCAATGCCTCCTTGACCGTTATCCTATCATCATCGCATGTATTAGGACTGAACATGATGGCCGATTTCTCCGTATTAATACACTGCCCGGAGCATGCCTCGTACAGTTGGAGAATGTCATGGAGTGCTTCTGCTTCTTGCTGTTCGGCCCTTATAAGCAACATGGAGTCGTCGGCAAAGAGGAGGTGCGAAACAGAAGGTGCCCTCGGGCAAACCTTAACTCCATGTGTGAGTCCATGTTCTTCTGCATCGCATAGCAGCGCCGTCAGGCCCTCGGCACATATGACAAACAGGTAGGGGGAGATGGGGTCACCCTGGCGAAGGCCACGCTCTGGACTGAATTGTTGCGTGATCTGTCCATTAACTTTGATCTGGTACCGCACTGTCGTGACACAGTTCATCACAAGGCTAATCCAATTGGGATTAAAACCCAGTTTATGCAGCATACCTTCCAAGAAGCTCCACTCCACCCGGTCGTATGCCTTGCTCATATCTGCCTTAATGGCTGCCATGCCATTCCTTCCTGTTCTCTTATTCATCAGGTAGTGGGAGATCTCATATGCTGTGAGCACATTATCGGTGATTAGCCTCCCCGGTATGAAGGCACTTTGGTTTTCAGAGATGACCTCAGGCAGAATAACCTTCAGCCTATTAGCTAGTACCTTCGATATGAGCTTGTAAACAACATTGCATAAGCTAATGGGTCGTAGATCCTTCATCCTCGTTGGGTTCTTGACCTTGGGGATTAACACTACCATTGTGTCGTTCCACCCCTCGGGAATTTGCCCACCTGCCAGAACCTTTAGGACTTCCTCCACCTAGCAACTTCTGCCGACGAAGGGACGGAGAAGAATGGGATTATAGGCGGTTAGGCTTCAAGCATGCGGTACCCACCCACTTGAAGACCAATAGCATTTGGGCCTAAAAACTCCGTGTCGGCCCAAGCAAACTAGAAAAAACATGTATCTAGTCTGCGGGTTTATAGAAAGTAAACAGATCCCCGTCCCGAACATTTCTGCGACAAGTAATTTGAGACGGAGGGAGTATATGTTTACAGAAAATAAAAATTCCTAATTTTGAAATTCTCAACCATATTACTTGAATATATACTTGATGAAAATACTAAATTTGTGCAAACGTACCAATTCTTTGACAAGCATGTGGTTGAAAGCAAAGCTGGCCAAAAGGGCGGCATGGCCTGGCCCATCGTGATCGTGCCTGGCATGCATGGCACGACCCACAGGTGCAGGAATGTGGAAGGAAGTATATGTTTACAGAAAATAAAAATTCCTAATTTTGAAAATCTGAATAAAAATGCCGGGCTTCAGTTTTTTTAGACCGTTGGGCTGGTTTTAGGCCTATTGGGTTGTATTTTGGGTATACACATATACAAAATCTGAATAGAAATTAAAAAATAATAATAAACATGTCATGTCGTGTCGGCCCACGTGGGCAACCTTCAAGCCTAGACACGGGCGGCTCGGGCGCCGACGTGTCGTGTGCCGTGCATGGCACGTTTACTCCATGTCGTGCCTGGCCAATGGTGGCCCGTGTGGGCGTGCTCGCGGCCAGCATGGCTGCCCTGGCCTGTTTTCCCAGCTTTGGTTGAAAGCCAGGATTCAGCCTTCTATTGAGAGGAAAATTGAACATATTTGTTAGTGTTGTTTGCGTGTTTTGAAATACGGAATTTTGTATATTGTATTAGTGCATCTCTAATGCTGACCCGCAGACTGGACACCCCATCCGCTAGTGGACAGGGGCCCAGTCTGTGGACACAGATACAGGAGCCTACCATCCAAAGCTAGCCACATACATTTTAAACACTATTTGAACTACCTGAACGAATTACATAAAACTAGATGATTTTTATTCAAACCGGACGAAAACATTTACATTTCAGATATAGTTTAACTAAACTATACCAAACTACGGTAAAACTAGTCTATGGCCTGCCGCAGCGGATCTCAACTCCCACGAGATGACTTCCCTATGTCCGGCAGCCCGCTCGTCGGACTGTTGGAGCCCTCGAGGGATATGCTTCAGCGGAAGGAATGGGATTCTATTTTCTTAGGGGTTAGCTAGGCTTCAAGCACGCAGACTGTTGGGTTGATGTTGCGTTACCCACCCACTTGCAGCAAACCAATAACATTGAGGCCTAAAATCTTCGTGTCGGACTTGTTCAATAAGTTCCACATGAAGAATGCTAAAGTAATAGGTACCACTCAACAAACGGACACCTTGATATCAACAAGGATGATGCTCTCTTTGATCAAAAGGTATGCCATTTCATGATAAGCTCCTTGCTTTATCTAAGTGTTTCTTGACCAGATATAATGCTAAGTGTCAGCATGTGCGCGATATTTCAAGCAACTCCAAAAGAGTGCCATCTTGTGGCCGTTAAAAGAATCATGTTATATTTTATTCATACTCCTAACTTTGGCCTTTGGTATCAAAAGGATTATTCCTTTGATCTTTTAGGGTACTCGGATTGTGATTATGCTGATGATCTTTTGTTGTTTGAGGAGTGAGTTAAATATCCTCAATGCTTTTAACATGTATTCAAATCTCACCCTCATGCATGCACAATACAACCACAGGTTGGTTCGCGATAAAAAAATAAGTTAGTAGCACATGCAAGTTATATATCTTTGAGCAAGTACTTATCATGAAAGCTTATCCAAAATCCTCAAGGTTAGATGCACAACACAATATCCATAAGGAATATCCAAGATATATAGCAGATCCTTATAAGAGAAATATCATGAATCAAGTGTAAGTACAAGAATATATGATTAGAGAGACAGTGGTATCCCTAGCCCACCAGAATTCAAATCATGGTGCTCGCATTATTCCTGAATTTATTTCAGGATTTCCGACGATGTGCTTTCAGTGGGAGGAGACATTCCCGTCGACGACGAGGCGCCTACGGTGACTTTGTAAATCTCAAAATGATACGCTGGCTCAGTCTCTCGAAGATGCTCATAGGGGTAGAGTGTGCGTGTGTGTGTTCATAGGGGTGAGTGTATACGCGTATGCGTGATCGCTTGCGTATGTACTATGTTAAAAAAACTTATTTTTTATCAATATTGCTAGCAAATAAACATAATGCATACTTCATATCCAACTTAATTATCTGAACAAATAAATATTTTTCTTCTAATTGGCATTTTAACAAAAAAAATTGCTCATAATTAACTAGCTAGAATTTTAACAATTTGCTACGAACTAGCATTTTGTACGCATCATATAGATCTAACTTATTATAACCTATAAAAGTGCACATTGCATTTTAGAAAAAAGGAAAAAAATGATGAAGAACACTCATCTCGTTGGTGCCGATGCGAGGAGGTGGGCGGCTGTCGACACCCATGGCTAGGGCAGCAATGACGGAGTCATCTGTTGCCGACAAAAGGTGGTCCTCGGCCTGGCCCACCTGGCCAGGAACCACTATGGTGAGAGGGGCCCTTGTGGGAACACCATCAATGGCAGCGGCATCCGTCGGTGAAGCGCCTGTGTGGCCGGCTCTATGGGGCGACGACAAGGAGAAGGAGTGGAGGTGGCACGACGGTGGCGGTGCGCCAGAGTTGGAGACGTTTGGGGGCAGCCGAGGGCTTTCGCGGTTGTCGCTAGCCCGCACCAGTGCCCACATTTAATATATGCGGTGGAGACGAAGGGTTTGCCTTTTTCACGGTTTTGGAACTTGGCATAGGGAACCTAACCGTCGATAGCCGTTGCCTCGTGCCCCGTGGGCCCCCTATTAGCTGTTTGCCGAGTGTTTTTGTCAAGGTGCTCAAGATAGACTTGATCGACCCCTAGAATTTTGTATTAAAAAGATAAAGGCAAAAAGATTGTCAAGTTTACGGTAGTATAAACCCGACAAACTTTGACCACCGTCATGTCTCCGTCGCATGTCTGGCACATGCGAGTTTATTTTGGGTGGAACTCGGCTAATGTGCTACACTGCCGGGTTTCTTTCTTTCGCCGAGTCCCTTTTTCCCGACACTATGCAAACGGCGAAGTTTGGCAAGTTGTGTGTCACTACCGAGTTCAATCATCAACAAACACGATAGACACATTACTCTGCCGAGCACCCGATGAATTGAACTCGGCGAAGCCATAGAACTATGCAAAATCACGGATTCCAGTAGTGTGACCTCATGTCCTAGGATGACCTCAACGCTTACGTCAAGTCCTAAGATGACATCATATTTGACCTCACTATTTTAGACAAGTTCTACGGACTCCAAGACACTCTACTTGTAATAATAGAAAAAAAACTCTAATGTCTACTCGCTCCGTCGGCGAACAAGTGTACATATCTAGTTTTTGTCTTAAATCAAAGTTTCAAAACTTTAACCAACTTTAGATGAAAAAGTAGCAGCATTTATGACACTAAAGCAGTATCACTAGATTTGTTTTGAAATGTACTTTCGTAATATACCACTTGATGTCATATATGCTACTACTATTTTTTTATAAAGTTGGTCAAAAAATTAAAACTTTGACTTAGAATGAAACATAGAGGTACACTTATTCATGGACGGAGGCAGTATATGTGTCGTGGTTCTAAGTCTGACAGTGAGGATAGGGGGTACGAATGGAGAGGCAAGGTTCTATCTATGACGAGGTTGTACACAGAGTGTTTAGCGAGTTCAGGCCCTTCTCGGAGGAAGTAAAAGCCCTACGTCTCGATGCCCGGAGGCTTGGTCGACTGATGTGTGTATGTATGTGTTACAGAGGTGCGAACCCTTGTTCTGGAGGAGGGGGTGGCTTATATAGTATGCCAAGACCCCAGCCATGCTCCACGTTATCAAGGGCTTAAAGATACATTAAGGCAGGCGTTACTGGTAACGCCTGCAATAAAGGGTAGTTAAAGGGTTTACTACAGTGAGTAAATATAAGACCGTTGCTGTTCTGAGAAACGTTTAGTCTTCGGGGGTCGAGTGCTTGATCCAGTCGAGTGGAGTTGAGTCGTCCTGGGTACATGAGTCAGTCGAGTGAAGTGTCACCTTGGACCGTCTCAGTCGACTGTCTCCACCGTCGTGGGTCTTGTCTTTTGATCTCCTAGGATAGTGACCTTGGGAGGGGCCTTTAGGTCAGGCCTATGACCCTACCCTAGGTCTGTAACCTCGTCAGTAGCCCCTGAATGGATCGGGGCTTGAGCAAGGGGATGCTGAGGGAAGCTCTGGTCCTGACTCGACGTCCTCGGGGCATATTGTTTTGGAGCTTGTGGCTCGGGCAGGCCTCCTCAGTTGTGTCTTGGTCGCCTCGATCGATTCCGAAGCCATTGGTGAATCAGTTGCCTTTGCGTCGATTGGGTGTCTTGCGTTGACTAAGTTTTGCGCCAGGCGTCGGGCGCCATGAGCGCGTGCTGTTTTGACGGAATCGGTTGCCTTCTGTCCGCCGGATTCGGCGGGGCTTTCGAAATTTGGGGGAGCGCGTGGGACGGGGCGTGCCGCATCAATCGGAGGGATGCGGTTCAAACGCCTGGATTCCCGCGCCCCCTTTTTCGCCACATATCGCGTCAGCGCCTGTTACGGGATCGGATAAGATCGCCCGGGGCCACCGGTCAGCCACTCGGCCGAGCGGTTATAAAGGCGCGCCGAGTCCGCTGCGGGGGGTACTGTGCGCCTAGCCTTCCCCAGTTTGCCTTGTCTTCTCCGCAGCGTCCTCGCTTCTCTGTCGCGCCCCCAATTCTCCCTGCTACTCTCCGCCGCAACCGCCGTCTCGTGAGCCATGGTTAAGGACAAGACTGCGGCCATGGAGCGCTCCAAGAAGGCGGCGTCGGGGAAGGGGCGGCGAGCCGGCCGGGTCGGATTGTCGTCGAGGTCCGGGCTCCCCGCTGGACGGATCCAGGGGGATTGGATCCGGTCCACCGTCGTGGTGGAGGATTTGGAGGAGCTGGAGGAGGAGGGGCTGATCGCCGGCGGCTCCTGGCGGGCGCCGGGAGGAGAGCTCGAGCCCCGGCCGCAGGCGGGTGAGTGTGTACTCCACGCCACCCACGTCGACCGAGGTTTCTCTACTCCTCCGCACCCTTTCTTCCGCACATTTTTGATCTTCTTCGGGGCTCAACTGCATTATTTCACGCCCAACTCCATCGCCTTTCTCTCCGCTTTCGTTTCCATGTGCGAGAACTTCCTCGATTGCCGACCACACTGGGGCTTGTTCAAGCACATCTTCACCTGCCGCTCCCAGACTGTCAAGAGAGTGAACCCGAGTGACGACAAGACACATGTCCTCCAGGCATGCGGCGGGCTCGGGATTCAGCTTAGGAATAGGAGCGCCTCCCCTCCCATGAACCTTCCAGAGTCGATCCGGGGCTGGCAGTCGACTTGGTTTTATTACAGGGACAGTCCGACTCCGGGTCAGTCGACTGGCCTTCCTCCATTTACCCTAGGTCGAGCCAGCCCGCCTCCTTCCATGGTAGTGAGCAAGGACGAGAGGGCCGAGGTAGACATTGTTGGGGAACGTAGTATTTTAAAATTTTCCTACGATCACGCAAGATCTATCTACCAGATGCATAGCAACAAGAGGGAAGAGTGTGTCTACGTACCCTCGTAGACCGGAAGCGGAAGCGTCAAGTGATGCGGTTGATGTAGTCGAACTTCTTCGCGATCCAACCGATCAAGCACCGAACGTACGACACCTCCGCGTTCAGCACACGTTCAACTTGATGACGTCCCACGAGCTCTTGATCCAGTTGAGCTTCACGGGAGAGTTTCATCAGCACGACGGCGTGGTGACGGATATGATGTATCTACCGGCGCAGGGCTTCGCCTAAGCACTGCGACGGTATGACCGAGGTGTGTTTCTGTGGAGGGGGCACCGCACATGGCTGGAACAATTCAACTTGTGTGTTCTAGAGTGCCCCCTTCCCCCGTATATAAAGGAGCAAGGGGGGAGGCCGGCCGACCCTCCTATGGCGCGGCTAGGGCTGCAATCCTACTAGGAATAGGATTGCAATCCTATTCCTAGTAAGAATCTACCAAAGAAGGAAAAGGGGGGAAGGAAAGAGAGGGAGAGGGAGAGGGAGAGGGAAAGAGGGGCTGCGCCCCCCTCCCCTAGTCCTATTCGGACTCCTCCTATGGAGGGGGCGCGCTACCTCCTGGCTGCTGCCCTCTCTCTCCCCTATGGCCCACCAGGGCCCACCATTCCCCCGGGGGGTTCCGGTAACCCCCCCGGCACTCCGGTAAATTCCGAAACTTTCCAGAACACTTCCGGTGTCCGAATATCGTCGTCCAATATATCAATCTTTATGTCTCGGACATTCCGAGACTCCTCGTCATGTCCGTGATCTCATTTGGGACTCCGAACTTCCTTCGGTACATCAAAACTCATAAACTCATAATACCGATCGTCATCAAACGTTAAGCGTGCGGACCCTACGGGTTCGAGAACTATGTAGACATGACCGAGACTCATCTCCGGTCAATAACCAATAGCGGAACCTGGATGCTCATATTGGCTCCTGCATATTCTACGAAGATCTTTATCGGTCAAACCGCATAAAAACATACGTTGTTCCTTTTGTCATCGGTATGTTACTTTCCCGAGATTCGATCGTCGGTATCTCTATACCTAGTTCAATCTCGTTACCGGCAAGTCTCTTTACTCGTTCCGTAATACATCATCTCGTGACTAACTCATTAGTCATTTGCTTGCAAGGCTTATTATGATGTGTATTACCGAGAGGGCCCAAAGATACCTCTCCGACACTCGGAGTGACAAATCCTAATCTTGATCTATGCCAACACCACGAATACTTTCGGAGACACCTGTAGAGCATCTTTATGATCACCCAGTTACGTTGTGATGTTTGATAGCACACAAGGTGTTCTTACGGTATTCGGGAGTTGCATAATCTCATAGTCATAGGAATATGTATAAGTCATGAAGAAAGCAATAGCAGTAAAACTAAACGATCATAGTGCTAAGCTAATGGATGGGTCTTGTCCATCACATCATTCTCCTAATGATGTGATCCCGTTGATCAAATGACAACTCATGTCTATGGTTAGGAAACATAACCATCTTTGATCAATGAGCTAGTCTAGTAGAGGCATACTAGGGACACTTTGTTTTGTCTATGTATTCACACATGTACTAAGTTTCTGGTTAATACAATTCTAGCATGAATAATAAACATTTATCATGATATAAGGAAATATAAATAACAACTTTATTATTGCCTCTAGGGCATATTTCCTTCAGTCTCCCACTTGCACTAGAGTCAATAATCTAGCTCACATCGCCATGTGATTTAATACCGATAGTTCACATCGTTATGTGAATAACACCCATCGCCATGTGACCAACACCCAAAGGGTTTACTAGAGTCAATAATCTAGTTCACATCGCTATGTGATTAATACCCAAGAGTAATAAGGTGTGATCATGTTTTGCTTGTGAGAGAAGTTTAGTCAACGGGTCTGTCACATTCAGATCCGTATGTATTTCGCAAATTTCTATGTCTACAATGCTCTGCATAGAGCTACTCTAGCTAATTGCTCCCACTTTCAATACGCATCCAGATTGATAGTTAGAGTCATCTGGATTTAGTGTCAAAGCTTGCATCGGCGTAACCCTTTACGATAAACTCTTTATCAACTCCATAATCGAGAAACATTTCCTTAGTCATCCAGTTACTAAGGATAATTTTGACCGCTGTACAGTGATCTACTCCTGGATCATTATTGTACCCCCTTGACAAACTCATGGCAAGGTACACAACATGTTTGGTACACAGCATGGCATACTTTATAGAACCTATGGCTGAGTCATAGGGAATGACTTTCATTCTCTCTATATTTTTCTGCCGTGGTCTGGCTTTGAGTCTTACTCAACTTCACACCTTACAAGTCAGGCAAGAACTCCTTCTTTGACTGATCCATTTTGAACTACTTCAAAATCTTATCAAGGTATGTACTCATCGAAAGTCTTATCAAGCGTCTTGATCTATCTCTATAGATCTTGATGCCCAATATGTAAGCAGCTTCACCAAGGTCTTTCTTTGAAAAACTCCTTTCAAACACTCCTTTATGCTTTCCAGAAAATTCTACATCATTTCTAATCGACAATATGTCATTCACATATACTTATCAGAAAGGTGGTAGTGCTCCCACTCACTTCTTGTAAATACAGGCTTCACCGCAAGTCTGTATAAATCTATATGCTTTGATCAACTTATCAAAGCGTATATTCCAACTCCGAGATGCTTGCACCAGTCCATAGATGGATCGCTGGAGCTTGCACATTTTGTTAGCACCTTTAGGATTGACAAAACCTTCTGGTTGCATCATATACAAGTCTTCTTTAATAAATCATTAAAGAATGCAGTTTTGTTATCCATTTGCCAGATTTCATAAAATGCGGCAATTGCTAACATGATTCGGATAGACTTAAGCATCGCTACGGGTGAGAAAGTCTCATCGTAGTCAACTCCTTGAACTTGTTGAAAAACTTTCGCAACAAGTCGAGCTTTGTAAACAGTAACATTACCGTCAGCGTCAGTCTTCCTCTTGAAGATCCATTTATTTTCAATGGCTTGCCGATCACCGGGCAAGTCAACCAAAGTCGACACTTTGTTCTCATACATGGATCCCATCTCAGATTTCATGGCCTCAAGCCATTTTGCGGAATCTGGGCTCATCATATCTTCCTCATAGTTTGCAGGTTCATCATGGTCCAGTAACATGACTTCCAGAACCGGGTTCCCATACCACTCTGATGCGGAACGAACTCTGGTTGATCTACAAAGTTCAGCAGAAAATTGATTTGAAGTTTCATGATCATCATCATTAGCTTCCTCACTAATTGGTGTAGGAATCACTGGAACTAGTTTCTGTGATGTTCCACTTTCCAATTCGGGAGAAGGTACAATTACCTCATCAAGTTCTACTTTCCTCCCACTCACTTCTTTCGAGAGAAACTCTTTCTCTAGAAAGGATCCACTCTTAGCAACAAAGACCTTGCCTTCGGATTTGTGATAGAAGGTGTACCCAACAGTTTCTTTTGGGTATCCTATGAAGATTTACTTCTCCGATTTGGGTTCGAGCTTATCATGTTGAAACTTTTTCACATAAGCATCGCAGTCCCAAACTTAAAGAAATGACAGCTTAGGTTTCTCGTCAAACCCCAGCTCATACGGTGTCATCTCCACGGATTTAGATGGTGCCCTATTTAACGTGAATGTAGTTGTCTCTAATGCATAACCCCAAAAGCGATAGTGGTAGATCGGTAAGAGACATCATCGATCGCACCATATCTAATAAAGTACGGTTATGACGTTCGGACACACCATTACACTGTGGTGTTCCAGGTGGCGTGAGTAGTGAAACTATTTCACATTGTTTTTACTGAAGGCCAAACTCGCTAACTCAAATATTTTACCTCTACGATCATATCGTGGAAACTCTTATTTTCTTGTTACGATGATTCTCCACTTCACTCTGAAATTCTTTGAACTTTTCAAATGTTTCAGACTTGTGCTTCATTAAGTAGATATACCCATATCTGCTCAAATCATCAGTGAAGGTCAGAAAATAATGATACCCGCTGCGAGCTTCAACACTCATTGGTCCACATACATCTGCGTGTATGATCTCCAACAAATCTGTTGCTCGCTCCATTGTTCCAGAGAACGGAGTTTTAGTCATCTTGTCCATGAGGCATGGTTCGCAAGCACCAAGTGATTCATAATCAAGTGATTCCAAAAGTCCATCACTATGGAGTTTCTTCATGCGCTTTACACCATTATGACCTAAACGGCAGTGCCACAAATAAGTTGCACTATCATTATTAACCTTGCATCTTTTGGCTTCAATATTATGAATGTGTATCACCACGATCGAGATCCAACAAACTATTTTCATTGGGTGTATGACCATCGAAGGTTTTATTCATGTAAACAGAATAACAATTATTCTATGACTTTAAATGAATAACCGTATTGCAACAAATATGATCAAATCATATTCATGCTCAACGCAAATGCCAAATAACATTTATTTAGGTTTTACACTAATCCCGAAAGTATAGGGAGTGTGCGATGATGATCATATCAATCTTGGAACCACTTCCAACACACATCGTCACTTCACCTTTAACTAGTCTCTGTTCATTCTGCAATTCTCGTTTCGAGTCACTAATTTTAGCAACTGAACCGGTATCAAATACCCAGGGGTTGCTATGAACACTAGTAAAGTACACATCAATAATCTGTATATCAAAATATACCTTTGTTCACTTTGCCATCCTTCTTATCCGCCAAGTATCTAGGGCAGTTCCACTTCCAGTGACCATTTCCTTTGCAGTAGAAGCACTTAGTTTCAGGCTTGAGTTTTAGCTTTAGGTTTCTTCAAGGGAGTGACAACTTGCTTGTCATTCTTCTTAAAGTTCCCCTTCTATCCTTTTGCCCTTTACTTGAAACAAGTGGTCTTGTTAACCATCAACACTTGATGCTTTTTCATGATTTCTACCTTCGCCAACTTCAGCATCGCGAAGAGCTCGGGAATTCCTTTCGTCATCCCTTGCATATTATAGTTCATCACGAAGTTCTACTAACTTGGTGATAGTGACTAGAGAACTTTGTCAATTACTATCTTATCTGGAAGATTAACTCCCACTTGATTCAAGTAATTGTAGTACCCAGACAATCTGAGCACATGCTCACTGGTTGAGCTATTCTCCTCCATCTTGTAGGCAAAATACTGTCAGAAGTCTTATACCTCTTGACACGGTCATGAGTATGAAATACTAATTTCAACTCTTGGAACATCTTATATGCTCCGTGGCGTTCAAAATATTTTTGAAGTCCCGATTCTAAGCCGCAAAGCATGGTGCACTTAAACTATCAAGTAGTCATCATACCGAGCTTTTGTCAAAACGTTCATAACGTCTACATCTGCTCCTGCAATAGGCATGTCACCTAGCGGCGCATCAAGGACATAATTCTCTGTGCAACAATGAGGATAATCATCAGATCACGGAACAATTCCGTATCATTGCTACTAACATCTTTCAACTTAGTTTTCTCTAGGAACATATATAAAAAATAAACGGGAGCAACATCGTGAGCTATTGATCTACAACATAGATATGCTAATACTACGAGGACTAAGTTCATGATAAATTAAAGTTCAATTAATCATATTACTTAAAGAATTCCCACTTAGATAGACATCCCTCCGGTCATCTAAATGATCACGTGATCCAAATTAACTAAACCATGTCCGATCATCACGTGAGATGGAGTAGTTTCAATGGTGAACATCTTATGTTGATCATATCTACTATATGATTCACGCTCGACCTTTCGGTCTCCAGTGTTCCAAGGCCATATCTGCATATGCTAGGCTCGTCAAGTTTAACCCGAGTATTCTGCATGTGCAAAACTGGCTTACACCCGTTGTATTTGAACGTAGAGCTTATCACACCCGATCATCACGTGGTGTCTAGGCACGACGAACTTTCGCAACGGTGCATACTCAGGGAGAACACTTATACCTTGAAATTTAGTAAGGGATCATCTTATAATGCTACTGTCGAACTAAGCAAAATAAGAAGCATAATAAGATAAACATCACATGCAATCAAAATATGTGACATGATATGGCCATCATCATTTTGTGCTTTTGATCTCATCTCCAAAGCACCGTCATGATCACCTTCGTCACCGGCGCGACACCTTGATCTCCATCGTAGCATCGTTGTCATTTCGCCAACTATTGCTTCTACGACTATCGCTACCGCTTAGTGATAAAGTAAAGCAATTACATGGCGATTGCATTTCATACAATAAAGCGACAACCATATGGCTCCTGCCAGTTGCCGATAACATTACAAAACATGATCATATCATACAAAACTGTATAACTCATCATGTCTTGACCATATCACATCACAACATGCCCTGCAAAAACAAGTTAGACGTTCTCTACTTTGTTGTTGCAAGTTTTACGTGGCTGCTACGGGCTTAGCAAGAACCGTTCTTACCTACGCATACAAAACCACAACGATGTTTCGTCAAGTATGTGCTGTTTTAACCTTCACAAGGACCGGGCGTAGCCACACTTGATTCAGCTAAAGTGAGAGAGACAGACACCCGCCAGTCACCTTTAAGCAACGAGTGCTCATAATGGTGAAACGAGTCTCGCATAAGCGTACGCATAATGTCGGTGCGGGCCGCTTCATCTCACAATACCGCCGAAGCAAAGTATGACATGCTGGTAAGTAGTATGACTAGTATCGCCCACAACTCATTGTGTTCTACTCGTGCATATCATCTACGCATAGACCTGGCTCATGATGCCACTGTTGGGGAACGTAGTATTTTAAAATTTTCCTACGATCACGCAAGATCTATCTACCAGATGCATAGCAACGAGAGGGAAGAGTGTGTCTACGTACCCTCGTAGACCGGAAGCGGAAGCGTCAAGTGACGCGGTTGATGTAGTCGAACTTCTTCGCGATCCAACCGATCAAGCACTGAACATACGGCACCTCCGCGTTCAGCACACGTTCAGCTTGATGACGTCCCACGAGCTCTTGATCCAGTTGAGCTTCACGGGAGAGTTTCGTCAGCACGACGGCGTGGTGATGGATATGATGTATCTACCGGCGCAGGGCTTCGCCTAAGCACTGCGACAGTATGACCGAGGTGTGTTTCTGTGGAGGAGGGCACCGCACACGGCTGGAACAATTCAAGTTGTGTGTTCTAGGGTGCCCCCTGCCCCCGTATATAAAGGAGCAAGGGGGGAGGCCGGCCGGCCCTCCTATGGTGCGGCTAGGGCTGCAATCCTACTAGGAATAGGATTGCAATCCTATTCCTAGTAGGAATCTACCAAAGAAGGAAAAGGGGGGAAGGAAAGAGAGGGAGAGGGAGAGGGAAAGAGGGGCCGCACCCCCCTCCCCTAGTCCTATTCGGACTCCTCCTAGGGAGGTGGCACGCCACCTCCTGGCTGCTGCCCTCTCTCTCCCCTATGGCCCACCAGGGCCCACCATTCCCCCGGGGGGTTCCGGTAACCCCCCCGGCACTCTGGTAAATTCCGAAACTTTCCAGATAACTTCCTGTGTTCGAATATAGTCATCCAATATATCAATCTTTATGTCTCGGACATTCCGAGACTCCTCATCATGTCCGTGATCTCATCCGGGACTCCGAACTTCCTTCGGTACATCAAAACTCATAAACTCATAATATCGATCGTCATCAAACATTAAGCGTGCGGACCCTACGGGTTCGAGAACTATGTAGACATGACCGAGACTCATCTCCGGTCAATAACCAATAGCGGAACCTGGATGCTCATATTGGCTCCTGCATATTCTACGAAGATCTTTTCGGTCAAACCGCATAACAACATACGTTGTTCCTTTTGTCATCGGTATGTTACTTGCCCGAGATTCGATCGTCGGTATCTCTATACCTAGTTCAATCTCGTTACCGGCAAGTCTCTTTACTCATTCCGTAATACATCATCTCGTGACTAACTCATTAGTCATTTGCTTGCAAGGCTTATTATGATGTGCATTACCGAGAGGGCCCAGAGATACCTCTCCGACACTCGGAGTGACAAATCCTAATCTTGATCTATGCCAACACCACGAATACTTTCGGAGACACCTGTAGAGCATCTTTATGATCACCCAGTTACGTTGTGACGTTTGATAGCACACTAGGTGTTCTTACGGTATTCGGGAGTTGCATAATATCATAGTCATAGGAACATGTATAAGTCATGAAGAAAGCAATAACAGTAAAACTAAACGATCATAGTGCTAAGCTAACGGATGGGTCTTGTCCATCACATCATTCTCCTAATTATGTGATCCTGTTGATCAAATGACAACTCATGTCTATGGTTAGGAAACATAACCATCTTTGATCAATGAGCTAGTCTAGTAGAGGCATACTAGGGGCACTTTGTTTTGTCTATGTATTCACACATGTACTAAGTTTCCGGTTAATACAATTCTAGCATGAATAATAAACATTTATCATGATATAAGGAAATATAAATAACAACTTTATTATTGCCTCTAGGGCATATTTCCTTCAGACATGCTGATGGAGAGGGTTGTCCAGCTAGTCCGCGAGGGGGTCACGGGGATCGACTTGTTCGAGGTGTACATCACGCGGAGGATTCAGCCGCTTCAAGCCCGGGACCACCCGATGTGGCTGTACTCCGGCACTGACGACTCGTCGCGAGTCCACCCGGAGGCGGCCCACCCGGAGTACGTGGTGCGGTGCTTGAAGAGCATCACCGGGAACAAGGACAACCCCAGGGGGTCGGGGAGGATCATCCCATTTGACGCCGACCACCTGTCAGACAAGGTTAGCCTTCCGCTTCCGAGTAACGTATCTGTCGACTGATTCGTGATCTTTATTGATGATTCCGACTGGTATTTGGTGAACTTCCTTTCTTCGCAGATATATACAGAGATGTACTCGCTGCCCAACGGAGACTCGGGCCAGGAGGTCGAGGAGGGTACGGGCGACGCCGCCGATTGGAAGTCGGAGGAGGAGACCGAGGAGAGCGAGGAGTACAGCAGCGGGGAGGAGGTCGAGTCACCTCCCCGTGTCGAGTGATACGTCCAAAACGTATCTATAATTTCTGCTTGCTCCATGCCTATTTTGTGTGATATTGCTATGATATTTATGCACTTCCATACACTTTTGATCATATTTGGACTAACCTATTAACTCAGTGCACCACAGTGCCAGTTCCTGTTTTCTGCTGTTTTTCTATTTCAGGTTTCCCCCATATTAAAAGTGCCCTAAAAATTCCGGGAAAAATACAGGAAAAATCAGCGTATCGTGAGCTTCCGGAAAAACCAAGGCAGGGCCAGAGGGGAGCCTGGAGGAGGGGGGGCCCAGGTGGCCACCCGGCGCGGCCCCACCCCTGACCGCGCCAGGGGGGCGCCTGGGGCCCCACCTCCGCCTCTGATGCCCCCCTTTGGCATATATATTGCACGCGTCCCGAAACCCTCGGGGACGGAACCCTTTTTCGCGATCTCATCTCTGTTCCGCCGCCGCCGCGCTTCCAAGATCGGGAGCACCAGAAGAACTCTTCCCGGCACCCTGCCGGAGGGGAGAACCACCACCGGGAGCTTCTCCACCACCATGGACGCTTCGCGGATGAGTTGTGAGTAGTCCCCCTTGGACCATGGGTCCATGACCAGTAGCTATGTGAAGTTCTCCTCCCCTCTTTGTTCTTCATCGATTAGACCTCGTGAGCTGCCCTACATGATTGAGGCACATATGTAATTTTTATGCTGTTGCTATGCTGAGTTTGCTGGGATCCGATGGATTATGAGATTATGTTCAGATTGTGTGTGAGTAATATATTTGATTCACCTATTTTATATTTATGTTCTTGAGTAATTCTTGCATGTTCTCCATTACTGTTTATTGCTTTGGCCGAGTAGTAGGTAGTAACTCCAAGAGGGAACGTTATGCTTGATTGTGGGTTCATGCCCCTCGATGACTAGCTTGAGTGACAGAAACATGAGTCTAGGGGATGTGATGTTGCCACAAGGGGGAAAACAACGGTGCTTGTACTTGCGGGTGCAAGGATTGTTTACTTTACGCAAAGTTCTTTTAATGCAGTTGTCTGTTGCTTTGAGTTTACACTTTGGGTGGGACTCGCAACTTAATACCAGCGAGATGGTCTGGATAGATATCTCAAGGTGGATGATTAGTAGTAGATGCAGATGGATTTCGGTCTACTTGCCTTGGCGTACCGCCCATGCTTTTGAGCCTCTACCTTTCTGTACAGCATAGTTAGCATTGGTTTGCGCACATAATCCTGTCAATTGCCCAGCTGTAATTTGTTTACCTCGCTTAGCTATTTTATCGTCTTTTGGGAGAGAGACATCACTAGTGAACATCATGGGACCCCGGTCCATATTACCATCACTGATCACACCCGCTATTTACTTCCTGTTCTTATTTCCTAGTTGCAGTTATACCGATCACTATTATCTCTTGCATTTGATCCTTTGTAAATGACAAGGTCGGAGGGATTGACAACCTCTCTGTACTCGTTGGGAGCAAAGTTATTTGTATCTGTGTGCAGGTCCTATCAAGCAAAAGTTTCTGGCGCTATTGACACCTTCTTGTCGACTCTTGGAGTCTCACGGGATTCAATCCTTGGTATCTTTGCCAAGGGAAATTTGCCGCTACGCTACATCTCAAACCTTCCACTTGGGGTAACCAACGAGGGGCGAGAAGCCATCAAGCAAGTTTCTGGCGCCGTTACCGGGGACTCCACTCTTCAAGATAGGGGAGTTGCACGCTATCTTTTACCTTTGCTTTTTAGTCTTGTTAGTTTACCTTTAAGTTTTTGCTTTAGTGTCCTTTACCAAAAATCACAAAAAAAATTATTTGCTTTTCTGTTAGTAGTCCTTTCTGTTTAGTCAAGCATGTTAGGATTTGGTGCTTTGAGGGAATCAGAAGTTCTAGATTTCCATCAAAGGGATGGAGAAAATATGAAGAAGGCATGGGACAGAATTTCTGATGCACATAGGAGAATTATGCCTTGGATACCTATAAAAAACTGTGCTTAGAAATTTTTACCATGGTCTTTTTAAATGGTGTAAACACTCTCTTGGTATTATAGCTGAAGGAGATTTCCTAGAGTGTGATGAAGCTAGAGCTCTTGAAATTATACATGGTCTATCTAGTTACTTTGTTTATGATCATAGTTTTGATACTGTCATAGATAGACTTGCTACTATTGAGAAGAGAATGGATGCTCTAGACTTGATGAAGGTAGAGAAACCCGAACCCAATAAGAGAGATATTTTGGGAATAGACAATGATTGGGAGCCTTTTTTTAGGATTAGCATCTCTAATATGGACTTCCTTGCTTATTGTGATATTGGATCTATGGTTTCTACTATGCCAAAAATTGTTCATGATTCTTTAAAATTTAACATGGATAGATTATCATCCTATCATGAACATGCTTATGGAGATATTTCTGAGATCCAGGGAAGAATAAAAGATGTGCCAGTTACATTCCTTAAAGGGATTGCAATGGTTGATTTCTTCATCATGAAGCCAAACCAAGGAAATATAGTGCTTGGAAGGGACTTCCTCCGAGCCGTAAAAGGCTTCATCGATATAGGTAAGGGACAAATCCGCCTACGCGGGAAGGAAAAAGGTACGTACCCCTTTCCTAGAAGGAACAAGGATGAACTTGTTGAGGAACCATTTGAAGCAATTTATAACTCCGATTATTATGATGATTTTTGATTCCTCTTTGCATTATGCCTAGCTTAAAGGCATAAAAGAAAGCGCTTTTGGGAGGCAGCCCAGAATGAATAAAGTTTGATTTTGCTTTTGTTGTGTCTTGATGTTTGTTACTACAGTAGCATCATCATTGTATCTTTACTTTTCAGCTTTGTGCCAAGTTTAGCCTCTAATTGCAAGAAAGTTCAAAAGTTGTGACGTGCAGTCCAGAAAACAGATTATGTCCTTTGACAGAAAAATTCGTATAAAATCACCAGATCATCTTTTTGATCTGAATTTTTTTTGACAGCGTGCTCTATACAATTGGCTTTCGGGCGTCTGTTCTGAGTTTTTTGATTTGAGTTGCAGAAGTGCCCCGAAAAAATTATTTACTACCTGCTGGTCTGTTTTTCACAGATTCTGTCCTGTTTTGCCTTTTCTTCGTTTTGCAAACCGTAAGCTTGCTTTTTCTTTGCAAAAACCTTTTGGCAATCTTGAGAAACAGTAGCTCTTCAAGATTATCCTTATTTCCAGCAAGGAAAAATTATTTTATTATGGGCACTAACCTCGCTAATCAGATTATGATGAGTTATGTATGAAGGGAGTTTTCAAGTGTGCGAGGGAAGATGATAAAAAGATTCAGGAGGATCAAACGCTCAAGCTTGGGGATGCCCCCGTGCACCCCCAAGAAATATTCAAGAAGAATCAAGCGTCTAAGCTTGGGGATGCCCCCGTGCATCCCCTTCTCCATCAACAATTATCAGTTCGTCTTTCGTTCCACTATATTTTAATCACTTCATGCGTTATGTGCTATGCTTGGAGCGTCTTGCTTTTAGTTTCCTTTTTAGTTTTCTTTAGCTTTGCTTGCTGTTCATAACGAGTTAGAACCCAACTTTCTTTGTGTGGGAGAGAAACACACTCCACTTCAACCTAGAACACAACATAGGATTTTCATGCTTATCTTTGCTGTGTGTGTTCTTTGTCTTTCCATAGCTACTGTCATGTTTAGCTCTTAGTTTTCATGCTTTTCTTTTTAAAGAGCTTTTGTTTAGTTGGTTGTTGAACTCTCTTGAGTTTTCATGTTTATCTTGTTAAGAGAGTTTGTCTGTTGCAGTGAGTTGTGTGTCTTAACTTAAAGTAGGTAATTGAGGTTGCTATTTAATTTTAGTAGTAACTTGCAATAGTTTTGAGGTATTGCGATGAGTAATGTTTGAACTTTTGGTGTCAAGAGCTTTAGCCTATTAGTGATAGATGTCGTATTTTGGGAAATCCGTGTTTATTTTCGAAAACCTACAAAATAGTTGAGAACTTTAGCTACTAAATGGATCACTAATCTTTGGAGGGATCGAATATTAGAGTACACTCACGTATCATGAGTCGAGGATGCGCAAGGATAACCAAATCCCCATACACTCCTCCTCGGGGTACTTGTCTCTTTGAGAACCTCCTAATTAGATTGAGAGTTACCGATAATAAGTGCATGAGTTCTTTGGACTAATGTGAGTATTCGAAAGTTGACACTTCCACCTATCCATATTTTTCTAGCCTCTTCGGTACCGTGCATTGCCCTTTCTCACCTCGAGAGTTGGCGCATACTTCGCCGGTGCATCCAAATCCTTGGCACGATACGCTGTCATCATAAGCCTCATTATATCCTTCCTCAAAACAGCCACCATACCTACCTATTAATGCATTTCCATAGCCTTTCCGAGATACATTGCCATGCAACATCCATCCTCTCATGACTTGATCTTCATGTCATACATGCTTTTTGCTTGATCGATGAGCCGCATGCTAGTTGGGCTTTGCCCTAATCATTGCTACATGACGCGCTAGTATCATTGCATATCTTGCTACACTGGCAGAGGCATACATTTGCATACATCATGATAGTTTCATTTTCTTTATGTTGAGTACATTTGTAAAGTGTGAAAGATCTTTTATACTTCTTGTAATACATAGAGTGTTGCCCCTTAAGTGAGGAAAATATCCCAAAGAGGACAAGATCAAAAGATCCCAAAGAGTACAAAATCAAAAGATCCCAAAGAGGACAAATGAGAGATAAAAAGAAAGAGCCATTGAGGCCACAAAAAAAAATAAAAAAAAATAGAAAAAAAAGAGAAAAAGAAATAAAAAGAGAGAAGGGGGCACACTACTATTTCTTTTGAGAGATCCACACTCGTACTCCATCTTATACCTTGTACTCCATAGAGATTATCATTTATGCATATAGCTATGTGGGGACCTTTACACTATAGAACTTGGCTTGTATATTCCAATGATGAGCCTCCTCAAAAGAGTTCTAGGTCTTCTTGAGCAAGCAAGTTGGATGCACTCCCACTAGTTCCATTGGAGAGCTCACCTTAGTTCATATGTGCATCCGTTGCATGGCAATCCCTACTCCTCACATCATATCTATCATTTGGCTTTCTCTCGCCGATGATTGTCCTCATTGATGTGAGCCCTTCACACCTTTTTTTGTCTTCCCCCTCTAATCATTTTTCTCTCTTTTCCATCCTAAGTGTCGACTTTCTTGCTTACGCTCATCCATTGCATGAGTGCTCAAAATATCGAAAGGGAGTGGATCATTTTGACTTGTACCTGGCTGACGGCCTGGGGATGAGTCAAGATAAGATTCCAAAGAAGACCAAGTGTGAAACTTTAGTAGATTAAGTTCTCAACAATATAAAAACTATGTTTTACTCTCTCATATATCCCTATCCCCTTTCTTGCACGCAAACACCATTTGGAAACATTCGAGTCACGGACAGCGAGAGCTCTTGCACCTTTTGTTGGGGAACGTAGTATTTTAAAATTTTCCTACGATCACGCAAGATCTATCTACCAGATGCATAGCAACGAGAGGGGAGAGTGTGTCTACGTACCCTCGTAGACCGGGAGCGGAAGCGTCAAGTGACGCGGTTGATGTTGTCGAACTTCTTCGCGATCCAACCGATCAAGCACCGAACGTACGGCACCTCCGCATTCAGCACACGTTCAGCTTGATGACGTCCCACGAGCTCTTGATCCAGTTGAGCTTCACGGGAGAGTTTCGTCAGCACGACGGCGTGGTGACGGATATGATGTGTTCACCGGTGCAGGGCTTCTCCTAAGCTCCGCGACGGTACGACCGAGGTGTGATTCTGTGGAGGGGGGCACCGCACACGGCTAAAACAATTCAACTTATGTGTCTTTGGGTGCCCCCCTGCCCTCGTATATAAAGGAGCAAGGGAGGAGGGGCCGGCCAACCTCTATGGTGCGGCTAGGGAGGGGACTCCTACTAGGAATAGGATTGCAATCCTATTCCTAGTAGGATTCACCGAAAGGAAGAAGGGGGAAAGGAATAGGAGAGGTGGCGCCCCCCAATCCTAGTCCAACTAGGATTCCTAGGTGGGGGCGCCGGCCAGCCCTATGGGCTGTCTCTCTCTCACCCTTTAGGCCCACTATGGACCATTCCCTCTCGTAGGGGGTTCCGGTAACCCCCTCCGGCATTCCCGATAAATCCGAAACTTTTCCGGTATACTTCCGGTGTCCGAATATAGCCGTCCAATATATCAATCTTTATGTCTCGGACATTCCGAGACTCCTCGTCATGTCCGTGATCTCATTCGGGACTCCGAACTACCTTCGGTACATCAATACTCAAAAACTCATAATACCGATCATCATCAAACGTTAAGCGTGCGGACCCTACGGGTTCGAGAACTATGTAGACATGACCGAGACTCATCTCTGGTCAATAACCAATAGCGGAACCTGGATGTTCATATTGGCTCCTACATATTCTACGAAGATCTTTTATCGGTCAGAACCGCATAACAACATACGTTGTTCCTTTTGTCAAACGGTATGTTACTTGCCCGAGATTCGATCGTCGGTATCTTTATACCTAGTTCAATCTCGTTTACCGGCAAGTCTCTTTACTCGTTCCGTAACACATCATCTCGTGACTAACTCATTAGTCTTTTGCTTGCAAGGCTTATTGTGATGTGTGTTACCGAGAGGGCCCAGAGATACCTCTCCTACACTCGGAGTGACAAATCCTAATCTTGATCTATGCCAACACCACGAATACTTTCGGAGACACCTGTAGAGCATCTTTATGATCACCCAGTTACGTTGTGACGTTTGATAGCACACAAGGTGTTCCTACGGTATTCGGGAGTTGCATAATCTCATAGTCATAGGAACATGTATAAGTCATGAAGAAAGCAATAGCAGTTAAACTAAACGATCATAGTGCTATGCTAACGGATGGGTCTTGTCCATCACATCATTCTCCTAATGATGTGATCCCGTTGATCAAATGACAACTCATGTCTATGTCTAGGAAACATAACCATCTTTGATCAATGAGCTAGTCTAGTAGAGGCATACTAGGGACATATTGTTTTGTCTATGTATCCACACATGTACTAAGTTTCCGGTTAATACAATTCTAGCATGAATAAAAGACATTTATCATGATATAAGGAAATACAAATAACATCTTTATTATTGCCTCTAGGGCATATTTCCTTCAGTCTCCCACTTGAACTAGAGTCAATAATCTAGATTACAAAGTGATGATCCTCACACCCATGGAGTCTTGGTGCTGATCATGTTTTGCCCGTGGAAGAGGCTTAGTCAACGGGTCTGCAACATTTAGATCCGTATGTATTTTGCAAATCTCTATGTCTCCCTCCTTGACTAGATCGCGGATGGAATTGAAGCGTCTTTTGATGTGCTTTGTTCTCTTGTGAAACCTGGATTCCTTCGCCAAGGCTATGGCTCCAGTGTTGTCACAAAAGATTTTCATTGGGCCCGATGCACTAGGTACTACACCTAGATCGGATATGAACTCCTTCATCCAGACTCCTTCATTTGCTGCTTCCGAAGCAGCTATGTATTCCGCTTCACACGTAGATCCCGCCACGACGCTCTGCTTGGAACTGCACCAACTGACAGCTCCACCGTTCAATAAAAATACATATCCGGTTTGTGACTTTGAGTCATCCGGATCAGTGTCAAAGCTAGAATCGACGTAACCGTTTACGACGAGCTCTTTGTCACCTCCATATACGAGAAACATATCCTTTGTTCTTTTCAGATACTTTAGGATGTTTTTGACCGATGTCCAGTGATCCACTCCTGGATTACTTTGGTACCTCCCTGCTAGACTTATAGCAAGGCACACATCAGGTCTGGTACACAGCATTGCATACATGATAGATCCTATGGCTGAGGCATAGGGAATGACTTTCATTTTCTCTCTATCTTCTGCAGTGGTCGTGTTGGGGAACGTAGTATTTTAAAATTTTCCTACGATCACGCAAGATCTATCTACCAGATGCATAGCAACGAGAGGGGAGAGTGTGTCTACGTACCCTCGTAGACCGGGAGCGGAAGCGTCAAGTGACGCGGTTGATGTTGTCGAACTTCTTCGCGATCCAACCGATCAAGCACCGAACGTACGGCACCTCCGCGTTCAGCACACGTTCAGCTTGATGACGTCCCACGAGCTCTTGATCCAGTTGAGCTTCACGGGAGAGTTTCGTCAGCACGACGGCGTGGTGACAGATATGATGTGTTCACCGGCGCAGGGCTTCGCCTAAGCTCCGCGACGGTACGACCGAGGTGTGATTCTGTGGAGGGGGGCACCGCACACGGCTAAAACAATTCAACTTGTGTGTCTTTGGGTGCCCCCCTGCCCCCGTATATAAAGGAGCAGGGGAGGGAGGCCGGCCAACCTCTCCTGGTGCGGCTAGGGAGGGAGTCCTACTAGGAATAGGATTGCAATCCTATTCCTAGTAGGATTCACCGAAAGGAAGAAGGGGGAAAGGAATAGGAGAGGTGGCGCCCCCCCCAATCCTAGTCCAACTAGGATTCCTAGGTGGGGGCGCCGGCCAGCCCTATGGGCTGCCTCTCTCTCACCCTTTAGGCCCACTATGGACCATCCCCTCTCGTAGGGGGTTCCGGTAACCCCCTCCGGCATTCCCGATAAATCCGAAACTTTTCCGGTATACTTCCGGTGTCCGAATATAGCCATCCAATATATCAATCTTTATGTCTCGGACATTCCGAGACTCCTCGTCATGTCCGTGATCTCATCCGGGACTCCGAACTACCTTCGGTACATCAATACTCAAAAACTCATAATACCGATCGTCATCAAACTTTAAGCGTGCGGACCCTACGGGTTCGAGAACTATGTAGACATGACCGAGACTCATCTCTGGTCAATAACCAATAGCGGAACCTGGATGTTCATATTGGCTCCTACATATTCTACGAAGATCTTTTATCGGTCAGAACCGCATAACAACATACGTTGTTCCTTTTGTCAAACGGTATGTTACTTGCCCGAGATTCGATCGTCGGTATCTCTATACCTAGTTCAATCTCGTTACCGGCAAGTCTCTTTACTCGTTCCGTAACACATCATCTCGTGACTAACTCATTAGTCTTTTGCTTGCAAGGCTTATTGTGATGTGTGTTACCGAGAGGGCCCAGAGATACCTCTCCGACACTCGGAGTGACAAATCCTAATCTTGATCTATGCCAACACCACGAATACTTTCGGAGACACCTATAGAGCATCTTTATGATCACCCAGTTACGTTGTGACATTTGATAGCACACAAGGTGTTCCTACGGTATTCGGGAGTTGCATAATCTCATAGTCATAGGAACATGTATAAGTCATGAAGAAAGCAATTGCAGTTAAACTAAACGATCATAGTGCTATGCTAACGGATGGGTCTTGTCCATCACATCATTCTCCTAATGATGTGATCCCGTTGATCAAATGACAACTCATGTCTATGGCTAGGAAACATAACCATCTTTGATCAATGAGCTAGTCTAGTAGAGGCATACTAGGGACATACTGTTTTGTCTATGTATCCACACATGTACTAAGTTTCCGGTTAATACAATTCTAGCATGAATAAAAGACATTTATCACGATATAAGGAAATACAAATAACATCTTTATTATTGCCTCTAGGGCATATTTCCTTCAGTCTCCCACTTGAACTAGAGTCAATAATCTAGATTACAAAGTGATGATCCTCACACCCATGGAGTCTTGGTGCTGATCATGTTTTGCCCGTGGAAGAGGCTTAGTCAACGGGTCTGCAATATTCAGATCCGTATGTATTTTGCAAATCTCTATGTCTCCTTCCTTGACTAGATCGCGGATGGAATTGAAGCGTCTTTTGATGTGCTTTGTTCTCTTGTGAAACCTGGATTCCTTCGCCAAGGCTATGGCTCCAGTGTTGTCACAAAAGATTTTCATTGGACCCGATGCACTAGGTACTACACCTAGATCGGATATGAACTCCTTCATCCAGACTCCTTCATTTGCTGCTTCCGAAGCAGCTATGTATTCCGCTTCACACGTAGATCCCGCCACGACGCTCTGCTTGGAACTGCACCAACTGACAGCTCCACCGTTCAATAAAAATACATATCCGGTTTGTGACTTTGAGTCATCCGGATCAGTGTCAAAGCTAGAATCGACGTAACCATTTACGACGAGCTCTTTGTCACCTCCATATACGAGAAACATATCCTTAGTTCTTTTCAGATACTTTAGGATGTTTTTGACTGCTGTCCAGTGATCCACTCCTGGATTACTTTGGTACCTCCCTGCTAGACTTATAGCAAGGCACACATCAGGTCTGGTACACAGCATTGCATACATGATAGATCCTATGGCTGAGGCATAGGGAATGACTTTCATTTTCTCTCTATCTTCTGCGGTGGTCGGGCATTGAGTCTTACTCAATTTCATACCTTGTAAAACAGGCAAGAACCCTTTCTTTGACTGATCCATTTTGAACTTCTTCAAAATCTTATCAAGGTATGTGCTTTGTGAAAGTCCAATTATGCGTCTTGATCTATCTCTATAGATCTTGATACCTAATATATAAGCAGCTTCTCCGAGGTCTTTCATTGACAAACTTTTATTCAAGTATCCTTTTATGCTATCCAGAAATTCTATATCATTTCCAATCAACAATATGTCATCTACATATAATATTAGAAATGCTACAGAGCTCCCACTCACTTTCTTGTAAATACAGGCTTCTCCAAAAGTCTGTATAAAACCATATGCTTTGATCACTTCATCAAAGCGTATATTCCAACTCCGAGATGCTTGCACCAGTCCATAGATGGATCGATGGAGTTTGCATACTTTGTTAGCACCTTTTGGATTGACAAAACCTTCTGGTTGCATCATATACAACTCTTCTTTGAGATATCCATTTAGGAATGCAGTTTTGACATCCATTTGCCAGATTTCATAATGATAAAATGCGGCAATTGCTAACATGATTCGGACAGATTTAAGCATCGCTACAGGTGAGAAAGTCTCATCATAGTCAACTCCTTGAACTTGTCGAAAACCTTTCGCAACAAGTCGAGCTTTGTAAACAGTAATATTACCGTCTGCGTCGGTCTTCCTCTTGAAGATCCATTTATTTTCGATGGCTTGCCGATCATCGGGCAAGTCAACCAAAGTCCACACTTTGTTCTCATACATGGATCCCATCTCAGATTTCATGGCTTCAAGCCATTTTGCGGAATCTGGGCTCATCATCGCTTCCTCATAGTTCGTAGGTTCATCATGGTCTAGTAACATGATTTCCAGAACTGGGTTGCCGTACCACTCTGGTGCGGAACGTACTCTGGTTGATCTACGACGTTCAGCAGAAACTTGATCCGAAGTTTCATGATCATTATCATTAACTTCCTCACTAATTGGTGTAGGAATCACTGGAACAATTTCCTGTGATGTACTACTTTCCAATCCGGGAGAAGGTACAATTACCTCATCAAGTTCTACTTTCCTCCCACTCACTTCTTTCGAGAGAAACTCTTTTTCTAGAAAGGATCCGTTCTTAGCAACGAATATTTTGCCTTCGGATCTGTGATAGAAGGTGTACCCAACAGTTTCTTTTGGGTATCCTATGAAGACACATTTTTCCGACTTGGGTTCGAGCTTATCAGGTTGAAGTGTTTTCACATAAGCATCGCAACCCCAAACTTTAAGAAACGACAACTTTGGTTTCTTGCCAAACCATAGTTCATAAGGCGTCGTATCAACGGATTTAGATGGTGCCCTATTTAACGTGAATGCAGCTGTCTCTAAAGCATAACCCCAAAACGATAGTGGTAAATCGGTAAGAGACATCATAGATCGCACCATATCTAATAAAGTACGGTTACGATGTTCGGACACACCATTACGCTGTGGTGTTCCAGGTGGCGTGAGTTGTGAAACTATTCCACATTGTTTCAAATGAAGACCAAACTCGTAACTCAAATATTCTCCTCCACGATCAGATCGTAGAAACTTTATTTTCTTGTTACGATGATTTTCTACTTCACTCTGAAATTCTTTGAACTTTTCAAATGTTTCAGACTTGTGCTTCATTAAGTAGATATACCCATATCTGCTCAAATCATCAGTGAAGGTCAGAAAATAACGATACCCGCCGCGAGCATCAACACTCATTGGTCCACATAGATCAGTATGTATGATTTCTAGCAAATCTGTTGCTCGCTCCATAGTTCCGGAGAACGGAGTTTTAGTCATCTTGCCCATGAGGCATGGTTCGCAAGCACCAAGTGATTCATAATCAAGTGATTCCAAAAGTCCATCATTATGGAGTTTCTTCATGCGTTTTACACCAATATGACCTAAACGGCAGTGCCACAAATAAGTTGCACTATCATTATTAACCTTGCATCTTTTGGTTTCAATATTATGAATATGTGTATCACTACAATCGAGATCCAATAAGAATAGACCACTCTTTAAGGGTGCATGACCATAAAAGATATTATTCATAAAAATAGAACAACCATTATTCTCTGATTTGAATGAATAACCGTCTCGCAATAAACAAGATCCAGATATAATGTTCATGCTCAACGCTGGCACCAAATAACAATTATTTAGGTCTAAAACTAATCCCGAAGGTAGATGTAGAGGTAGCGTGCCGACGGCGATCACATCGACTTTGGAACCGTTTCCCACGCGCATCGTCACCTCGTCCTTAGCTAATCTTCGTTTAATCCATAGTTCCTGTTTCGAGTTACAAATATTAGCAACCGAACCGGTATCAAATACCCAGGTACTACTACGAGCATTAGTAAGGTACACATCAATAACATGTATATCACATATACCTTTGTTCATCTTGCCATCCTTCTTATCCGCCAAATACTTGGGGCAGTTCCGCTTCCAGTGTCCAGTCCCCTTGCAGTAGAAGCACTCAGTTTCAGGCTTGGCTCCAGATTTGGGTTTCTTCGTGGAAGTAGCAACTGACTTGCTATTCTTTTTGAAGTTCCCTTTCCTTCCCTTGCCCTTTTTCTTGAAACTAGTGGTCTTGCTAACCATCAACACTTGATGCTCCTTTTTGATTTCTACCTCCGCAGCTTTGAGCATAGCGAAGAGCTCGGGAATTGTCTTTTGCATCCCTTGCATGTTATAGTTCATCACGAAGCCTTTATAGCTTGGTGGCAGTGATTGAAGAACTCTATCAATAACACTATCCTCGTCAACTTTGCAACCAAGTTGAGTCATATGATTGTAGTACCCAGACATTCTGAGCAAGTGTTCACTGATAGAACTATTCTCCTCCATTTTGCAGCTGTAGAACTTATTGGAAATCTCATATTTCTCAATTCGGGCATTTGCTTGAAATATTAACTTCAACTCCTGGAACATCTCATATGGTCCATGACGTTCAAAACGTCGTTGAAGTCCCGGTTCTAAGCCGTAAAGCATGGCACACTGAACTATCGTGTAGTCATCAGACCGTGATTGCCAGACGTTCAAAGCGTCTGCATCAGCGGAAGGGGGCTTGTCACCTAGCGGTGCTTCAAGGACATAATTCTTCTGTGCAGCAATGAGGATAATCCTCAGATTACGGACCCAGTCCGTGTAATTGCTACCATCATCTTTCAACTTAGCTTTCTCTAGGAATGCATTAAAATTCAAAGGAACGGTAGCACGGGCCATTGATCTACAACGACATAGATATGCAAAACTATCAGGACTAAGTTCATGATAAATTAAAGTTCAATTTAATCATATTAATCTAAAGAACTCCCACTTAGATAGACATCCCTCTGGTCATCTAAATGATCACGTGATCCAAATCAACTAAACCATGTCCGATCATCACGTGAGATGGAGTAGTTTTCAATGGTGAACATCTTATGTTGATCATATCTACTATATGATTCACGCTCGACCTTTCGGTCTCCAGTGTTCCGAGGCCATATCTGTATATGCTAGGCTCGTCAAGTTTAACCCGAGTATTCTGCGTGTGCAAAACTGGCTTACACCCGTTGTATTTGAACGTAGAGCTTATCACACCCGATCATCACGTGGTGTCTCAGCACGACGAACTTTCGCAACGGTGCATACTCAGGGAGAACACTTATACCTTGAAATTTAGTAAGGGATCATCTTATAATGCTACCGTCGTTCTAAGCAAAATAAGAAGCATAATAAGATAAACATCACATGCAATCAAAATATGTGACATGATATGGCCATCATCATCTTGTGCTTTTGATCTCCATCTTCAAAGCACCGTCATGATGACCTTCGTCACCGGCTCGACACCTTGATCTCCATCGTAGCATCGTTGTCGTCTCGCCAACTATTGCTTCTACGACTATCGCTACTGCTTAGTGATAAAGTAAAGCAATTACATGGCGATTGCATTTCATACAATAAAGCGACAACCATATGGCTCCTGCCAGTTGCCGATAACTTTACAAAACATGATCATCTCATACAAAACCGTATAACTCATCATGTCTTGACCATATCACATCACAACATGCCCTGCAAAAACAAGTTAGACGTCCTCTACTTTGTTTGTTGCAAGTTTTACGTGGCTGCTACGGGCTTTAGCAAGAACCGTTCTTACCTACGCATACAAAACCACAACGATGTTTCGTCAAGTATGTGCTGTTTTAACCTTCACAAGGACCGGGCGTAGCCACACTTGATTCAGCTAAAGTGAGAGAGACAGACACCCGCCAGTCACCTTTAAGCAACGAGTGCTCGTAACGGTGAAACCAGTCTCGCGTAAGCGTACGCGTAATGTCGGTCCGGGCCGCTTCATCTCACAATACCGCCGAAGCAAAGTATGACATGCTGGTAAGCAGTATGACTAGTATCGTCCACAATCTCATTGTGTTCTACTCCTGCATATCATCTACGCATAGACCTGGCTCATGATGCCACTGTTGGGGAACGTAGTATTTTAAAATTTTCCTACGATCACGCAAGATCTATCTACCAGATGCATAGCAACGAGAGGGGAGAGTGTGTCTACGTACCCTCGTAGACCGGGAGCGGAAGCGTCAAGTGACGCGGTTGATGTTGTCGAACTTCTTCGCGATCCAACCGATCAAGCACCGAACGTACGGCACCTCCGCGTTCAGCACACGTTCAGCTTGATGACGTCCCACGAGCTCTTGATCCAGTTGAGCTTCACGAGAGAGTTTCGTCAGCACGACGGCGTGGTGACGGATATGATGTGTTCACCGGCGCAGGGCTTCTCCTAAGCTCCGCGACGGTACGACCGAGGTGTGATTCTGTGGAGGGGGGCACCGCACACGGCTAAAACAATTCAACTTATGTGTCTTTGGGTGCCCCCTGCCCCCGTATATAAAGGAGCAAGGGAGGAGGGGCCGGCCAACCTCTATGGTGCGGCTAGGGAGGGGACTCCTACTAGGAATAGGATTGCAATCCTATTCCTAGTAGGATTCACCGAAAGGAAGAAGGGGGAAAGGAATAGGAGAGGTGGCGCCCCCCCAATCCTAGTCCAACTAGGATTCCTAGGTGGGGGCGCCGGCCAGCCCTATGGGCTGTCTCTCTCTCACCCTTTAGGCCCACTATGGACCATTCCCTCTCGTAGGGGGTTCCGGTAACCCCCTCCGGCATTCCCGATAAATCCAAAACTTTTCCGGTATACTTCCGGTGTCCGAATATAGCCGTCCAATATATCAATCTTTATGTCTCGGACATTCCGAGACTCCTCGTCATGTCCGTGATCTCATTCGGGACTCCGAACTACCTTCGGTACATCAATACTCAAAAACTCATAATACCGATCGTCATCAAACGTTAAGCGTGCGGACCCTACGGGTTCGAGAACTATGTAGACATGACCGAGACTCATCTCTGGTCAATAACCAATAGAGGAACCAGGATGTTCATATTGGCTCCTACATATTCTACGAAGATCTTTTATCGGTCAGAACCGCATAACAACATACGTTGTTCCTTTTGTCAAACGGTATGTTACTTGCCCGAGATTCGATCGTCGGTATCTCTATACCTAGTTCAATCTCGTTACCGGCAAGTCTCTTTACTCGTTCCGTAACACATCATCTCGTGACTAACTCATTAGTCTTTTGCTTGCAAGGCTTATTGTGATGTGTGTTACCGAGAGGGCCCAGAGATACCTCTCCGACACTCGGAGTGACAAATCCTAATCTTGATCTATGCCAACACCACGAATACTTTCGGAGACTTCTGTAGAGCATCTTTATGATCACCCAGTTACGTTGTGACGTTTGATAGCACACAAGGTGTTCCTACGGTATTCGGGAGTTGCATAATCTCAAAGTCATAGGAACATGTATAAGTCATGAAGAAAGCAATAGCAGTTAAACTAAACGATCATAGTGCTATGCTAACGGATGGGTCTTGTCCATCACATCATTCTCCTAATGATGTGATCCTGTTGATCAAATGACAACTCATGTCTATGGCTAGGAAACATAACCATCTTTGATCAATGAGCTAGTCTAGTAGAGGCATACTAGGGACATACTGTTTTGTCTATGTATCCACACATGTACTAAGTTTCCGGTTAATACAATTCTAGCATGAATAAAAGACATTTATCATGATATAAGGAAATACAAATAACATCTTTATTATTGCCTCTAGGGCATATTTCCTTCACCTTTATGTTCTTATGTTACTTGTTACAATGCTAATATAGACTCTTGCTTGTTATGACTTGAATTGGATTACATGCCTAGATTTCTTTACTTAAAAGTTCTTATATGGTTGATAGCATGTCACCACAGAAATTATGCTTGTTATCATTTACCTACTCGAGGACGAGCAGGAATTAAGCTTGGGGATGTTGATACGTCCAAAACGTATCTATAATTTCTGCTTGCTCCATGCCTCTTTTGTGTGATATTGCTATCATATTTATGCACTTCCATACACTTTTGATCATATTTGGACTAACCTATTAACTCAGTGCACCACAGTGCCAGTTCCTGTTTTCTGCTGTTTTTCTATTTCAGGTTTCCCCCATATTAAAAGTGCCCTAAAAATTCCGGGAAAATACAGGAAAAATCAGCGTATCGGGAGCTTCCGGAAAAACCAAGGCAGGGCCAGAGGGGAGCCTAGGGGGGCCCAGGCGGCCACCCGGCGTGGCCCCACCCCTGGCCGCGCCAGGGGGGTGCCTGGGGCCCCACCTCCGCCTCTGGTGCCCCCCTTTGGCATATATATTGCACGCGTCCAGAAACCCTCGAGGACGGAACCCTTTTTCGCGATCTCATCTCTGTTCCGCCGCCGCCGCGCTTCCAAGATCGGGAGCACCAGGAGAACTCTTCCCGGCACCCTGCCGGAGGGGAGAACCACCACCGGGAGCTTCTCCACCACCATGGACGCTTACCGGATGAGTTGTGAGTAGTCCCCCTTGGATCAGGGGTCCATGACCAGTAGCTATGTGATGTTCTCCTCCCCTCTTTGTTATTCATCGATTAGACCTCGTGAGCTGCCCTACATGATCGAGGCACATATGTAATCTTTATGCTGTTGCTATGCTGAGTTTGCTGGGATCCGATGGATTATGAGATTATGTTCAGATTGTGTGTGAGTAATATATTTGATTCACCTCTTTTATATTTATGTTCTTGAGTAATTCTTGCATGTTCTCCGTTACTGTTTATTGCTTTGGCCGAGTAGTAGGTAGTAACTCCAAGAGGGAACGTTATGCTTGATTGTGGGTTCATGCCCCTCGATGACTAGCTTGAGTGACAGAAACATGAGTCTAGGGGATGTGCTGTTGCCAGAAGGGGGAAAACAACGGTGCTTGTACTTGCGGGTGCAAGGATTGTTTACTTTACGCAAAGTTCTTTTAATGCAGTTGTCTGTTGCTTTGAGTTTACACTTTGGGTGGGACTCGCAACTTAATACCAGCGAGATGTTCTGGATAGATATCTCAAGGTGGATGATTAGTAGTAGATGCAGATGGATTTCGGTCTACTTGCCTTGGCGTACCACCCATGCTTTTGAGCCTCTACCTTTCTGTACAACATAGTTAGCATTGGTTTGCGCACATAATCCTGTCAATTGCCCAGCTGTAATTTGTTTACCTCGCTTAGCTGTTTTATCGTCTTTTGGGAGAGAGACATCACTAGTGAACATCATGGGACCCCGGTCCATATTACCAACACTGATCACACCCGCTATTTACTTCCTGTTCTTATTTCCTAGTTGCAGTTATACCTATCACTATTATCTCTTGCGTTTGATCCTTTGTAAACGACAAGGCCGGAGGGATTGACAACCTCTCTGTACTCGTTGGGAGCAAAGTTATTTGTATCTGTGTGCAGGTTCTGTCAAGCAAAAGTTTCTGGCGCTATTGACACCTTCTTGTCGACCCTCGGAGTCTCACGGGATTCGATCCTTGGTATCTTTGCCAAGGGAAATTTGCCGCTACGCTACATCTCAAACCTTCCACTTGGGGTAACCAACGAGGGGCGAGAAGCCATCATCAAGCGCCGGTCCAAGGAGAAGAATGGCCCAGGGGCGCTCGACCTCATGCGGGTCCCTCGGGGTCCCGGACGCCCAAGTGTACTCGCACGACCACCCCCGAGCCGGCGGAGAAGACGCCCAAGCAGCCCAAAGTCACCACCACCAAGCCCCGCAAGGCCCTGCCAAGGATTAAGGTGGACGTACCCATCGCCTCCACATAAGTGTCACTTGGGCTCGCTTTTCTCTGTTTCTTGGGGGTCGACGGCGGTTTTGGTCGACTCATTTCTTGACTTAACCTTCCAGAGCCGCCGCTTCCACGACCTCGATGGACATCGACTGGGGTCGAGACAACGAGGAGATCGCGGATGCCGCGACATCTCGAGCGGGTATGGGCTCTATGAGATTTGTTTTTGTCCTTCTTTTCTTTCGTGGGCGATAGTCGATTGACTTGGTTCCCTATTTGATCCGAAGCGCTGCGCCTTGTCATAGAGCTGCCGGACGACGACGAGGACGAGGAGCGGCTGGGAGAGGACCACCGGCGCGCAAAGAGGAAGGGCCGGAAGGCGCCTTCTGGCTCGGGGGCCCAGCGACCCGAGGACGCGGCCCGAACCGCGGTCTCATTCGCTGTCCCTGTGTCGACCGCGCCCGTCGTCGACCCACCGTCTGCGCCGGGCGTCGACCCAGCGCCTGCCTCGGTTGTCAACCCAGCGTCCACTCCGGTTGTTGACTTAGCACCGATCTACGCCGTCGACTCAACGCCTGCGCCTGCGGCCGGCTCGATGCCCGCTGCTTCGTCTGTCCTTTTCTCCACCTATCGCCTCCCGGAGGACCCTGTGGGGGCGGCACAAGAGGCCGTTCGCCAGGCGGAGGTGATGATGGGGCAGACGAAGGCGGCGTATGAGGCCAGCATGGCGGCTTATGACGCCAGCTCTGCTCTTCGGGCCAACGTCTAGGTATGTTGTCGGAGTACTTTCTGATTTCGAGAAAAATCTGCTTGTTTTGTTTTGTGAGGTATCACACCCACTGGGTGTTCTTCTTTTCCTGTCTTCCTTGAGCTCGCGCCGGACTGATCTCGACCGAGTGGAACCAGTGGGGGCACGCTCAGTGCACCCACTAGGTGTAGTCCCCGAGACCGTGGTCGACTGATTGCAGTCGGCCATGGTCTTACTATAGAACTTCCATGCTGTGTTTTTTTTGAGCTCGCGCCAGACTGATCTCGGCCGAGTGGAACCAGTGGGGGCACGCTCAGTGCACCCATTGGGTGTAGTCCCCGAGGCTGCGGTTGAGTGATCTGACTCGACTGTAGTCATATAATCTTTGCTTTGTCTCGTTGATGCAGAAATCTTGTGAGTTCAGGGCCAAGTTTGCGGATCTTGAGCAGAAGCAAATCCATCTCAATCTTGACTTGCAGTTGGCCCGGGACCATCTGAAGAAGACGCAAGACGATGCGGCTGGTAACTTACTTCTGTCTCCTGTCGACTGACTTTTCGCTTAGAGTGTTCCTTCATGTTCATCTGTCCAGTGGCGGCCTTGGTAGGTCAACTAAGAGCAGCTTTGGAGCAAAAAGGATCTTGACTTGGCGGCGGCGCAGCAGGCGGCCCAGGAGAAGTCGAAGCTGGCAGAGAAGAAGCTGGCTTCTGTGGGCGCACTCGAGGCGGAGATTATCCGACTGAGAGGTTCACTCGACACGGCCAACAAGGAGGTGGCTCAGCTGAAGAAGTCTAGGGCCTACTTGAACGACAAGTATGAGGCTCTGTTTCGAAAGAGGCTTAATCTTGAGGCGTATCTGGGCGACCTTACCAAAAAATGGTACCTCGTGCTCGAAGGTATGTCCTCTTTGGATTGGTTAAAATTGGGCTGGTCGACCCGTGTTGCATCTGCTAACTCGACTGCTGTTCTTGGTGCAGAGTTCTGTCGTAACTTCGGAGAGGAGACTAGCCGGGTTGAGCCTGGCTTGGTGAAAGTGCAACTAATCCCCGGGTGGTTTTGGTAATTAATAACAACATATATATCATTGAACTAATAGTTACTTGAGAATCATTTCAGAGAAGTTCGATGATATGGGTATGGATATGTCTAAAGAAGTGGACCCCTCAAAATGCTAAGGCAAGCATTGGCAAAAGCTCAAGACTCCATTTTTGGTTTAGTGATCAAAGATCACATTGAGTCCATAGGAAAAGCCAATACTATTAAAAGGGGATGAGATTGTGTTGATGATCTGGTTGCTCAAGTGCTTAGTGATTTAGCTCCTTCAACTATCAGCAACTTTCACTTCTAAAACACACTCATAAGTAATCTCGGACAAACCGATTCTTCCAACTCAGTCCCACCGAGATGAACCACCTCAGCTATATTCCAAACCCTAGAAATTTCGGTCTATCCGATTTTGAGTTCGGTCTCACCGAAACTGGACTGCCAACCTTCTGTAACCATTTGACATCATATCGGAATATCCGAGTTGTTAATTTCGGTCCCACCGAAAATGGCAAGCTCCTATCTTTAACTCATATCGGACACACCGAGATGGTATTTTCGGTCCCACCGAAAACCCCAACGTTCACTATATTTGAACTTTCGGTCTGACCGAGATTTCACTTCGGTCTCACCGAGATTACTCAAATATGTGTGTAACGGTTGGATTTTGTGTGGAGGCTATATATACCCCTCCACCCCCTCTTCATTCGTGGAGAGAGCCATCAGAAAGTACTACCACTCCTACCTTACACTTTCTGAGAAGAGAACCACCTACCCTTGTGTTGAGATCAAGTTGCTCCATTCCTATCATATGAAACTTGATTTCTAACCTTCCCAAGTTGCTTTCCACTCAATCCTTTCTTCCACCAAAGCCAAATCAGTGAGGAGAGTTGAGTGTTGGGGAGATTATCATTTGAAGCACAAGAGCAAGGAGTTCATCATCATCAACCACATCTATTACCTTTTGGAGGGTGGTGCCTCCTAGATTAGTTAGGTGTCGCTTGGGAGCCTTCGTCTTCGAGATGTGGAGTTGAACCAAGAAGTTTGTAAGGGCAAGGAGATCGCCTACTTCGTGAAGATCTACCCCGAGTAAGGCTAGTCCTCCGTGGGCGTAGGCCATGATGGAATAGACAAGGTTGCTTCTTCGTGGACCCTTCGTGGGTGGAGCCCTCCGTGGACTCGCGCAGCCGTTACCCTCCGTGGGTTGAAGTCTCCATCAACGTGGATGTACGATAGCACCACCTATCGGAACCACGACAAAAATCTCCGTGTCTCCAAACTGCGTTTGATCTTCTCCACCTCTCTTTACTACATGTGCAATTTACTTTCCGCTGCTTACACTCTAGAATTGCATGTGTAGGGTGATACTTGAATTGGTCATAATTGTGAAACTGCCAAAAACTGTTCATGATCTAAAGGCAGAATTTTTTTTATATTGTCAAGTAGTCTAATCACCCCCCCTCTAGACATACTTTCGATCCTACAAGTGGTATCAGAGCTTTGGTCTCCATTGTTTTGGTTTCCATTGCATTGGACTCCATAAGCTTGGTTTCACAACCTAGGAGAGTATGGCGTCTAGTGAGGGTAATTATCGTAGAGGTCCTTACTTTGATGGTACAAATTTTGCTAGTTGGAAGCATAAAATGAAAATGCATATTCTTGGTCATAACCCAGCCGCATGGGGCATTATTTGTGTTGGTATGCAAGGTGAATTCTTCGAGGAAGGAAAAGTTCCGGATCGCGAAGCTACACCGGAAGAGTTGCGGATGTTGCAAAACAATGCTCAAGCTTGTGACATTCTCTTCAATGCCTTGTGTCCCGAGGAGTTCAACAAAATCAGCCGTCTTGAGAATGCTAAAGAGATTTGGGATACTTTGGTTGAAATGCACGAAGGTACTGAATCTGTGAAGGAATCAAAGCTAGATATTCTTCAAGGTCAACTTGACAAGTTCAAGATGAAGGATGGTGAAGGAGTCGCTGAAATGTACTCTAGGCTTGCTCTCATCACAAATGAGATTGCCGGCTTAGGAAGCGAAGAAATGACCGACCGATTCATCAGCAAGAAGATTCTAAGAGCTTTGGATGGAAAGTATGACACCGTGTGCACTTTGATCCAAATGATGCCAAACTACAAGACTCTCAAGCCAACTGAAGTCATTGGAAGGATTGTTGCTCATGAGATGACACTTAAGGATAAGGAAGAGCTTCACAACAAGTCAAGTGGTGCTTACAAAGCTACAAGTGATGCTCCCACAACCTCAAGTGACAAGTTAATTTCCAATGAAGAGATAAGCCTAATGGTTAAGAACTTCAACAAGTTCTACAAGAATAAAGGCAAAGAAAGAAGCTCAAAGTCTAGATCATATGATGAAAAGAGATCTTCTAGTCGTGATCGAAACTGCTACAATTGTGGAAGACCCGGACACTTCTCAAATGAGTGTACGGCTCCCCACAAAAGAAGAGAAGAATCTCCAAGAAGAAGAGCAAGAGATGAGTCACCTCGGAGAGAGAGAAGGAGTAGAGATGATCGTTATGAACGAAGACCCTCTCGGAGAAGCAAGGATTCGGAGAGGAAAGACAAGTCATCAAGGAGCTACACAAGAAGAAGACATCAAGCTCATATAGGTGAATGGGTCTCCGGCTCCGACTCCGACAATCAATCCGATGGAAGCTATCACTCCGACTCCGACTACAGTCAAGATGAAGGTGTTGCCGGACTTGCACTCGTATCCTCCAACTCCAACTCCTACGACTTATTTGATTCACCAAATGAGGGAATTGGAAGATGCTTCATGGCTAAAGGCCCCAAGGTAACACACCCTGAATTCATTGACTTTGATAGTGATGAGGATGACTTGCTTGGTGAAGATGAGCTCTTGCATGATAAATCTAGTGAGCTTAGTAATGATGAAAATGCTAGTAGTCTTTATAGTCGAGAAGAGTCGAATGACAATGCTATGAAGGAGATTGAGCGTCTAACTAAAGAACTAAACATTCTTAAGTTAGCTCATGAAACAACTCAAGAAGATCATAGAGAGCTCCTAAGATCTCATGAGAAGCTACGCTTCGAGAAGCTCACTCTAGAGCAAGAACATGAGTTTCTAAAAGCGATCAATGACGATCTTCGAAAGAAGAGTTCTTCATATCTTGCCAAACGACTTCTCTTGTCTAATTTCTTGCCACCTATTAAGACTAAGCATGACAAGCATAAGAAAAATTCTTCCTCTAGTAGTAACAATAACAATGTTAAATCCAATATTGTTGCTTCTAGTAGTTCTCTTGATTCCACTAACAATGTTTCAAGCCAAGTTACACTTGAGCAAGAAAATAGCTTATTGAAGGAAATCATAGAGAAAGGTGTCTACAAGAGTCTTGCCGGAAGCAAAAACTTTGAGGAGATTGTTCGCAAACAAGGAAGACACCGGAAGAATCAAGGGATTGGTTTTGAGCGAAAGTTCAACGCTGAAGGTGTTGAGTGGGAAGAAGGTCAATACCCTACTCCACAGTTTGTTTCACAAAAGGAGAAGTATGATCCTACTTCTTCCAATGTGGAACAAGCTCAAGATGACCTTCCACCACAAGACCACAAGCTAAAGGCCAAGGACAAGCTTCAAGAGGAGATTGATGCATTCATTGAAGCACCTCAAGCCATGGTCAAGTGGGTTCCCAAGGACACATCAAGTTCTACTTCATCAAGCTCAACTACAACACCAAGGATTCCCATCAAGATGATGTGGATCCCAAAGAAGAAGAACTAGAAGGTTCTTGAGGGTGACTCCGCCAACATACTTCACTCATATTCATTTTGGCAAGAACTTGTGCAATCAACTTCCACATCATGCACTAGTTCATGGAGTCACAAACCCTCTTGTTGGTAAGTCAAGGGACAAGGTAATCATTGCTTTCATGGACATCATCTATTGTGAACTTCAATCTATGTCCATGGATACTCTTGTTTGTTCCTTGTGGGACTAACCCATGTAGGTATTGAAAGTGCCCTAATCCAAAGGATAGCTCCCAACTCTTGATGATCTACATCAACATTGAGCATCCACATCTTCAACATCTACATGAAGTCTTCTACGACAACCCAAGGTTAGTTTGACCCTTTAAAAGGGGTTCTCACATCTAGGGGGAGCTTTGCTCTAAAAATTGAGCTAAAGCATCTCCAAATGATGTGAACACATCAATGCTTTATGTAAAAGTGGTAACCCCACTTGTGCTTAAACGATGAGTATGACCTATGATCAAATGTTCTCATTTGGCTCCTAAGTCAATATACTCATATATAGATGACCTAGTCATCGACAAATTGTGTGCTAGTAGCTAGAGTGTTGGTTGTGCATGTTTGACACATATTTCATTTGCTACCTTATTGTGTGAGCATGTTGAATGCATGATTTTATCCATTCAAGGACATCCATTTGTTGTTTTGATTGTTTTGATTTTTCTGGCCAAATGGATGGACAAGAATGCCTAAGCACCTTCCCTAGCTATCTATGCTTTCTTGTCTCAAATTCTATTCATGCTCATATCACAACTTTGAACAAGTCATTTTCGGACTCTCCGAGTGAGGAGCACTCGGAGCCACCGATCCGTCTAAGGCTGACTTCCAAAACCTTCTAAGTCCATTTCGGTCTGACCAACTTTTCCATCTCGGTCCAACCGAAACGCTTAGACTGATCTAGGTTTCATCTCGGTGAAACCGAGTTCAAAATCTCGGCGTGACCGATATGCGTAACTGCACAACAGTTATACATTTCGGTGTCACCGAGTTTTTCAACTCGGTCCCACCGACAGCATGGGGATATAAATACTGAGGGCTGCGCGCGATTACTTCTTCAAACCGTTTTGCCCCCAAGTCCCCTGCTGCCGTCGCCCTGGTCTTCGGATCGTCGCCGTCGTCGCCTGTGCGCCCTCGCCGCAGGACTCCGCCGCCGTCAACGGCATTCTTCTCCGCGCCGTTGCCGCCGTAGAGGGACTTCACCAAGTTAGGGTGAGTCTCGATCCCTCTCGTGCTCCCCATCTGATTCTTGCACGATTGGTTTGCCCTGCATCTAGCCACGTTTGAAATCCTCCTTAACATCAGATCAGATCGTTTTAGTTTCGAGCGAAATTCTTAGGTTTAGGTTTCCACGGAATACATCTCGGTGAAACCGATTTTGGAAACTCGGAATGACCGATTTGGCCTCTGGCCATTGCACTGCACCTTTCGGTCTAACCGAGTCGTGCAAATCGGTGTGACCGATGTAGAGTCTCAGTGAAACCCTAGTGTTTCGGTAGGACCGAAACCCACTTCGGTCTGACCGAAAGTGGTGTGGTAAGCCTCTGTATACACTTCGGATTCACCGAAACTGAAATTCGGTTTGACCGAAATGCATTCTGTGAAAACTCAAAACTAAGTTTTGAACTCATTTTTTTTGCAAAAACCTCTGCAGTTGTGATAACTCTTCTACTCTGCCTATACCTTATCTTTTCACAGGTTGTCAGCCATGTCAGATGCCAGTGACAGCCAGAACAGGTCTGAGTCACCGTTTGCAGAGATTCCCGAGGCAGATACTAGTCCTGAGGCTAGTAGTCCTAGTGATGATGGTGAAAGGAGCACCCCTAGTGGTTTGCCTCCTGCAGCCACCAGGACCAGAAAGCAGAGAAATTCTGATGATGAGGACTCTGACTTCGTTGCTGAGGAAGTAACCTCCAAGCCCAAGAGAAAAGTTGTTGCCAAAGAGCACGAAGGGCAGCAGTCGAAGAAAGGCACCAGCAAGGTCAACCAGTCAGCTGTTGCAAAGAAGCTTAACTTGGAAGAGCCAACTCCAAGTAAAGTGAAGAAAACTTCCAAGAGGAAGAGGGTAGTATATGCTGAACCTCATGTTGATGCAGCAGTGGATGAAGAAGAAGAAGATGCACCCCAGCCTCCTCCTCAGAAGGCTAAGTTCATGGGTGATGCTATTAGGGCTCAAACCACTTCTAAGCCCAAGAAGCCTGCTCAAGCAAAGGCAGCTCCAGCCAAGCCCAAGAGGACAACCAGGAACATCCCAGCCTCTGAGAAGAACAAAGGTAATTTGCCACCGTCTGAGTCTGATGAAGAACATGTGTTGTTGAAGCTCCGTCCAAAGTTGCCACTCCACAATGATGCTCATCCTCAAGCCGAGGATATGAAGGCAAGGAAGGACAGAGGTCTCAGGCTATGGAGACAGTCTGATCCATATGCCGTGAGGAGAAGGACTGCTGTGGACCCCAGATTCCACACCAGAGAGCAGCAAGACTTCTATGAGACCGTGCTGATGGATAAGAAGCCTATTGTTGCTGACACCAGGTATGTTGACTGGGAGTACATTGACAGTGAAGAGCACCGAGACTTCTTTCCCCATGTGCATGAGAGCTTCACTGCATGTGGAGTTGATGAGTTCGTGGGTCAGAAGCTGACAGATTGGAACGACGAGATGATCATGCAGTTCTACGCCACAGTCCACTTTTATCCTGATGGGAAGATCACCTGGATGACTGAAGGTCAAAGGTTTTCTTCGTCTGTTGAAGAATGGGCAGAACTTCTGAATGCTCCAGTGCAGAGAGAGGACGACATTGATGTCTATGGGATTCCTAAGAAGAACCATGATTCCATGAAGAACATGTACAAGGAGATCCCCGCCGCTGATTTGGAAGGATGGAAGCTTGGCTCAGTGTACTATCTCCAGGCAGGTCTGACCACTACAAACACTATTCTGAGGCATACATTGATGCCCAAGTCTGGAGACCACCGCATGATTCGAGGCTATTCTATCAACATCCTGCACATTCTTGATGAGAAGGCACCTTTCAAGGTGATGGACTTAATGGTAGAGACCATTAAGAGGACTGCAGCTGACCAGAAGAGGTCGTGTGGATTTGCCCCGCAGATTCAGATGCTCATCAATGCCAAGTTTGGCACGGGCAAATTCATGTTGGATAGGAAGCACTTGCCACTGCAGCCAGAGCATGAAGATAACGTTGTTGTGATGGATGAGGAGGACCCAACCTCAGTTGAAGGTCAAGCCAAGATTGAAGCTGCGAAGAAAGCCAAAGCTGATAAAGAGGCAGCAGCAGCAGCAGCTAAGCCAAAGAGCTTCGGAGAGCAGATTCTTGAAGCTACCTAGAGGATTGAACAACGCCTGGCCAGCATTGAACAATCTCAGGAGAGCCTAGAGAGAATTGTCGACGACAAGATCCACGCTCTGGACGTGAAGCTGACTGAGATTCAGGTCACCGTCAACAAGCTTGAGGCAGATATGGAGGAAGCAAGGCAGGAGACAGCAGAGCTAATGCAGGATGATCTAGTCCAGGACTCTCACCGCCAGACTGCTCAGGTTCCCAGAGGATCCCGATCTGCAGCTATCCTAGTGACTGACTCCAGGGCTACCACTTCAGCACCTCCTACAGCTCCAGCAGTTACTCCAGCCACAGCTCCAGCATCCACTCCTCCAGCGCAGACATCAGCAGAAGTCTTCGCCGATGCCGTCATTTCTACACCGACATCTACCCAGACGGGAGCCGCCAGCAGAGCCCACAGTGACGCTAAGCTCTATGCTTTTTCGAACTTTTTGGTAACTTGTTGCCAAAGGGGGAGAAATTGTATAGATCATAGGGCTTCGAGAGAGAGAGTGCTCTTTCGTTCTTTTGCCGGTTTTCTTTGAGATACACTTGGTTCTTTTGGTTCTTGAAACTTTCAGTGTGCTTGCTACTACGTTTGATGCTACCTTAATGAGTGCTTGGTCGTACTATGCTTTAATGTGTGCTTAATGCTTATCATATGCTATTCCTTCTTGTATGATCATTTACTCATGTCTTGGTGATTGAGTGCATGTTATTCATTCTTATCATTTTGTGCGCTCCACCAAGATGTATGTGACATGGAAGAGTGACCCATAATCCTAATCGATTGTGCATTTGCATTCAAACACAAATTTTAAATAATGCACAAATTTAGGGGGAGCTCTTGTTTATCACATACTTCTCAAAGCGACGATATTATTCATTGATTATATCTTTTATCGAAGCTTTGATCTATATGTTGTCATCAATTACCAAAAAGGGGGCGATTGAAAGTGCAACTAATCCCCGGGTGGTTTTGGTAATTAATAACAACATATATATCATTGAACTAATAGTTACTTGAGAATCATTTCAGAGAAGTTCGATGATATGGGTATGGATATGTCTGAAGAAGTGGACCCCTCAAAATGCTAAGGCAAGCATTGGCGAAAGCTCAAGACTCCATTTTTAGTTTAGTGATCAAAGATCACATTGAGACCATAGGAAAAGCCAATACTATTAAAAGGGGATGAGGTTGTGTTGATGATCTGGTTGCTCAAGTGCTTAGTGATTTAGCTCCTTCAACTATCAGCAACTTTCACTTCTAAAACACACTCATAAGTAATCTCGGACAAACCGATTCTTCCAACTCAGTCCCACCGAGATGAACCACCTCAGCTATATTCCAAACCCTAGAAATTTCGGTCTATCCGATTTTGAGTTCGGTCTCACCGAAACTGGACTGCCAACCTTCTGTAACCATTTGACATCATATCGGAATATCCGAGTTGTTAATTTCGGTCCCACCGAAAATGGCAAGCTCCTATCTTTAACTCATATCGGACACACCGAGATGGTATTTTCGGTCCCACCGAAAACCCCAACGTTCACTATATTTGAACTTTCGGTCTGACCGAGATTTCACTTCGGTCTCACCGAGATTACTCAAATATGTGTGTAATGGTTGGATTTTGTGTGGAGGCTATATATACCCCTCCACCCCCTCTTCATTCGTGGAGAGAGCCATCAGAAAGTACTACCACTCCTACCTTACACTTCCTGAGAAGAGAACCACCTACCCTTGTGTTGAGATCAAGTTGCTCCATTCCTATCATATGAAACTTGATTTCTAACCTTCCCAAGTTGCTTTCCACTCAATCCTTTCTTCCACCAAAGCCAAATCAGTGAGGAGAGTTGAGTGTTGGGGAGATTATCATTTGAAGCACAAGAGCAAGGAGTTCATCATCATCAACCACATCTATTACCTTTTGGAGGGTGGTGCCTCCTAGATTGGTTAGGTGTCGCTTGGGAGCCTCCGTCTTCGAGATGTGGAGTTAAACCAAGAAGTTTGTAAGGGCAAGGAGATCGCCTACTTCGTGAAGATCTACCCCGAGTAAGGCTAGTCCTCCGTGGGCGTAGGCCATGATGGAATAGACAAGGTTGCTTCTTCGTGGACCCTTCGTGGGTGGAGCCCTCCGTGGACTCGCGCAGCCGTTACCCTCCGTGGGTTGAAGTCTCCATCAACGTGGATGTATGATAGCACCACCTATCGGAACCACGACAAAAATCTCCGTGTCTCCAAACTGCGTTTGATCTTCTCCACCTCTCTTTACTACATGTGCAATTTACTTTCCGCTGCTTACACTCTAGAATTGCATGTGTAGGGTGATACTTGAATTGGTCATAATTGTGAAACTGCAAAAACTGTTCATGATCTAAAGGCAGAATTTTTTTTATATTGTCAAGTAGTCTAATCACCCCCCCTCTAGACATACTTTCGATCCTACACTTGGACCCCACCAACTCCATTGTGCAGGACGAGGTTTCCATGAACATACTGAGGCTGGAGTCTTGCCTCACTGCGGCCACTGATTACCTGGGACGACTGAAGGCGGTGATGGCCCGAATCGACGCTGCACTCTGGAGGGGAGTCGTGCAGGAGAACGACCTCGAGTCTTTTATGACTCGACTCAATGAGGTCCCCGACCGAGTGCAAGAATGGAAGAAGTCGGCTGCCCGGGGAGGAGCAGACGTGGCGCTGGCTTTGGTCCGTGTGCACTGCAGGGAGGTGAAGGAGAGGAAGCTTGCTGTGCTGAAGGTCGCAAACACGAAGGAGCTCCAATTCCAGTCCTTCATGGAGACTTTCTTGGAGGCTGCCACTCGTATCGCCGACGGGATTGATTTGGACGAATTTGTCGCACCTACAAGCCCGCCTCCTCCCGAGCCATGACTTTGATACATTAACCTTTATTTGCCGCGGAATGCCGCGTGGATTTGTACTTGTTAAACTCTGGTGGGTCTATGGCCCAAGTACTCTTGCCCTAACTTTGCGGGGCTTTTATTTGATTTTGATCCTTCGGTTTGCCGCTCTTCTTTTGATTGCTTGAATCTTTGAGTCGACGTCTGTAGCTGAGTCCCCGAGTGAGAATGTCGCTTCTTCACTCGGAGTAGATAGTTGTAACTTAGGCGAGTCACGGGGTCGCAGCTAAGCCCCCGAGTGAGAGGGTCGCACTTCACTCGGAGTAGGATGTTTATAACTTAGGCGATTCCAAGCTACATTGTACTTGTGGCGGAGTTCGGAGGACCGCACCGCCTTGTATTTGTGACGTAGCTCGGAGGACCGCAGCTAAGCCTCCGAGTGAGAGGGTTGCTCTTCACTCGGAGTAGATAGTTGTAACTTAGGCGAGTCACGGGGTCGCAGCTAAGCCCCCGAGTGAGAGGGTCGCTCTTCACTCGGAGTGGAATGTTTATAACTTAGGCGATTCCAAGCTACGTTGTACTTG
>LR738709.1:666464373-666529607 GCA_902687465.1 Secale cereale
CCTTGTATTTGTGACATAGCTCGGAGGACCGCAGCTAAGCCTCCGAGTGAGAGGGTTGCTCTTCACTCTGAGTAGATAGTTGTAACTTAGGCGAGTCACGGGGTCGCAGCTAAGCCCCCGAGTGAGAGGGTCGCTCTTCACTCGGAGTGGGATGTTCATAACTTAGGCGATTCCAAGCTATGTTGTACTTGTGGCGGAGTTCGGAGGACCGAACCGCCTTGTATTTGTGACGTAGCTCGGAGGACCGCAGCTAAGCCTCCGAGTGAGAGGGTTGCTCTTCACTCGGAGTAGATAGTTGTAACTTAGGCAAGTCACGGGGTCGCAGCTAAGCCCTCGAGTGAGAGGGTCGCTCTTCACTCGGAGTGGAATGTTTATAACTTAGGCGATTCCAAGCTACGTTGTACTTGTGGCGGAGTTCGGAAGACCGAACCGCCTTGTATTTGTGACGTAGCTCGGAGGACCGCAGCTAAGCCTCCGAGTGAGAGGGTTTCTCTCCACTCGGAGTAGATAGTTGTAACTTAGGCGAGTCACGGGGTCGCAGCTAAGCCCCCGAGTGAGAGGGCCGCTCTTCACTCGAAGTGGGATGTTCATAACTTAGGCGATTCCAAGCTACGTTGTACTTGTGGCGGAGTTCGGAGGACCGAACCGCCTTGTACTTGTGACGTAGGTCGGAGGACCGCAGCTAAGCCTCCGAGTGAGAGGGTTGCTCTTCACTCGGAGTAGATAGTTGTAACTTAGGCGAGCCACGGGGTCGCAGCTAAGCCCCCGAGTGAGAGGGTCGCTCTTCACTCGGAGTGGAATGTTTATAACTTAGGCGATTCCAAGCTACGTTGTACTTGTGGCGGAGTTCGGAGGACCGAACCGCCTTGTATTTGTGACGTAGCTCGGAGGACCGCAGCTAAGCCTCCGAGTGAGAGGGTTGCTCTTCACTCGGAGTAGGTAGTTGTAACTTAGGCGAGTCACAGGGTCGCAGCTAAGCCCCCGAGTGAGAGGGTCGCTCTTCACTCGGAGTAGAATGTTTATAACTTAGGCGATGCCAAACTACGTTGTACTTGTGGCGGAGTTCAGAGGACCGAACCGCCTTGTACTTGTGACGTAGCTCGGCGGATCGCAGCTAAGCACCCACTGGGGGATTTAGAGGACACCAATCGTTGGGGAATCATTGCTATCTTGCTTTTGAAACAAATTGGGGAATCTTTATTACAACTCGACCGTCGAGTGCCTCAAGTGAAAAATCGGCGGAGTAGGTCCGCATTCCACGAATGAGGTTCGTCTTTCTTCTGGGCTACATTGTAGAGGTGGTAAGCTCCGTTGCGCATCACCTTCGTGATGACGAATGGGCCTTCCCATGCTGGGGCGAGCTTGTGCTGACATTTCTGATGCACTCGGAGGACCAGGTCTCCTTCCTGGAACGCTCGACTTCTCATGTTGCGAGCGTGGAATCGACACAGGTCCTGTTGATAGATGGTCGACCGGATCAGGGCCATCTCTCTTTCCTCTTCTAAAAGGTCGACTGCATCCTGACGAGCTTGCTCTGCCTCGGTTTCGGAGAAGAGTTCTACTCTGGGAGAATTGTGTAATAATTCACTCGGCAATACAGCTTCGGCCCCATAGACCAGGAAGAAAGGGGTACGGCCAGTCGACCGATTCGGAGTTGTCCTCAGACCCCATAGGACAGAGGGCAGCTCGGTTACCCAAGCCCCGGCAACATGCTTGAGGTCACGCATGAGCCGTGGCTTTAAGCCTTGGAGAATCAGCCCATTTGCTCTTTCCGCTTGTCCATTCGACTGAGGGTGTGCTACGGAGGCGTAGTCGACTCGCGTCCCTTGGAAAGCACAGAAAGCTCTGAATTCATCCGAGTCAAAGTTGGAGCCGTTGTCTGTGATGATGCTGTGGGGGACCCCATATCTGAATATTAGTTCCTTAATGAAGCTGACGGCGGTGCTCGACTCGAGGTTCTTGATGGGTTTGGCCTCAATCCACTTGGTGAACTTGTCGACTGCCACCAGAAGGTGAGTGAATCCGCTCCTGCCTGTCCTGAAGGGGCCGACCATATCTAAGCCCCAAACAGCAAAGGGCCAGACCAATGGGATGGTTTTGAGGGCGGATGCTGGCTTGTGCGACATGTTGGAGTAGAACTGTCACCCTGCGCATTTATCCACAATATCCTTGGCCATCTCGTTGGCGCGGGGCCAGTAAAATCCGGCTCGGTATGCTTTGGCCACGATAGTCCGAGAGGAAGCGTGGTGGCCGCAAGTCCCCGAGTGGATCTCATCCAAGATCAGTCGACCTTCCTCTGGATCGATGCAGCGCTGGGCGACTCCAGTGACGCTTTCTCTGTAGAGCTGACCTTGAATGACTGTGAATGCTTTGGATCGGCGGACGATCTGGCGCGCTTCTTCTTCATCTTCTGGGAGTTCTTGCCTGAGCAGATATGATATATATGGCACAGTCCAATCAGGTGTGATTACTAGGACCTCCATGATCAAGTCGACCACGGCAGGCACTTCGACCTCAGTCGGATCGGTTGCACTGACTGGCTGCGGGGGCTCTTCCGTGAAGGGGTCTTCCTTGACAGAGGGAGTGTGCAGATGCTCTAGGAACACATTCTTGGGTATGGACCTCCGAGTCGACCCAATTTTTGCGAGATCGTCGGCTAGCTGATTCTTTGCTCTAGGCACATGATGGAGCTCTAAGCCTTCAAACTTCCTTTCAAGCTTTCGTACTGCACTGCAATAACTGGTCATCGCCGGGCTCTTGACGTCCCATTCTTTCATTACTTGGTTCACCACTAGGTCGGAATCACCGTAGACCATCAGGCGACGGACGCCGAGTGAGATGGCCATTCGCAACCCATACAAAAGTGCTTTGTATTCAGCCTCGTTGTTTGATGAATCAAAATGTATCTGAAGGACATAGCTGAGCTTGTCGCCCCTGGGAGAGATCAGGACCACGCCTGCACCGGATCCGTTCAGCATTTTGGACCCATCGAAGAACATAGTCCAATGGTCCGACTGGACTTGAGTCGGAAGCTCTTGTTCTATCCACTCAGCCACGAAATCCGCTATGGCCTGAGACTTGATGGCTTTCTTCGCTTCGAACTTGATATCTAACGGAAGAAGTTCAATCGCCCATTTTGCCACCTGTCGTGGAATTAACACGTCAGATGTCCGGTTTAGCAGACTTAGTGGTGAGGCCGCGCATCTATGTAGTAGCTTGAGAGGGGTTGAGCGGGATCGAAAGACGCGATGCAAGACACGGATTTAGACAGCTTCGGGCCCCGGGAAACATCATCCGGAAATAGCCCTACGTGTTGTTTGAGGCTAGGTCTCATTATGATCCTCGTTGTGTCGCCGGTAAATGATACGTCCAAAACGTATCTATAATTTCTGCTTGCTCCATGCCACTTTTGGGTGATATTGCTATGATATTCATATACTTCCATACACTTTTGATCATATTTGGACTAACTTACTAATCCAGTGCACCCCAGTGCCAGTTTCTGTTTTCGGCTGTTTTTGTATTTCAGGTTTTCACGTTTCGAGAACTGCCCAGAAAAATCCAGAAAAATATATAAAAAATCAGCGATACAGAAACAATACTGCGTCTGAAGGGCAGCCTGGGGGGGCCACAGGGGCTCCAGGCGCCCTGTGGGCACCCCCCCTGGGCCGCGCCGGGGGGGCGCCTCGGCCCCCCGGTGCCCTACTTTGGCATATATTTAAAGGACTCTCCGAAACCCTCGAAACAGGACTTCTTTTCGTGATCCCATCTCTGTTCCTCCGCCGCCGCCGCTTCCAAGATCGGGAGCACCAGGAGAACTCTTCCCGGCACCCTGCCGGAGGGGAGGATCACCACCGGGAGCTTCTCCACCACCATGGACGCCTCCCGGATGACTCGTGAGTAGTCTCCCTTGGACCATGAGTCCATGACCAGTAGCTATGTGATATTCTCCTCCCGTTCTTGTGCTTCACTAATTAGTCCTCGTGAGCTGCCCTACATGATCGAGGCACCTATGTAATCCTTGTGCTATTGCTATGTTGAGTTTGCTGGGATCCGATGGATTATGAGATTATGTTCAGATTGATCTTGAGTAATATATTTGATTCACCTCTTTTATATTTTATTTCATAAGTAATTCTTGCATGTTCTCCGTTGTTATTTATTGCTTTGGCCGAGTAGTAGGTAGTGACTCCAAGAGGGAACGTTATGCTCAATTGTGGGTTCATGCCCCTCGATGACTAGCTTGAGTGACAGAAACATGAGTCTAGGGGATGTGCTGTTGCCACAAGGGGGAAAACAACGGTGCTTGTGCCCGCGGGTGCAAGGATTGTTTACTTTACGCAAAGTTCTTTTAATGCAGTTGTCTGTTGCATTGAGTTTACACTATGGGTGGGACTCGCAACTTAATACCAGCGAGATGTTCTGGATAGATATCTCAAGGTGGATGATTAGTAGTAGATATTGATGGATTTCGGTCTACTTACTTTGGCGTACCGCCCATGCTTTGAACCTCAACCTTTCTTGCAATGTAGTCAGCATTGGTTTGCGTTCGTGGTCCTGTCAATTGCCCAGCTGTAATTTGTTTACCTCACATAGCTGTTTTATCGTCTTTTGGGAGAGAGACATCACTAGTGAACATCATGAGACTCCGGTCCATATTACCATTATTGATCACATACACTATTTTACTTTCCGCTATTTTATTTACTATTGCAAAATACTATCTATCACTACTATCATGTTGCTTTTAACCCTTTGTGAACTACAAGGCCGGAGAGATTGACAACCTCTCTGTACTCGTTGGGAGCAAAGTTATTTGTATCTGTGTGCAGGTCCACGTTGATTGCTAATTGCGCCGTTAGCAATTGACACCTACCTGTTGAACCTAGGAGTCTCTGGGGATTCGATCCTTGGCATCTTTGCTAGGGGAAAACACTTCTGTTTTTCCTTACCTTCACTTTGCAAATTGAGAACTTGCTTTTTCTTTGCAAAAACCTTTTGGCAATCTTGAGAAATAGTAGAACTTCAAGAATACCCTTATTTCCAGCAAGGTATAATTATTTTATTAAGGGTACTAACCTCGCTAATCAGATTATGATGAGTTGTGTATGAGGGGAGTTTTCAAGTGTGCGAGGGAAGATGATAAAAAGATTCAGGAGTGTCAAGCGCTCAAGCTTGTGCACCCCCAAGAAATATTCAAGGAGACTCAAGCGTCTAAGCTTGGGGATGCCCCCCCGTGCATCCCCTTCTCCATCAACATTATCAGTTCGTCTTTCGTTCCGCTATATTTTTATCACTTCATGTGTTATGTGCTATGCTTGGAGCGTCTTGCTTTTAGTTTTCTTTTTAGTTTTTCATAACGAGTCGGAACCCAGCATTCCTTTTATGTGGGAGGGAAACACGCTCCACCTCTACCTAGAACATTACATAGAATTTTCATGTCTATCTATGCTGTGTGTGTTCTTTATCTTTTAATAGCTACTATCGTGCTCTGCTCTTAGTATTCATGCTTATCTTTTCAAGAGATTTTATTTAGTTGGTTACTTGAACTCTCTTTAATTACCATGCTCACCTTATTAAGAGAGTTTGCTTCCGTTGCATGGGTTAATGTGTCTATGATAAAGATGCTACTTTTATGATGGTGCTTAGTAGTTCAGGTTTTCTTTTGGTTAATCTCAAATAGCTGGGGGGTTCCCAATGTGTTATTGGAATACCAACTTGGTTTGTTTACCTATGATGTGGTATGGTTTAGTAATATCTTCCTTCGAGAATTTATTTTGATTGACTTGGCGTATGCTCACGCATATTCGAGACTGTAAAGAAAGTCTGTCAAGCCTTGATGATCTTTTGTTTCTAAGTAGCGATATAACTACCATGCCTGATTCAATATTGCTTTGTCGCTCTGCATGATTATGACCGTCATTGCTCTCTTAGTTGGTCGCTCCCAGTCTTTTGCTAACCTACACCTGCACTAAGCAAATTAACCATGCAATACATAGCTCATGGGAAAGTAGCCTAAAAACTATTGTGGTAAAGAATATGTTGCTTATGTATCTTATTTCTTATGAGTTGCTTGCTGAGCGGTAACCATGTTTCTGGGGACGCCATCAACTGTCCCACTTTTGTTGAATATCATGTGAGTTGCTATGCATGTTCGTCTTGTCTGAAGTAAGGGTGATTTACCGTGGGTTGAATTAATATGCATATTGTTAGAGAAGAACATTGGGCCGCCAACCAAAGCCATGCATCATGGTGGAAGTTTTAGCTTGGACCTTAATCCTCAATCTCTCATGAGAATATGCTTATGCATTAAAGAGGAGTCCATCATCTATTTTCTATGTTGTCCCGGTATGGATGTCCTCAAGTTGAGATCTATCAAAAACGAGAAATCAAATGCGATCTATCTCCTTGGACCTTTGTACAGGTGGCATAGAGGTACCCCTTTGCGACACTTGGTTAAAACATATGCAATGCAATGATAACCCATGGGGATCCGAGCTAATTAGGACAAGCAGCGAGCACTATTGGTATTCGATGCATGAGGCTTGCAACTTATAGGATGTTTTATGCATGACACATATGAAGTACTACAACCGTTGACACAATTGCTTCCATGTTTCAAAATAAAAAGCTCTAGCACTTCAAGCACCAACTACTGAGAGCATGATTGTCATTCTGAGTGTAATGTGCATTGTCCCAAAGTAGCATTGTCTTTTGCATGATTGTGATATCGTTTATTCTGAAATGATTGTATCTAGTCATCACTTAAACCTTGAAGGTGCCCCTGCACTTATGTTTTGCATCACTAAAGGGGGCAAGCTAGATATCACTTGATCATATTTGCACATCACGTTCATTGCAAATCTTTTTGATGTTTCAGTTTCATGTTGTAAAACTTTCAGTCATTTGTGATTTTCTCTTGAGACAACTTAATTGCTTTAGAATCATTGTCTCAGCAAGCTTTTGTCATATGACTATGAGAAAGTCCTATATGGTTAATAGCATGTCACCACAAAAATTATTCTTGTTATCATTTACCTACTCGAGGACGAGCAGGAATTAAGCTTGGGGATGTTGATACGTCCAAAACGTATCTATAATTTCTGCTTGCTCCATGCCACTTTTGGGTGATATTGCTATGATATTCATATACTTCCATACACTTTTGATCATATTTGGACTAACTTACTAATCCAGTGCACCCCAGTGCTAGTTTTTGTATTTCAGGTTTTCACGTTTCGAGAACTGCCAGAAAAATCCAGAAAAAATATATAAAAGAACAGCGATACGGAAACAACACTGCGTCCGAAGGGCAGCCTGGGGGGGCCACAGGGGCTCCAGGCGCCCTGTGGGCGCGCCCCCCCCCCCTGGGCCGCGCCGGGGGGGGGGGCCTCGGCCCCCCGAGAGCCCCCTGGTGCCCTACTTTGGCATATATTTAAAGGACTCTCCGAAACCCTCGAAACAGGACTTCTTTTCGCGATCCCATCTCTGTTCCGCCGCCGCCGCCGCTTCCAAGATCGGGAGCACCAGGAGAACTCTTCCCGGCACCCTGCCGGAGGGGAGGATGACCACCGGGAGCTTCTCCACCACCATGGACGCCTCCCGGATGACTCGTGAGTAGTCTCCCTTGGACCATGAGTCCATGACCAGTAGCTATGTGATGTTCTCCTCCCGTTCTTGTGCTTCACAAATTAGTCCTCGTGAGCTGCCCTACATGATCGAGGCACCTATGTAATCCTTGTGCTGTTGCTATGTTGAGTTTGCTGGGATCCGATGGATTATGAGATTATGTTCAGATTGATCTTGAGTAATATATTTGATTCACCTCTTTTATATTTTAGTTCATAAGTAATTCTTGCATGTTCTCCGTTGTTATTTATTGCTTTGGCCGAGTAGTAGGTAGTGACTCCAAGAGGGAACGTTATGCTCGATTGTGGGTTCGTGCCCCTCGATGGGTAGCTTGAGTGACAGAAACATGAGTCTAGGGGATGTGCTGTTGCCACAAGGGGGAAAACAACGGTGCTTGTGCCCGCGGGTGCAAGGATTTTTTACTTTACGCAAAGTTCTTTTAATGCAGTTGTCTGTTGCATTGAGTTTACACTATGGGTGGGACTCGCAACTTAATACCAGCGAGATGTTCTGGATAGATATCTCAAGGTGGATGATTAGTAGTAGATATTGATGGATTTCGGTCTACTTACTTTGGCGTACCGCCCATGCTTTGAACCTCAACCTTTCTTGCAATGTAGTCAACATTGGTTTGCGTTCGTGGTCCTGTCAATTGCCCAGCTGTAATTTGTTTACCTCACATAGCTGTTTTATCATCTTTTGGGAGAGAGATATCACTAGTGAACATCATGAGACTTCGGTCCATATTACCATCATTGATCACATACACTATTTTACTTTCCGCTATTTTATTTACTATTGCAAAATACTACCTATCACTACTATCATATTGCTTTTAACCCTTTGTGAACTACAAGGCCGGAGAGATTGACAACCTCTCTGTACTCGTTGGGAGCAAAGTTATTTGTATCTGTGTGCAGGTCCACGTTGATTGCTAATTGCGCCGTTAGCAATTGACACCTACCTGTTGAACCTAGGAGTCTCTGGGGATTCGATCCTTGGCATCTTTGCTAGGGGAAAACACTTCTACTTACTGCATCTTACACCTTCCACTTGGGGTAACCAACGAGGGGTTCGAGGCCCATCAGTAAACCGGCTCTTTGTGTCTAACCCTAGAAACTTGTCTAAACTTCTCCTCTAATTTGTCCTCTAAAAACTTGTCCCTCTTTGGCGAGCCCTGCCCCTCCTTATATATGTTGAAGGGGCGGGTTACATGACTAGTCCTAGTAGGATTAGGATTACTCTATTACAAGGAGTCCTAGTCTTGCTTCCTTTGTAGGAGAATATTCCTTGTGCTTTCTTCATAAACCGGCCCACTATAACATGAACCGGCCTTCTGGGCCTTGGGCCTTGTCATCCATGATCCGTCTGCTGGATCACTAGTAACTTGCCAAATATAAACCGTCTTAAGTAAAATACCAAGTCCGGCCGGGTTATAATTACGGCCGGTTCATACCGCGGGGTATATCCCCGACATTAGCCCCCAAGTTTAGCTTGGATTTATCCATGGTAAACTTATGCTCCAAAATAAACACAAGAACAAATTGATAGGTTGTGCTCTGGGTTATGAATTCTTGTAAACCGGCACCTGACCATCCTTAAATCCTTGTCTTTCCTTCTTCTAGAAAATCCGGGTCAACAGACCAACTTCATGATCAACTTGCTTGCATAAGAAATATTGTAAATAAAGAATCCATTCGAATCGGCTTTTAATGCTCTGACTTGACAAAAATATTGGTCTTTGAAATATTCAACTGATATCCGGCCGGCTTGAAGATGTAGAACTTGCCGGTTTATGATTGCCAAAATTGCCGGGTCACACAATTAATCTGATTTGCCAGAACTGAAAATTTGAAGATGTTCCTCCTTTATATGCATATTACCTATAGCCCCCAAGTGCTGGGTCATTATGTAATAATGAGCAAGGACTTTGTATATACTTCTTTGAAAATAGCATTGTATAATCTTGAAGATATCCGGATCATTCATCCCAATCACTATGAAACTGAATATTCCATATTATGTAGCCCCCAAGTGCCGGGTCATTGTGCAATAATGAGCAGGGACTTTGTAGATATAATCATTGAAAATAACATTATATAATGTAACTTCCATCGTGGGGTTTGAACCCACGTCCACAAGGTTAAGAGCTTTGTGCTTTACCAACTGAGCAGTGGACCCTTCAATATAATGGATTAATACTTGTGTACCTTGAATTGTTGACAGGAGCGATTGGTAGCCCCCAAGGGCCGGCTCATTAAGATGTGATGAGTCGGGTCTTCAATAAGGCCAGTAAAAATGACTTTGCATTAGCCCCCAAGTGTCATGGTGCATGCTTGCAGCGACATGAGACTTGTGTATTTAATATACTCTCAATTTGAATAATGTAGCCCCCAAGTGCCGGGTTGTAAGCCTGCAGCAACTCGGGACTATTCCTTTGTAAAATGAATCACTTCCATTGATGAAATAATATCCATTGCGCTTATAGCGACTTTGAAAACCTCAATCGTAATATTGATAACCATAATAATAATCCAGCCATGTTGGCTATTAAAGATTTTGAATAATATAATCCGGTTTGAAAACCGGTTCCAGTGATGTTTGATCACAATCAGGCCGGGTTAATAAACACCGGTCATTATCTTATCTCATACTGGCGACTTATAGTCAACAAGCCAGGCCGGTTTAATAAACACTGGTCATTATCTTACCTGCTTCTGCATAAAACAATGCTAAAAGATGTCCTGGCGGTTTACCACCGGACGAATTATATTGCTCACAAAATATATCAAACAAGTGTCTGTTTATACCAGAAATAACTTCATACCTGCGATTAAATATGCTTGATAATTTTTAATCCGGCGAACTTTGCAGTTTTCTGAGGGAGCCTTTGATAGACCCAATAATAATTCCGGGTTTGATAAAAGACATCGGTTTATATCACGCTGAAACTTCGTCCAGAAATTTGTAGCTTATACTTGGCTTTGCCTGATGGATGATCCGGGTTATAATGAACACCGGTTTATCTCATGCTGGTATTCATGACCCATACTTTTAACTTTATAAATATGTGGTCAAGCTCTGGAGCTGTTCCACTCCGGATTAAAGAACCATAACACATAAAGATCAGAAATGCAAATTTGCAAATAAAACCATGTAGTCGAGGCTTTTTACGAGCTGCCAGGCTCAAAGCAAGGTTTAGCCAATCAATGGAATGGACTTACCATCCAGAGGGCCGGTCGATGGATGTGGCCGAATCATCCATAGGAACCATAAGAAAATCTTTAGCCAATCACTGGGTGGCTGTCGCCTGTCCAGAGGGCCTCCATGGTTCCATGAAACCATGGGTAAACATAAGCCAATCACTGGATGGCTATCGCCTGTCCAGAGGGCCTCCATGGCTCCATGAAGCCATGGGTAAACATAAGCCAATCACTGGATGGCTGTCGCCTGTCCAGAGGGCCTCCATGGCTCCATGAAGCCATGGGTAAACATAAGCCAATCACTGGATGGCTGTCGCCTGTCCAGAGGGCCTCCATGGCTCCATGAAGCCATGGGTAAACATAAGCCAATAACTGGATGGCTGTCGCCTGTCCAGAGGGCCTCCATGGCTCCATGAAGCCATGGGTAAACATAAGCCAATCACTAGATGGCTGTCGCCTGTCCAGAGGGCCTCCATGGTTCCATAGAACCATGGGTAAATCTTTAGCCAATCACTGGATGGCTTACCATCCAGAGGGCATCTATGAAGCGTCCTCTTTGGGCCGGATATGACCTTATGCTTGATAAAAGCTCTTTAGTGAGTTATTGCTCCTGAGTGCATATATGTGGGAGTTGCCCTGCACAACCAGATAGACTGATCAAAGCATCTTATTTTCTTAAAAAATGATATATAACAAGAGAAATAATACTGTAGATGGATATCACCTGAATGAATTTGAACCGGTATGTTGAATAGACCGGATCACAGGGTGGACGGTAAAAAGACCGTAACATCAATGGCAGCATAGATATCTGAATCAGCCGTAATGTTGTAATCCGGCGGAGATGAGTAAGTTGTCCTCCGTGTTGTAAACCGGTACGGACGCGTGAACCGGCCGTCCGTTCAACGGTAATGTGACACAGAGGAAAACGCCGTTGTAGAACGCTGCCAGTGCGTGTTTTATATCCGCAGTGTAATAACGATTTTTACCTGTATATAGAAAACACCAATAGGGTAGTGTAATGGTGCTCCGAGGAAATAAAATGATAAAATATATAGGAGGGATAACACCTGATTTGCTTGAATAACAGATGGGTCAGCCGACGCTGATAACCCTCAACCGTAAGGGATCGAGATAGTCTTCGCGGGTAAGAATAACCCAATTTATTGATTCGACACACGGGGAGCCAAAGAGTATTTATAAGCTTTGACAGTTGAGTTGTCAATTCAACCGCACCTGAAATATACTTACTTGCAACAAAAGATAAGTGGTAACAATGATATGATAGTGACGATAGTAATAGTAAAAGCAAATAGCAAAAGTAAATAGCAGTAGTAAACGGCAAAAGTAGCAACTAGTGACAAGCAGGATTTAAAACACTGTAGGCTAGGGAGATGGATGGTTGGGCGCTGCATGGATGAGATAGATTTAACTTGGGGCACGGCACACGGAAAAGTAATGATCATCTAGGCAAATATCAAACATTAGGCATGTATCCCGTAGGTAGTTGTACGTGCTTGCAATAAGAACTTGCACAACATCTTTTGTCCTACCATCCCGCTACGAACGGGGCCAAAAGGAACTTATGGATATTAAGGTGCTCCTGTCAAAGAGCACTGCAACAAAGCAATGAACTCAATGGATACATGTAATCCTCAAACTACGGACCATCCCCTTTGGTGTCCCAAGCTGTCACTTTTGGGATCGCCGGTTCCGGACCGTAACAGGTGCAAACAACTCATAGATAGGATCACGAACACAAATATATTCATGCAAACACATATGGTTCAGATCTGAAATCATGGCAGTCGGGCCCTAAGTGTCAAGCATTAAGAATAACAAGTTGTAGCAAAGATGATAAACTCCATAGTAGATGATAGGCAACATGCCCCCAACGATCTGATAAACTATTACATGATCTAACTCATCCAATCCCTACCATCCCCTTCACCTACAGTGGGGGAATTACTCACACATGTAGGGGGAAGTCATGGAGGGATGATGGAGTGGTGATGATGATGACGATGGCGACGATCTCCCCTCTCCGGAGGCCAATTCAGCCTCCAGATTAGCCCTCGCGAGGAAGAACAGAGGGTGGCGGCGGCTCCACGACGAAAAACTGCGAAAGAACTTCCGATCTGGGGTTTCTACGTCGGGAGTAAAAATACGGGGTAGAGTAGGGCACCAGGGGGCGTGGGACCTGCCCAGGCGCCCCCCCGGCGCGGCCCAGGGGGGGCGCGCCCACAGGGCGCCTGGGCACCCCCTGGCCCCCCTCTGGCCCCACTTCTGGCTCCTGGTTCCTTCGGGTGCGTGGATTTTCTATGATTTTTCGTGGATTTTTCTGAGGTACCTAAAAATCCATTTTCCTGCACACAAATAAACCATACAGGCAGCTCTGCTGAAAACAGCGTCAGTCCGGGTTAGTTTAGTCCAAATCATGCAAGAATGAGGCCAAAACAATATCAAAAGTGTTTGGAAAAGTAGATACGTTTGAGACGTATCAACCCCCCCAAGCTTAGCATATTGCTTGTCCTCAAGCAATTCAGTTCAACGAACTGGACGCGACAAAGAAAACTTTGACAAACTCTTTTGCTTCATTAGATGTATATAAGCATGTACTACGAAAAGAGTTTAGCAAGTATTGAAACAGTACTATGAGGACAATGCAAAGAGCAATCCTTCTTTCAAGTGACCAGTCACAAATACTTAAGGTAAATAATATATTACTGAAAATCAAGACAAGATTACATTGCACATAGCTTGAGCATATTAGGGTGGTATCTCGCTAGCCTCCATGAGTGAAGCAAAACATAAATGCAGAGACTCCTCCAGAGTTTTAAAGGAGACTAGAACTAAGAATTTCAGAATAAATCATATCACAAGTATGCAGAAGCCAATGTAATACTTTGGGACAATGCACATTACACTCAGAATGACAATTATGCTCTCATAGTTGGTGCTTTGAAGAAAGAAGATGAGACTCTCGAACCGTGGCTTTTATTGGCAAGGTTGAAAACCAGTGGTCGGAAACAAAAACTAAACATGTACCAGAGCTCTTGGTTTTAAAAACAGAAGTAAACGTGTTTTGAGAAGTGCATATTTCGTCAACGAATGCTAGCAGATAACTCAATCACTTTTTAAGTGGACAAGTCTCGAGGAACGGCTCCCGCACGAGGACGATCACATCCTCTTAATCTCCTTTGTTTATCACTGCCAAAGTTTTCTGATTTCTCATGAACAAAGCGTGAAGGAGGGTTAGTTTGTTATATTATATTTTTGAGCCGGGCGCACTCAATGCCAGTTCCTTTTCATATTAGGGGTTTGCACATTATACATGCAATCCAGGGGTGAAACTTGTCCAACTTAAAAAGATCATGAATTAACTAATACTTCCTCATGAGCTAAAACATAGGCACAAAAAGGAAATGCTTTTGATTAGTTTCGAGATGGTACATGAAAGTCTTCGTTAGGAATGGCAGGTAAATACCATGTATAGGAAGGTATAATGGACTCATATGGCATAACTGGTTTAAAGGATTTGGATGCACAAGCAGTCAGTCCGCTTAGTACAGGTGGAGGTTTAGCAAAAGACTAGGAAGCGACCAACTAGAGAGCAATAACGGTCATAATCATGCAGAGCGACAAAGCAACACTGAATCGGGCATGAAAGTGATATAACTATTCTAAAACTCAAAGATCATCAAGGCAAAGTAGACTTTTTAGTCTTAAACATGTGTAAGCATGTGCCAAGTCAATCCAAAAATTCTCTAAAGGGAAATACCACCTTAGTATACCAGACTATGAACAGTGCAATGCATGTAGATCATTTCAATAACACATTATATACTCTAGTTATTCGGGACTAGCCACAAGGAAAGCATGAACCACTGGAAGAGCATTATAAACATAGCACTATGTCGCTACAAGCTGGTCTCTAGATCATAAGTACAGGCATATGTACAAAAGTAGAAACAATAAGAGTTCATACCGGTCTTCCCTATTGCTTCCCTTCAGTCGATCTTCGTCATTACTGCTTGTTACTTGCATGATCGAACGTAGGAAATATAATTAAATGCCATCACGGACTCGAGCTGATCTGTGAAAACAAAGCAAACTAAAGAGAGAAAGAAAATCTTTTTGGGTTTTTCAAAGGTTAAATAAAAGCAAAAGAAAAAAAGGAAAATCTTTTTGTTGTTTTTGCAAAGAGAGAAATAAAGAAGAATGGGCAAAAACTTTGAAAAGATCAAAGTGAATAAAACGGATAATACAATGGAAAAGTGAGAAGGGCACGTACTCCCCCAAGCTTAGGCTTTTGGCCTAAGTTGGTAGCAGCTACTGCCCCCTGGAGCCTCCTGCTCCAGGGGTATGGTGGTGAGTCCACGGGTCGTAGAAGGATGCTGGTGCGTACACCAAACTCCTCGGAGTCTCCCACGAGGAAGGCTCCGAACGCCAAACAGAGGAAGACCCTTCACCAAACTCGGTGGCGGTCTCTTCCTGAAAATGTGGTATCTCACCGTGCCTCTCCTCGTCGGGCACAACCCCCTCCATGGGGTTATGAAACTGATGCTGTACCATGAACTCATCGAACTGAACAACATCAAAGGACCATCCGTTCCTGCGAGAAAAATCAAACAAAAAAGGTGCAGGTAGACGGATCTCGCGTTCCGTAGCAGTTCCGAAATGCAAGATATAGATAAGATTATTAAGTTCAGAACCCATGGTAACAAACTTATGCCTTTTCATAGCAGCAAGATCAAAGCTTAAATAAGTAAAAGGAGTATCATCAGGGTGTGGGGTGCCTCCAAGATGCTCTAAGATAAGTGTGGCGTAAACGCTACCATATAAGTCCCCCTTGTTACCGTTCATAGCAAGGCGTCGAGCAATTAATGTACCCAGATTATAATCAGACCTCCCTGAGAGGGCTGCTGCCAGGATAGCAATATCCGGAGCAGAAATGCTGCTCGTGTTGTCACGAGCTAACACCCCTCTAGCAATGTAATATGCAAAATACCTGAGGTGAGGAAATAAGATGCTGGAGATCTTCGACCGATGAATATCCCTCGTACCCATGCTGCAGAGAGAGTTGATGACGGTTTTCAGCTCGGAGGGCTGAGTGGCCATCCTAGCCGTCCTCCCAACATTCGGCACACCTATTATTTCACAAAAATTTCCCAAAGTCATGGTGATAAGATCATTATAAATTTTAAACTCAATAGCACCTGAATCAGGATTATATCTAAAACTGTTAATGAAACTGGAGGTGAGTTTTTGATACTGAGTAACACGGCTCGTGACGAGTCGTGTCAAACCTGCATTAGCACAAAGATTATAAGACTAATCCTTGATTCCCGCAGCTTCCATGAATTCATCACATGGATGTCATCGCACGTGCTGGACTTGTATCTTCCAACAACTCCAGGGGCACATGATCTTCATTATAGCTCACCCTAGCAGTTGATGGTGAAGCTGCGGCTCTAGTAACTCGATCGGAGTGTGCGGGCCTCCTCTTCTCAAGCCACCCTTTTTCCCTTCCTAATAAACTCATTTCTGATTTTTTTTTTTACAATTTACAAAAACGAGGATTAAAACAAAGTGAGCTAAGGCAAACTACTCAACTCACTTGCCTAAGGCATAAACTTGCATCAAAACTTAGAAAATAACTTTCTACACATGCATGCAAGCTCATGTCTACAACACCAAGAACTACTAAATACTCACAAATGAGGCCACCAATCAAAAATCTAATTGGAGGGGTGGAGGAGTCACATACCAGGGAGTATTTGCTCAAAGTTTCAGCTCAAATGATGGGCTGTAGAGAGAGATCGAAGAATCGCCTCCAAGAACAGCAAGAACACAAGAACAAAAGCAGAACTCGTGTTTTTGGAGAAAGAGAGAGAGGGAGGAAGAAGAAGTACCTGGAGGGGGGTCCCGTGGGCCCCAGGCGCCCTGTGGGCGCGGCCAGGGGCTGGGCCGCGCCAGCTAGCCGCCTGGGCCACTGGTGGCCCCCCCTGGCTGGCCCCAGGCCCCTCTGGGTCTCTCCCGACGTGGAAATTTTTATTATAATTTTTCTGAAATTTTTCTGAAAACTTCACTGTTGAAATTTTTTCGAAGTTCAAAAAGCTGCGAAACTCTCTGAAAACTTGAAGCAGTTTGTAGTATTGTGAAGCTTCAAAAACATAGATACTTGATACAGCAAGTAGGACAAAACTAAAAACAAATGAAAACATAGCAAGCTCAACTCTTTATCCATATAAAACATATTTGTTAATAAGGTTGATCAAGTCTTACCAACAAACAGGCGATATATAGAGCAAAAAGTCTCACCTCTCACGAAGTAATCACTGAACCTTTACCTTGATGGACATTGTCCCTACCATGATAGTTTTGTATTTGTGAGGCACATGTAGTGGACAATCCCATTCTCCAATCTTCACGGTCTCGATATTCTCTATAGAGTTGAGGCCATGCCTCCTGTCGGTCTTCTTTGGAAAATATACCGTGTGTTCTTTATCATTCACATGGAAGGTGACCTTCCCTTTATTGCAATCAATAATAGCACCTGCGGTGTTAAGGAAAGGTCTACCAAGAATAATGGGCATGCTCCCATCCTCGGGCATGTCAAGCACAACAAAATCAGTAAGAATTAAACAATTAGCAACTTCTACGGGAACATCCTCACAAATACCTATCGAAACATCGGTTGACTTGTCAGCCATCTGAAGGGAGATATCTGTAGGAATTAGTTTCTCTAAACAAAGCCTCTCGTAAAGAGAGAGAGGCATAACACTCACTCCTGCTCCAAGATCACATAAAGCAGTTTTGACATAATTATTCTTTATGGAGCAAGGAATAGTGGGTATACCTGGATCACCGAGCTTCTCAGGAATCTTGCCACTGAAAGAGTAGTTAGCAAGCATAGTAGATATTGCATCATTAGGAATTTTTCTTTTGTTAGTGACAATATCTTTCATATATTTTGAATAAGGAAGTAACTTAATAGCATCAGTCAAAGGGATTTGAAGAAAAAGAGGTTTAACCCACTCACAAAACTTATTATAATGCTCTTCTTCTTTAGATTTGATGGACTTACCTGGAAAGGGCATGGGTTTCTGTATCCATGGTTCTCTTTCCTTCCCATGTTTTCTTGCGATGAAGTCTTCTTTAGTGTACCTCTTACGTTTGTCAGGTGCTTCTTCTTCTCGAACTTCAGGCGGATCATTCTTCTCATTATTATTACCTTCAGGTTCAGCACCGTCTTCAGTCTCAGCATCGGAGATAGATACATTGTTGGGATCAATAGCTGGCTCTTCATCTGCAATAGGATCATTAGAATTGTCAGTCTCCTTATGTTTCTTCTTTCTTTGGAGAGCCAACAATTTCTTCTTCCTGTATTTGAGAATCCTGCTCGATTCTCTTCGGATGCCCCTCTGGATAAAGAGGATCTTGAGTGCTAGTTCCTCCTCGGGTCTTAATCCCGAAAGCCTGCAAATTATCTTGTTTGGCATTGTTAGCAAGCAAATATCTTTGCACATTAGAAATGTGATCAAGCTGAGTTTGAACCATATGAAAATGCTTCACAAGACATTGAACATCACTAACTGTTCTATCTAAAACATCAAGCAGTCTTTTGATAGCAAGGGAATTATCATGCAATTGACTTTCTATCCTCTCATTAAAATGATTTTGTTTCATAATAAAATTATCAAACTCATCTAAACATTGATCAGGAGGCTTACCATGAGGGATGTCACTTGCGTTGAAATCTAAAAGAGAGTGTACCTCTACCATAGGAGGGTGAGTGGTAGGCTCACACAGATTCTCAATGGGGGGTAGATTCTTCACGTCTTCAGCTTTAATACCTTTCTCTTTAATAGACTTCTTTGCTTCTCGCATATTCTCGGGGCTCAGAACAAACATGCCCCTCTTCTTTGTTGGTGGAGGTGGTTCAGGGACGGACCAATCTTCATGGTTTTTGGCAATCCTGCCCATTAAATCTTCCGCATCGTCCGGTGTTCTTTTCCTAAAAACACAACCAGCACAACTGTCCAAATAGGACCTGGATTCATCAGTTAGACCAGCATAGAATATATCGATTAATTCATTCTTAGGGATTTCATGTCCTGGTCTAGCCCGAATCAGACCGCAATACCTCCCCCAAGCTTTAGGGAGGGACTCATCCTGCAACCGTTTAAAGTTATAAATTCTTTGTAAAGCAGCATGTTGCATGTGAGCAGGAAAGTACTTATCAACAAAAGAGTGAGCTAAGTCCTGAGGACTCTTAATGGAACCGCATGGGAGTGAATCATACCATGCTTTAGCACCCTCCTTCAAGGAGAAAGGAAGAAGCTTGGTCACATAAAAGTATCGTATCTTCTCATCTGTGGTAAACAGGCTACCCAACTCACCGAGTTTAGTCAGGTGTGCAATAGCATCATCATTTTCTCTGCCATAAAAGGGGTCAGCTTCAATTATAGGTATAAGTGAAAGGTCAACAGAGAAATCATAATCAGGATCATCAATGCATATAGGGGATGTAGCAAATTCAGGATTAGGAACGGTTTTGTTCTTCAGAGAGTGTTTTTCAAACAGTTTCTTAATAGCTTCAAGGTCAGAGCCGGAAAACTCTGTCAGCTCCCTGCATAAATCTTCATCTAGTATATAGTAATCATCATCAAGGAGCCTCTCTTTAAGTTTACTCAAATCAGGATAATCATAAGTTTCACCAATAGGGTAGCGAGTAACAGGAAGTTCAATTCCAGACTTTTTAGCAGCAGCAGCAATTTGTTTCTCAAGAGCATAACCAAGCGAACTAATATCATCATCAAAAGTAGTAGAAGCATCATCAAGAGTATCAGACATAGTAACAGATTCAGTAGGAGCATCATGTGGTGGTGGTGAGGCAAACTTACTCATAACGGAAGGTGAATCAAGTGTAGCACTAGTGCTCAGAGCAGTACCTCTTCTTGTAGTGGATAGTAAGATCGGAACCTTGGGGTCTCCTTTCTTACCCATAGTAGATAAAGTGCAGCAGGTAGGATACCTCAAGTAGACTTGTAAATATTGCTATGCTCCCTGGCAATGGCGCCAGGAAACGGTACTTGATAACCCTCAACCGTAAGGGATCGAGATAGTCTTCGCGGGTAAGAATAACCCAATTTATTGATTCGACACACGGGGAGCCAAAGAGTATTTATAAGCTTTGACAGTTGAGTTGTCAATTCAACCGCACCTAAAATATACTTACTTGCAACAAAAGATAAGTGGTAACAGTGATATGATAGTGACGATAGTAATAGTAAAAGCAAACAACAAAAGTAAATAGCAGTAGTAAACGGCAAAAGTAGCAACTAGTGACAAGCACGATTTAAAACACTGTAGGCTAGGGAGATGGATGGTTGGGCGCTGCATGGATGAGATAGATTTAACTTGGGGCACGGCACACGGAAAAGTAATGATCATCTAGGCAAATATCAAACATTAGGCATGTATCCCGTAGGTAGTTGTACGTGCTTGCAATAAGAACTTGCACAACATCTTTTGTCCTACCATCCCGCTACGAACGGGGCCAAAAGGAACTTATGGATATTAAGGTGCTCCTGTCAAAGAGCACCGGAACAAAGCAATGAACTCAATGGATACATGTAATCCTCAAACTACGGACCATCCCCTTTGGTGTCCCAAGCTGTCACTTTTGGGATCGCCGGTTCCGCACCGTAACAGGTGCAAACAACTCATAGATAGGATCACGAACACAAATATATTCATGCAAACACATATGGTTCAGATCTGAATTCATGGCAGTCGGGCCCTAAGTGTCAAGCATTAAGAATAACAAGTTGTAGCAAAGATGATAAACTCCATAGTAGATGATAGGCAACATGCCCCCAACGATCTGATAAACTATTACATGATCTAACTCATCCAATCCCTACCATCCCCTTCGCCTACAGCGGGGGAATTACTCACACATGGAGGGAGAATTCATGGAGGGATGATGGAGTGGTGATGATGATGACGATGGCGACGATCTCCCCTCTCCGGAGGCCAATTCAGCCTCCAGATTAGCCCTCCCGAGGAAGAACAGAGGGTGGCGGCGGCTCCACGACGAAAAACTGCGGAAGAACTTCCGATCTGGGGTTTCTGCGTCGGGAGTAAAAATACGGGGTAAAGTAGGGCACCAGGGGGCATGGGACCTGCCCAGGCGCCCCCCCCCGGCGCGGCCCAGGGGGGGGGGGCGCCCACAGGGCGCCTGGGCACCCCCTGGCCCCCCTCTAGCCCCACTTCTTGCTCCTGGTTCCTTCGGGTGCGTGGATTTTCTGTGATTTTTCGTGGATTTTTCTGAGGTACCTAAAAATCCGTTTTCCTGCACACAAATAAACCATACAGGCAGCTCTGCTGAAAACAGCGTCAGTCCGGGTTAGTTTAGTCCAAATCATGCAAGAATGAGGCCAAAACAATATCAAAAGTGTTTGGAAAAGTAGATACGTTTGAGACGTATCAGACGCCGACGGGCTAGTTGTCCTCCTGGCGGTAAACCGGCGCGGTTGTGAAAGATAGCCACGACGTTGTAAACCGGCATGGTCGCGAGAGACGGCCACGGCGTTGTAAACCGGCGCGGGAGTCCGTTGAGTAACGGCGTCCACTTGTGCTGAATGATGCTGGCACTCCGCGGTATAATATCGCCTTGTGATGAATGATTTTTCTGCATATGAAATACAGCAGGGAAAAATAATTTTGCTCGGAAGAATTAATATGTGCTTAAAAATAAATAGGATAGATATCACCTGATTCGCGTGTACAACGGACGAGTTGGCTGTGGTAGTGTACAACGGACGAGTTAATGTAGACCGGTGTGCCATGTTGAGAGGAGTAGTAACATTGGTCTTCTTGTCTTCAAATGCGTAGAATGATTGAGGTCTCCACATGGGTAGTAGCCCACCAATAAATGATCAAATCAACCTTGACGTAATTGATCTAGTACTAGCAGTGTACTTTGCCTTGTGTCTTGCGATTTAATCCAACATCTTTGACTACCATCGACATGCATTAAATTTAATAATAGTATTTGTCCACTAGGATTCCTGCCCCATTATTGTCGATAGATTATTCTGTGGATGACCATGCGTGCACGCACTGCCCATTATCCTCCAGCTGAACCCTTAATTTTCTTTCGTTTTGTACTGACGAGACAAGACCACATCAGTAGGGACGCCTTGTCAAAGCGGAGACGAGTCACGGGCTCACAGCGGAAGAAGCGTCGGGTGTGGCCGCACGGGCACGGGGCCTCCAAAGCGGAGGCGGCTCACGGGCGCGGCGGCTTGAGCGGCGACTCGGTCCCGGCGGCTCATCACGGCCGTGGGTGAGGAGATGCGAAGGTCAAGGCAGCAATTGCTTGGTGCTTCAGGAAAGGCGGCTCAAGGCGGCGCGGTCGCGACCGCAGAGATGCGCCAGCGGCCCAAAGGTGAGATGAAGGTGGCGGTTTGGCGGCGGCCTGCGCCGTTGGCGACTCAAGTCAGTCGCGGGTCAATACGGACGGTGTAGCGCGGTCGCAGGCCATAGCAGAGACGGGGCAATTTGGAAGCGGGGTTGTAGTGGTAGCGGCGAGTCAGCTGCCGCAGGCTAGTCGAGGCGTTTGTCGCGCGGACCGCTCAGAAATGAGGGCGCAAGGCCGGCTCGGAGCTGCGGCCGCGGTTGTGAAGTTGGCGACGGCGATTTGGCCGGCTTGTGCGCAGTCGTAGCCCCAGCAGTTCATGAAGGCGGCTCGAGAGCTCTGGCGAGTTGAAGTCGGAGTGGAAACGGCGCCTCGCTAGCGGCGGCTGCGGTTGAATCGCCAGTGGGCGAGCTACTGTTGTAGCAGTAGCAACCTTGATGAAGACCGGCGGAAGCGGCGAGAACGGTCACCACTGCAGGTCAACGAGCAGGCAAAGCCAGAGTCATGGCGAAGCTCGGCGGTCGGTTCGTAGTCGGAGCTGCGGCAGAAGAAGCGGCAGTGTGGGTTGAACTGATGGTGACTCATGGCCACAGGCAACACGGCCTGCAGACAAGGCCATAGGCGATGGAGGAGAGTTGATCAGGAGGCAACGGGGCCGTGGCGCGTGAGGCGGTTTACTGCAGCGGCGGCGAGAACCAGCCCGGCGCGGCAGAGCGTGACTTGCCGCAGAAGGGGAGGTGGGAGCGCGTCGGCGATTCGGACCAGAGGCAGGGTTCTGAAATCGGCGTTGTCGAAGCCCAACCTGTTTCCGGGTGGTCTACTACGGCCAAGTCTGAATCCTCATCACTTTCCGAGTCGTGGTCGCTTTGACCAATTCAGCTGCCCTTATTTTTTTTTCACACGGAAGTAGATGATTCTGTCTCCTCTTGCCTTTATTTTCCTTTCCTTGACTTGAGGTGTAAACAACGTAGTAGTAGATGTTGGCTTCGATCTTCTCATGGACTAGTATGATTCATCCACGGAGGTGTAGTAACAGCAGAAACACAGACGGGATGCATTGGCTTCTAGCCGTGGTGCAGCGAAAAGTAATCCGGTCACGACGGATCGCCTAGTTGCGTGTCACGGTGCACACATACGCAATCCGGCTCTGCTTCATCTGAAAATCACGAAATTCTTGAAACCCTGGAAAGAATCCCTCCAAGAACTCAACACCACCGTGCGCAAGCCCCACGGTGGGCGCCAACTGTCGTGGAATTAACACGTCAGATGTCCGGTTTAGCGGACTTAGTGGTGAGGCCGCGCATCTATGTAGTAGCTTGAGAGAGGTTGAGCGGGATCGAAAGACGCGATGCAAGACACGGATTTAGACAGCTTCGGGCCCCGGGAAACATCATCCGGAAATAGCCCTACGTGATGTTTGAGTCTAGGTCTCATTATGATCCTCGTGGTGTCGCCGGTAAACCGGCTCTTTGTGTCTAACCCTAGAAACTTGTCTAAACTTCTCCTCTAATTTGTCCTCTAAAAACTTGTCCCTCTTTGGGGAGCCCTGCCCCTCCTTATATATGTTGAAGGGGCGGGTTACATGACTAGTCCTAGTAGGATTAGGATTGCTCTATTACAAGGAGTCATAGTCTTGCTTCCTTTGTAGGAGAATATTCCTTGTGCTTTCTTCATAAACCGGCCCACTATAACATGAACCGGCCTTCTGGGCCTTGGGCCTTGTCATCCATGATCCGTCTGCCGGATCACTAGTAACTTGCCAAATATAAACCGTCTTAAGTAAAATACCAAGTCCGGCCGGGTTATAATTCCGGCCGGTTCATACCGCGGGGTATATCCCCGACACCACCCGACCGGTTGCATCTCGGTTGTTTAGTATCTCTGATAATGGGGCGTCGCTGACGACTGAGATTGAGTGATCCGAGAAATAATGGGCAACCTTTTTTGCAGTCAAGTAAATTCCGTACACAAGCTTTTGGTAATGTGGATACCTTTGCTTGGAGGGAGTCAAAACTTCGGATATGTAATAGACCGGGCGTTGGACCTTGTATGCCTTGCCCTCTTCTTCCCGCTCGATCGTGAGTACAGTACTGACGACTTGTCCGGTGGCAGCAATGTATAGCAGAAGAGGCTCTCCGCTGACTGGGGCAGCGAGCACCAGCTGGGTGGACAACAGGGCTTTGAGTTCCTCAAACGCTGCTTCGGCTTCGGGATTCCACTCGAACTTGTCGGATTTCTTCATGAGTCGGTAGAGAGGCAGTGCCTTCTCCCCGAGCCGAGAAATGAGTCGACTCAATGCGGCCAAGCAACCAGTAAGCTTCTGGACGTCGTGTATACGCTCGGGGCGTTTCATTCGGAGGATGGCGCCGACCTTCTCTGGGTTGGCATCGATTCCCCGTTCGGAAACGAGAAAACCGAGCAACTTGCCTCCAGGAACTCCGAATGTACACTTTGACGGGTTGAGCTTGATATCGTAACTTTTGAGGTTCGCGAACGTCTTAGCAAGGCCAGTCAGTAGGTCGGAACCTTTCCGTGACTTGACCACGATGTCATCCATGTACGCCTCGACGTTCCGACTGATTTGCTTTATTAAGCATTTCTGGATCATGCGCATGAATGTGGCGCCGGCATTTTTGAGGCCGAAAGGCATGGTGACATAGCAAAAACACCCGAAAGGGGTGATGAAGGCTGTCTTTATTTCGTTGGGCCCATACAGACGGATCTGATGGTATCCGGAATATGCGTCCAGAAAGGACAAACGCTCACATCCCGCAGTCGAGTCGACTATTTGATCGATGCGGGGGAGAGGAAAATGATCTTTCGGGCAGGCCCGATTGATGTGCTTGAAATCGATGCACATGCGGAGAGACTTGTCCTTCTTGGGGACCATGACGACGTTAGCGAGCCACTCAGAGTGGTATATCTCGCGGATGAACTCTGCTGCTAGGAGTCGAGCCACCTCTTCGCCAATCGCCTTTCGCTTCTCCGCAGCGGATCGACGGAGATGTTCCCCCACAGGTTTCACCTTCGGGTCGACTCGCAAATGGTGCTCAGCCAGCCCCCTGGGCACACCTGGCATGTCTGATGGTTTCCATGCAAAGATGTCCCAGTTCTCACGGAGGAACTGGATGAGCGCTTCTTCCTATTTGCTGTTGAGTGTGGTGGAGATGTGGGTCGGCGCTGCGTTGGGGTCGGTGGGGTGGATGTGCACGGGTTTTGTGTCCTCGGCCGACTGAAAGGCTGACTCGGAAGCTGGCTTCTTTGCCCTTAGCAGGTCGCCTGGATCCACTTGCTTCTGGTACTCCTCCATCTCTACTGCTGCCATCTGCTCGTCGGCGATCTTCGAGCCTTTCTGGAAGCGTTCTTCCGCTTTCTGCCGGTTCCCGGTGATGGTTATGACACCGTTGGGTCCCGACATCTTCAGCTTGAGGTAGACGTAACATGGTCGAGCCATGAACCTGGCGTAGGCTGGCCTACCCAGGATGGCATGGTAGGCGCTGTTAAAGTCCACCACTTCGAACGCCAGCTTCTCCTTTCGGTAGTTCTTGGACTCACCAAAGACGACGTCGAGTGAGATCTGACCAAGTGAGTCGGCCTTCTTCCCGGGGATTACCCCATGGAACCTCATGTTACTTTCCCTTAGCTTGGACATCAGAATGCCCATATCCCGGAGGGTTGCTGCATACATGATATTCAAGCCACTGCCTCCATCCAAAAGAAACCTGGTCAGTTGAGTGCCTTCGACCACGGGGTCGACCACCAACGCCTGCCTCCCAGGGGTGGCGATGTGCGCTGGATGATCGGACTGGTCAAATGTGATGGGGGTCTTCGACCATTTCAGGAACGTGGGGGTCATTGGAGCAACCATGTTCACTTCTCTATTGATGATCTTCAGTCGACTCTTGCTCTCGATGTCTGCGAAAATCACCAAGGTGGAGTTGATGCGGGGGTATCCTCTGTCCCCTTCCTTGTCTTCGGACTCTTCCGATTCCTTCTCTTTCTCAGTAGACTGGTCCTTCTGGAAACTCTGGATCAAGAGTCGACACTGTCGAGTGGTGTGCTTGGGGTACACAAAGTTTCCCTCTTCGTCCTTCTTAGTGTGTATGGGGCACGGCTGGTCAAGCATATCATCTCCCGCCTGACCCTTTCCTTTCTTGGGGGCCCAGGATCCTTTGGGCTTTCCTTTGCCCTTCCCTTGGTTGACCACCGCGGCCTCTCCCTGAGCAGCTGGGTCGGCCTTATGCTTGTTCTTCCGATTGTGATTCTGGTCGTCTTGCCCGACTGGTTTCTTGCCGCTACGGAGCCGATCGGCCTCTTCACCATTGGCGTACCGACTGGCGATTTCCATCATTCGCGACAGGGACATGTCGCCTGTTCGCCCAAACTTCAGATTCAACTCTCGATTGCGCACGCCTTCCTTGAAAGCGCACACGGCCTGGTGCTCGGAAACGTTTTCTACCGTGTGGTGCAAAGTGGTCCACCGCTCAATGTAGTCCCTCAAAGTTTCACTCGGCTTCTGCGTGCAATGCTGAAGCTCGGCGAGCCCGGCAGGTCGCTTGCAGGTGCCTTCGAAGGTCCGAACGAACACCCGAGCGAGCTCTTCCCAACTGTATATGCTCCTGGGGGCTAACTGGTTGAGCCACGCCCGAGCGGAGCCCCCCAGCATCAAGGGGAGGTGCTTCATGGCCACGTCGTCGTTGCCTCCTCCGATCTGCACGGCCACTCGGTAGTCTTCCAGCCACGTGTCCGGCTTCGACTCACCGGTGAATTTGCTTACTCCGGCCGCCAGCCTGAAGTTCGGGGGGATCTCTGCGGCCCTGTTTGCGCTGCAGAAGTACTCGGGCCCGGAGGCCGGCGCTCGGCTGCCGGATGGTTGGTCTCCGCCTCGCTCGTCCCTGGATGCCCGGTTACGGCCGACCCGGCCCTGCACAAGGATGGACCTCGCGTCGAAGCCCGGCCACCGGGGATCCGGGGGAACCCTACGCTTGCCGTCTCGCACGCGCCTTCCCACGTGCCGCGGAGGCGAGTGTGACCCACTCCCCAGAGGAGGGGTAGGCACCCGACGGTGGTCGTTGTGTCCGTGTCGACGGTCGAGTGGGTCGTCGTTCCGACCCAGGAGCCGGTCATACCGCGAACTACGTTCCTCACACCTCAGGGGCGATCTTGGACTGTGGGCCGACCATACGGTGTCTGCGGCTACCGATCTGCTGTGAATCCTGTTGCGCGATTAAGAGACAGCCGCGTTTTGCTCTTCAGCCGTCCGGAGCAAAGCTCAGATCTGCTGAAGGCCTCTTCCCACTTCCGACTGGGAGGGCTGAATCGACCCCGCGATATGGGCCGCGGCTTCGAGGTTTTGGACTGGTGTGCGGAACACCCGAGTCTCACGCTGACGTGATTGCCGCGGCCGTCGACTGGACTCGTGGGCCAGTCGGCGGGCCTGTTCGTCGAGTGAACGTTGGATGTTTTCCAGGCGCGCGCGCTCGGCCAAGGTGGCCACGCGCGTGGTTTCGAGGGCCTGATGTCTATACACGCTTCTACTCTTGTAGACTATGTTGGGCCTCCAAGCGCAGAGGTTTGTAGGACAGCAGCAATTTCCCTCAAGTGGATGACCTAAGGTTTATCGAACTCAGGGAAGTAGAGGTTGAAGATGGTCTCTCTCAAGCAACCCTGCAACTAAGATACAAGAAGTCTCTTGTGTCCCCAACACACCTAATACACTTGTTAGATGTATAGGTGCACTAGTTCGGCAAAGAGAGGTTAAATGGCAAGTGATATGGATGGCAAAACAAGGTAATATAAATATGTAATAAAAAGTGCAGCAAGCAAACAAGTAGTAAATGTGAGCACAAACGGTATTGCAATGGTGGAAACAAGGCCTAGGGTTCATACTTTCACTAGTGGCAACTCCCAACAACATTAACATAATCGAATCACATGATATTTCCCATAAAACATGCAACGGGGATGCACTCCTTCGTGGTCAAGAGAGGACGAGAATTATGTAGGGCTACAAAAGCACACCTCAAAGTTCGTAGTTCTCAATCTAAGGATTTCCCAATGTCACCGCGGCCATCCAAAGAGAGTCCCACAATCACCACAACATATCTAAAGGATAGTCAAAGACAAGCACCAAGAGACTCTCAATCTTCAATCAACACACAAGAGAGGAAATCACTCATGAAAATATTGTTCTAATCCATGTCCAATAGACCGCTGTCACCTTGGTCTCGGGGATTATACTAGATAAAGACAAGTGAGTACATCAATCCAATACATAGAGGAAGGGGAAATATCATGGGATCACCCTAGATTAACATAGCCTATGATCACAACGAAGATCACATCATGGGAGAGAGAATTGACCACATAGCTACTGGTAAGAACCTCAGCCCCGAGGAGGAACTACTCCCGCATCATGGAGGGAGGAAGCAACGTCGATGGAGATGAATCCGGGGGCACTTCCCCGTCCCGGCAAGGTGCCGGCGCAGGAATTCTGGTCCCCCGAAGCTTGATGGCGATGGCGGTGGAGATCGGAATCGCGTCTGGAGAAAAGGGGTCCGGAACCAGGGTTTCCTCGATAGACCTTAAATATATGCCAAAGGGGGGCATCGAGGGAGCCTTGGGGGGCCCAGGGGCCCCCCGGCGCGGCCTAGGGGGGGGGGGGGCGCCCACAGGGCGCCTGGAGCCCCTGTGGGTCCCCCCGGCTGCACTTTGGCCGCACGGTAGTTCCTGGAACGCTGATTTTTTATATATTTTTTCTGGATTTTTCCTGGCAGTTCTCGTAATGCGAAAACCTAAAATACAAAAACAGCCGAAAACAGAAACTGGCACTGGGGTGCACTGAGTTAATAGGTTAGTCCAAATATGATCAAAAGTGTATGGAAGTGTATAAATATCATAGCAATATCACCCAAAAGAGGCATGGAGCAAGCAGAAATTATAGATACGTTTTGGACGTATCAACATCCCCAAGCTTAATTCCTGCTCGTCCTCTAGTAGGTAAATGATAACAAGAATAATTTCTGTGGTGACAGGCTATTAACCATATAGGACTTTTTCATAGTCACATGACAAAAGCTTACTGAGACAATGAATCTGTAGTAATTAAGTTGCCTCATGAGAAATTCACAAAGAACTGAAAGATTTACAATATGATACTGAAACATCAAATAGATTTGTAATGAGCATGGTGTGCAAATATGATAAAGTGATATCTCGCTTGCCCCCTTTAGTGAAGCAAAACATAAATGCAGGGGCACCTCCAAGGTTTAAGTGATGACTAGATACAATGATTTCAAAATAAACGATATCACAATCATGCAAAAGACAATGCTACTTTGGGACAATGCACATTACACTCAGAATGACAATCATGCTCTCAGTAGTTTGTGCTTTTAAAAGAAGGTGGAGACTCTCGAACCGTGGCTTTTGTTGGCAAGGTTGAAAACCCGTGGTCGGAAACAAAGACAAAACATGTACCAGAGCTCTTGGTTTTAAAAACAGAGGTAATAATTTTTTTTGAATATGCATGTTTCGTCAACGAATGCTAGCAGATAACTCAATTACTTTTTGAGATGGACAAGTTTCGAGGAACGGCTCCCGAATGAGGACGATCACATCCTCTTAATCTCCTTTGTTTATCACTGCCAAAGTTTTCTGATTTCTCATGAACAAAGCATGAAGGAGGGTTTGTTTGTTATATTAATTTTGAGTCGGGCGCAGTCATTGCCAGTTCCTTCTCGTATTATGGGTTTGCACATTATACATGCAATCCCGGGGCGAAGCTTGTCCAACTTAAAAAGATCATGAATTAACTACTACTTCCTCATGAGCTAAAACAGAGGCACAAAATAGAAATGCATTTTTTGAATAATTTCGAGATGGCACATGAAAGTCTTCGTTAGGAATGGCAGGTAAATACCATGTATAGGAAGGTATGGTGGACTCATATGGCATAACTGGTTTAAAGATTTTGGATGCACAAGCAGTCAGTCCGCTTAGTACAGGTGGAGGTTAGCAAAAGACTGGGAGCGACCAACTAAAAGAGCAACGACGGTCATAATCATGCAGAGCGACAAAGCAACATTGAATCAGGCATGGTAGTTATATCGCTACTCAGAAACAAAAGATCATCAAGGCTTGACAGACTTTCTTTACAGTCTTAAACATGCGTGAGCATACGCCAAGTCAATCAAAATAAATTCTTGAAGGAAGATATTACTAAACCATACCACATCATAGGCAAACAAATCAAGTTGGTACTCCAATAACACATTGGGAATCCCCCAGCTATTTGAGACTAACCACAAGAAAACATGAACTACTAAGCGCCATTATGCACGTAGCATCTTTATCATAGACATATCAATCAATGCAACGGAAGCAAACTCTCTTAATAAGGTGAGCATGGTAATTAAAGAGAGTTCAAGCAACCAACTAAACAAAAGCTCTTTGAAAAGATAAGCATGAATACTAAGAGCTGAACATAATAGTAGCTATTAAAAGACAAAGAACACACACAGCAAAGATAAACATGAAAATTCTATGTTATGTTCTAGGTAGAAGTGGAGCGTGTTTCTCTCCCACACAAAGAAATACTGAGTTCCGACTCGTTATGAAAGGCTAAAGAAAACTAAAAACGAAACTAGAAGCAAGACGCTCCAAGCATAGCACATAACACATGAAGTGATAAAAATATAGTGGAACGAAAGACGAACTGATAATGTTGATGGAGAAGGGGATGCACGGGGGCATCCCCAAGCTTAGATGCTTGAGTCTCCTTGAATATTTCTTGGGGGTGCATGGGGGCATCCCCAAGCTTGAGCGCTTGACACTCCTGAATCTTTTTATCATCTTCCCTCGCACACTTGAAAACTCCCTTCATACATAACTCATCATAATCTGATTAGCGAGGTTAGTACCCTTAATAAAATAATTGTACCTTGCTAGAAATAAATATATTCTTGAAGTTCTACTGTTTCTCAAGATTGCCAAAAGGTTTTTGCAAAGAAAAAGCAAGCTCTTGGTTTGCAAAATGAAGGAAAGGCAAAACAAGACAGAACTGTGAAAAACAGAATAGCAGGTAGTAATGATTTGTTTGGGGCACTTCTGCAACTCAAATCAAAAAACTCAGAACAGATGCACGAAAGACAATTATATAGAGAACGCTGTCGAAAAAATTCAGACCAAAAAGATGATCTGGTGATTTTATACGAATTTTTCTATCCAAGGACAGAATCTGTTTCCTGGACAGCACCTCACAACTTTTGAACTTTCTACCAATCAGAGGCTACACTTGGCACAAAATTGAAAAGTAAAGATACAATGATGATGCTAATGTAGTAACAACATCAAGACACAACAAAAAGCAAAATAAAATTTTATTCATTGTGGGCTGCCTCCCAAAAGAGATTTCTTTTATGCCTTTAAGCTAGGCATAGGACTTTAATGATGCTCTCGTAAGAATAAGAGCTGAAGAACAAAAGAGGGCATCAAGAAGAAAATGCCAAATACATTTAAGCCTAACATGCTTCCTATGCATAGGAATATTGCAATAGAATAATTCATTGAAGCACGAAGCAACTAGCATAGGAAGGCAAAACAAGCATAACTTCAAAGTATTCACCATAAAGAGAGGATACTTCTTATTATTAAGATATTCAGAACCAAGTCTCCCTCTCTCATTATAAATTTCAGTGGCATCATTGATGAACTCAACAATATAAGCATCACTTAAAGCATTGTTACCATGATCCACATGCAAAAGGTACTCTTACTCTCCACATAAGCATAATCTTTCTCATTGGTAATAGTGGGAGTAGGACTATCATAAACAACTTGAACACTATAGATTAATTGTATATTAGGAGGGTGGTGTTCAACAAGGGAGTAATTCCCTCCATGATTATGACAAGTTTCATAAGGATAATTTCTGCTTATGTCATAGGTACCTTTATAATCACTATAGATTGGAGTTATAACATCATCATGGTAGAGAAGAGCATTATCATTGCTAGCAACTATATTTGTAAACATGTTGTCTTTATTCTTACTAGCAAAAGAATTATCAATTATCACATCACTAGTGGGTAAAGGACTTGCAATCCTATCATCCCCGAGCTTAGAGCTTCCCATATCATCACTTTCAGAGTTGGTACCAAAAAGACTTTCAAGATCATAAGTAGCATTATCATCATTTTCCCAATCACAATAAGTAACATGCATATCATAATCAAAATCATCTTCAATAGTACCTACGGACGTATCATCAAGATGATAATTAAGGCAATAAACTTCACCTTCTTCTTTAAACTTACAATCGTTAGGATAAATGTTGATGGCAGGAATATGCTCAGGCCAGGTTGATACCCATTCTTCTTCCTTCTTGTTCCTCTTCCTCCTCCTCTTCTTTTTCTTCTTCTTAACCTTAGGAGGGAGTGGTTGGAAATGAAGCTTCTCCACATATCCTGGTTTATCATTAGAAACAATGGGGGAAACTTGGGAGGAACTCTCCTTTTTATTAGCAGAAATATAAGAGACATTTTTATACTTTGGTAAAGTTCCCTCCTTTCTAATCTTACTTATGTAATCATTTTCATGGCAATTAACAACACAATAGAGATGGCAATTTTGCAAAGTGTTTTTTATTCCTATGGCATTATCATCCAGCCAAGAAGTCTTTTCTGATAACTCTTCACACATCAAAAATAACATAAGCTCATCATAAAGATGAGATGTGATCATGTTATCACACAACCGGTTAACAGTTATGTTTTGAAAGTTCATGCATTGAAAATTAAAGTGACCCTCTATACGGCAAAGTTCACAAGTAAAAGGATAAAGGTCACACAATTCTCTAGCAATTTCATTTAAATCTCTGACCCAAGTGATTGTTCTTTCATGCTTATGTTGCTTACAATACTTCTCTTCTTCAATCATAGGCCTTTCACAAGGTCTATCCACTCCACAAAAATTAACATGCTTATATAAAACTTCATTTTTAGGAATTGGATCATGCATGTTGCAATCATCATGAACAATTTCATTTTCTTTGCAAGTCTCTTTAAAAGGTTTATGATACTTGATCCAATCCTCCTTAGGCATATTAAGATGTGAAGCAAAAGATTTGAGGAAATCAACAAGGAGTTGAGAATCAAGCCCAAACTTAGCACTAAACTTATTAAAACTTGTAGTTTCAACAAAGGACTTAATGCAATCATACTCATAAATTATACCTGACTCTTTACCTTTGTCGATCTCCCAATCTTCAGTGTTGCGTTGAATTCTTTCAAAGAGTTCCCATTTAGCATCAATCTTTTTGTTTGTGAAAGAACCCGTAGAGGAAGCATCGAGCAAGTCTTTATCCTGTCGAGAGAGCCTCGCATAGAAGTTAGTAATAATAATATCTTTGGGGAGCCCATGGTTAGGACATTTTAGCATTAACGTTTTCAGTCTCCCCCAAGCTTGAGCTATGCTCTCTCCGTCATGAGGATAAAAATTATAAACATAATTCCTATTCTCATGGACTTCATGAAGAGGATAAAATTTGGAATAAAAGAGAGACTGGATCTCTTCCCACTCCAGCAGGTTGATACGTCCAAAACGTATCTATAATTTCTGCTTGCTCCATGCCACTTTTGGGTGATATTGCTATGATATTCATACACTTCCATACACTTTTGATCATATTTGGACTAACTTACTAATCCAGTGCACCCCAGTGCCAGTTTCTGTTTTCGGCTGTTTTTGTATTTCAGGTTTTCACGTTTCGAGAACTGCCCAGAAAAATACAGAAAAAATATATAAAAAATCAGCGTTCCGGGAACGACACTGCTTCCGAAGTGGAGCCTGGGGGGCCACAGGGGCTCTGGGCGCCCTGTGGGCATGCCCCCCCTGGGCCGCGCCGGGGGGGGGCGGGGGGGCGCCTCGGCCCCCCGAGAGCCCCCCGGTGCCCTACTTTGGCAGATATTTAAAGGGTCCCCCGTAACCCTTGAAACATGACTTATTTTCGCGATCCCATCTCTGTTCCGCCGCCGCCGCCGCTTCCAAGATCGGGAGCACCAGGAGAACTCTTCCCGGCACCCTGCCGGAGGGGAGGATCACCACCGGGAGCTTCTCCACCACCATGGACGCCTCCCGGATGACTCGTGAGTAGTTTCCCTTGGACCATGAGTCCATGACCAGTAGCTATGTGATGTTCTCCTCCCGTTCTTGTGCTTCACTAATTAGTCCTTGTGAGCTGCCCTACATGGTCGAGGCACCTATGTAATCCTTATGCTGTTGCTATGTTGAGTTTGCTGGGATCCGATGGATTATGAGATTATGTTCAGATTGATCTTGAGTAATATATTTGATTCACCTCTTTTATATTTTAGTTCATAAGTAATTCTTGCATGTTCTCCGTTGTTATTTATTGCTTTGGCCAAGTAGTAGGTAGTGACTCCAAGAGGGAACGTTATGCTCGATTGTGGGTTCATGCCCCTCGATGACTAGCTTGAGTGACAGAAACATGAGTCTAGGGGATGTGCTGTTGCCACAAGGGGGGAAACAACAGTGCTTGTGCCCGCGGGTGCAAGGATTGTTTACTTTACGCAAAGTTCTTTTAATGCAGTTGTCTGTTGCATTGAGTTTACACTATGGGTGGGACTCGCAACTTAATACCAGCGAGATGTTCTGGATAGATATCTCAAGGTGGATGATTAGTAGTAGATGCAGATGGATTTCGGTCTACTTACTTTGGCGTACCGCCCATGCTTTGAACCTCAACCTTTCTTGTAATGTAGTCAGCATTGGTTTGCGTTCGTGGTCCTGTCAATTGCCCAGCTGTAATTTGTTACCTCACATAGCTGTTTTATCGTCTTTTGGGAGAGAGACATCACTAGTGAACATCATGTGACTCCGGTCCATATTACCATCATTGATCACATACACTATTTTACTTTCCGCTATTTTATTTACTATTACAAAACACTATCTATCACTACTATCATATTGCTTTTAACCCTTTGTGAACTACAAGGCCGGAGAGATTGACAACCTCTCTATACTCATTGGGAGCAAAGTTATTTGTATCTGTGTGCAGGTCCACGTTGATTGCTAATTGTGCCGTTAGCGGTTGACACCTACCTGTTGAACCTAGGAGTCTTTGGGGATTCGATCCTTGGCATCTTTGCTAGGGGAAAACACTTCTACTTACTGCATCTTACACCTTCCACTTGGGGTAATCCAACGAGGGGTTCGAGGCCCATCAAGGAGTATTTTCTGGCGCCGTTGCCGGGGACTCCACTCTTCAGGATAGGGGAGTTGCATGCTATCTTTTACCTTTGCTATTTAGTCTTGTTAGTTTACCTTTCATATTTGCTTTAGTTTCTTTTATCAAAAATCACAAAAATAGTTATCTTGCTTGCTTGCTACTATGGGTTCCACCAAGAACACCAAGTTGTGTGACTTCACTAGTCACAACAACGATGACTTTATCAGCACACCTATCACTACACCTGCCACTTCAGCACCTTCATATGAAATTAAACCTGCTTTACTGAACTTAGTCATGAAAGACCAATTCTCCGGTGCTGGAGATGATGCTGCTTTACACTTGAACAACTTTGTAGAACTTTGTGATATGCAATATTGTTAAGCTTAAGCTTTTTCCTTTCTCTTTGAGAGGAGGAGCAAAAATTTGGTTTCAGTCTTTGCCTAGAAATAGCATAGATTCATGGGACAAGTGCAAAGATGCTTTTATTGGGAAATACTATCCACCTGCTAAAATTATCCAACTTAGAAGTAACATCATGAATTTTAAACAATTGGATAATGAACACGTTGCCCAAGCTTGGGAACGTATGAAGTCTCTTATCAAAAACTGCCCTACTCACGGTTTGACTACTTGGATGGTTATCCAAACTTTTTATGCAGGCTTGAACTTTACCTCGCGAAACTTGTTAGATTCGGCCGCGGGAGGAACTTTTATGTCAACTACACTTGGTGCTGCCACAAAGCTTCTCGATGAGATGATGACAAACTATTCCCAATGGCACACCGAACGCGCTCCAACAGGTAGGAAGGTAAACTCTGTCGAGGAGATTTCCTCCCTCAATGAAAAAGTTGACTTGATCATGTCTCTACTTTCGAAGCAATCAACTGTTGATCCTCGTGATGTTCCTTTAAATTCTTTGATTGCTCAAGAACAAGTAGATGTTAACTTTATCTCTAGAAACAATTTCAACAACAATGCTTATAGGAGTAACTTTGGTAACAATTCTAGACCGTTCCCCTCTAACTCTTATGGGAACAACAATGCTTATCCTAGTACCAATAACTCCAACACTGAACTAGAGAGCATGCTTAGAGATTTCATCACTACCCAAAAAGCCTTTAATAAGAATGTAGAAGAGAGACTACATAAACTAGGTGATCTTTCTTTTAAGGTAGACCACTTAGCCAATGAGTTAAAATTGCTAAAAATTGAAACTTCTTCTCTTAAGGAGAAGGAAGTCATCCCTATTAATGCTACTCAAGTACAAATCAATGAAAATATTAGGATGATGGCTAAGCTTAAAGAGAGATGGGCTAGAGAAAGGGAGGAAGAGGAAAGAATTAAGAGCCTTCCTACCCACCACACTGTTGCTACTATCCAAGTTATTGAGAATGTTCACACTCTTAGCACCCAATGTACTCCTGGTCCCAATGGACCTATTAATGGTGATGCTATGTCAACTACCAAACAGGTGAGCCTTAAGGACACCTCTACCACTTTACTTGATGCTCGTGACCTTGATTTTGATAATTGCACTCTTACCGAAGTTATTGATTTCCTTCACAAAATGTCTAGAGACCCCCGCACTAGCATGCTTAACCTTGCCTTCACAGAGCATATCACTAATGCTCTCATCAAAGCTAGGGAGGAGAAACTTAGAGTAGAAGCCTCCATACCTAGAAAGCTAGAAGATGGTTGGGATCCTATGATAAAAATTAATTTGAATGACTTCTCTTGTTATGCATTATGTGATGTTGGTGCTAGTACCTCTGTTATGTCCAAAAGGATATATGATATGCTTAAATTGAAACCTTATGATTCTTGTTCTTTTGGTGTTCGTCTCGTTGATTCTTCCATGAAGAAACCTTTGGGGAGGATCGACGATGTTCTTATTGTTGTCAATGATAATTATGTGCCCGTTGATTTCACTATTATGGATATTGAATGTGATTCTTCATGTCCAATTATTTTCGGACGTCCCTTTTTGCGCACCGTTGGTGCTGTCATTGACATGAAAGAGGGTAATATAAAATTTCAGTTTCCTCTCAAGAAAGGGATGGAACACTTCCCTCGTAAGAAGGTCAAGTTACCTTTTGAGTCCGTTGTACGGGCTAGCTATTCTTTTACGTTTGATAAAACTTGATCTATGCATTATGCCTAGCTTAAAGGCATAAAAGAAAGCGCTTTTGGGAGGCAGCCCACATGAATATTTTTTTTGCTTTTGTTGTGTCTTGATGTTGTTTACTGCTGTAGCATCATCATTGTATCTTTGCTTTTCATATTTGTGCCAAGTATAGCCTCTGATTGCTAGAAAGTTCAAAAGTTGTGAGGTGCTGTCCAGGAAACAGATTCTGTCCTTGGATAGAAAAATTCGTATAAAATCACCAGATCATCTTTTTGGTCTGAATTTTTTCGACAGCGTTCTCTATATAATTGTCTTTCGTGCGTCAGTTCTGAGTTTTTTTATTTGAGTTGCAGAAGTATCCCGAACAGGTCAATTACTGCCTGCTGTTCTGTTTTTCACAGATTCTGTCCTGTTTTGCCTTACCTTCACTTTGCAAATTAAGAACTTGCTTTTTCTTTGCAAAAACCTTTTGGCAATCTTGAGAAACAGTAGAACTTCACGAATATCCTTATTTCCAGCAAGGTATAATTATTTTATTAAGGGTACTAACCTCGCTAATCAGATTATGAATGAGTTATGTATGAAGGGAGTTTTCAAGTGTGCGAGGGAAGATGATAAAAAGATTCAGGAGTGTCAAGTGCTCAAGCTTGGGAATGCCCCCGTGCACCCCCAAGAAATATTCAAGGAGACTCAAGCGTCTAAGCTTGGGGATGCCCCCCGTGCATCCCCTTCTCCATCAACATTATCAGTTCGTCTTTCGTTCCGCTATATTTTTATCACTTCATGTGTTATGTGCTATGCTTGGAGCGTCTTGCTTTTAGTTTTATTTTTAGTTTTTCATATCGAGTCAGAACCCAGCATTCCTTTATGTGGGAGAGAAACACGCTCCACTTCTACCTAGAACACTACATAGAATTTTCATGTCTATCTATGCTGTGTGTGTTCTTTGTCTTTTTAATAGCTACTATCGTGCTTTGCTCTTAGTATTCATGCTTATATTTTCAAAGAGCTTTTATTTAGTTGGTTGCTTGAACTCTCTTTATTTACCATGCTCACCTTATTAAGAGAGTTTGCTTCCGTTACATGGGTTAATGTGTCTATGATAAATATGCTACTTTCATGATGGTGCTTAGTAGCTCAGGTTTTCTTATGGTTAATCTCAAGTAGCTGGGGGGTTCCCAATGTGTCATTGGAGTACCAACTTGGTTTGTTTGCCTATGATGTGGTATGGTTTAGTAATATCTTCCTTCGAGAATTTATTTTGATTGACTTGGCGTATGCTCACGCATATTCAAGACTGTAAAGAAAGTCTGTCAAGCCTTGATGATCTTTTATTTCTGAGTAGCGACATAACTACCATGCCTGATTCAATATTGCTTTGTCGCTCTGCATGATTATGACCGTCATTGCTCTCTTAGTTGGTCGCTCCCAGTCTTTTGCTAACCTCCACCTGCACTAAGCAAATTAACCATGCAATACATAGCTCATGGGAAAGTAGCCTAAAAACTATTGTGGTAAAGAATATGTTGCTTATGTATCTTATTTCTTATGAGTTGCTTGCTGAGCGGTAACCATGTTTCTGGGGACGCCATCAACTGTCACACTTTTGTTGAATATCATGTGAGTTGCTATGCATGTTCGTCTTGTCTGAAGTAAGGGTGATTTACCGTGGGTTGAATTAATATGCATATTGTTAGAGAAGAACATTGGGCCGCCAACCAAAGCCATGCATCATGGTGGAAGTTTTAGCTTGGACCTTAATCCTCAATCTCTCATGAGAATATGCTTATGCATTAAAGAGGAGTCCATCATCTATTTTCTATGTTGTCCCGGTATGGATGTCCTCAAGTTGAGATCTATCAAAAACGAGAAATCGAATGCGATCTATCTCCTTGGACCTTTGTACAGGTGGCATAGAGGTACCCCTTTGTGACACTTGGTAAAAACATATGCAATGCAATGATAACCCATGGGGATCTGAGCTAATTAGGACAAGGAGCGAGCACTATTGGTATTCGATGCATGAGGCTTGCAACTTATAAGATGTCTTATACATGACACATATGAAGTACTACTACCGTTGACACAATTGCTTCCATGTTTCATAATGAAAAGCTCTAGCACTTTAAGCATCAACTACTGAGAGCATGATTGTCATTCTGAGTGTAATGTGCATTGTCCCAAAGTAGCATTGTCTTTTGCATGATTGTGATATCGTTTATTCTGAAATGATTGTATCTAGTCATCACTTAAACCTTGAAGGTGCCCTTGCATTTATGTTTTGCATCACGAAAAGGGGCAAGCTAGATATCACTTGATCATATTTGCACATCATGTTCATTGCAAATCTTTTTGATGTTTAAGTTTCATATTGCAAAACTTTCAGTCATTTGTGATTTTCTCTTGAGACAACTTAGTTACTTTAGAATCATTGTCTCAGTAAGCTTTTGTCATACGACTATGAGAAAGTCTTATATGGTTAATAGCATGTCACCACAGAAATTATTCTTGTTATCATTTGCCTACTCGAGGACGAGCAGGAATTAAGCTTGGGGATGTTGATACGTCCAAAACGTATCTATAATTTCTGCTTGCTCCATGCCACTTTTGGGTGATATTGCTATGATATTCATACACTTCCATACACTTTTGATCATATTTGGACTAACTTACTAATCCAGTGCACCCCAGTGCCAGTTTCTGTTTTCGGCTGTTTTTGTATTTCAGGTTTTCACGTTTCGAGAACTGCCCAGAAAAATACAGAAAATATATATAAAAAATCAGCGTTCCGGGAATGACACTGCTTCCGAAGGGGAGCCTGGGGGGGCCACAGGGGCTCCAGGCGCCCTGTGGGCGCGCCCCCCCTGGGCCGCGCCGGGGGGGCGCCTCGGCCCCCCGAGAGCCCCCCGGTGCCCTACTTTGGCAGATATTTAAAGGGCCCCCCGTAACCCTTGAAACAGGACTTTTTTTCGCGATCCCATCTCTGTTCTGCCGCCGCCGCCGCTTCCAAGATCGGGAGCACCAGGAGAACTCTTCCCGGCACCCTGCCGGAGGGAAGGATCACCACCGGGAGCTTCTCCACCACCATGGACGCCTCCCGGATGACTCGTGAGTAGTCTCCCTTGGACCATGAGTCCATGACCAGTAGCTATGTGATGTTCTCCTCCCGTTCTTGTGCTTCACTAATTAGTCCTCGTGAGCTGCCCTACATGATCGAGGCACCTATGTAATCCTTATGCTGTTGCTATGTTGAGTTTGCTGGGATCCGATGGATTATGAGATTATGTTCAGATTGATCTTGAGTAATATAGTTGATTCACCTCTTTTATATTTTAGTTCATAAGTAATTCTTGCATGTTCTTCGTTGTTATTTATTGCTTTGGCCAAGTAGTAGGTAGTGACTCCAAGAGGGAACGTTATGCTCGATTGTGGGTTCATGCCCCTCGATGACTAGCTTGAGTGACAGAAACATGAGTCTAGGGGATGTGCTGTTGCCACAAGGGGGAAAACAACGGTGCTTGTGCCCGCGGGTGCAAGGATTGTTTACTTTCCGCAAAGTTCTTTTAATGCAGTTGTCTGTTGCATTGAGTTTACACTATGGGTGGGACTCGCAACTTAATACCAGCGAGATGTTCTGGATAGATATCTCAAGGTGGATGATTAGTAGTAGATGCAGATGGATTTTGGTCTACTTACTTTGGCGTACCGCCCATGCTTTGAACCTCAACCTTTCTTGTAATGTAGTCAGCATTGGTTTGCGTTGGTGGTCCTGTCAATTGCCCAGCTGTAATTTGTTACCTCACATAGTTATTTAATGCAATCATACTCATAAATTATACCTGACTCTTTACCTTTGTCGATCTCCCAATCTTCAGTGTTGCGTTGAATTCTTTCAAGGAGTTCCCATTTAGCATCAATCTTTTTGTTCGTGAAAGAACCCATAGAGGAAGCATCGAGTAAATCTTTATCCTGTCGAGAGAGCCTCGCATAGAAGTTAGTAATAATAATATCTTTGGGGAGCCCATGGTTAGGACATTTTAGCATTAACGTTTTCAGTCTCCCCCAAGCTTGAGCCATGCTCTCTCCGTCATGAGGATAAAAATTATAAACATAATTCCTATTCTTATGGACTTCATGAAGAGGATAAAATTTGGAGTAAAAGAGAGACTGGATCTCTTCCCACTCCAGCAGGTGAGAGTCATTTAGTAGCCTATACCATTCCAATGCTTTTCCTTTCAGTGACAAGGCAAATAATTTCCTCATGACAAACTCCCTCGATACACCTGCAAGCTTAAATAATGAACATAGTTGTGACAGATATAGCAAGTGTTCATCGGGATGTCTGTCTCTTGCATAACGATTAGCCAAAACATGATTGATAATACCAGCCGGTATTTTATAGGGCACAATTTCAAAAGGAGGAGGAGCGACCACCACAGGTGTGGGGTGTCCTCCCGCAAGCAACGATCCAATAACAAGGTTTTCCATAAGCATAACTAGTGAAATAATAAAAATAAAACAAGAAACAAAAAGATTTAATTGCAAGATCTAAAGATACACCTTCAAGCGCTCACCTCCCCGGCAACGGCGCCAGAAATAGCTTGATGTCTACGCACGCTTCTACTCTTGTAGACTATGTTGGGCCTCCAAGCGCAGAGGTTTGTAGGACAGCAGCAATTTCCCTCAAGTGGATGACCTAAGGTTTATCGAACTCAGGGAAGTAGAGGTTGAAGATGGTCTCTCTCAAGCAACCCTGCAACTAAGATACAAGAAGTCTCTTGTGTCCCCAACACACCTAATACACTAGTTAGATGTATAGGTGCACTAGTTCGGCGAAGAGAGGTTAAATGGCAAGTGATATGGATGGCAAAACAAGGTAATATAAATATGTAATAAAAAGTGCAGCAAGCAAACAAGTAGTAAATGTGAGCACAAACGGTATTGCAATGGTGGAAACAAGGCCTAGGGTTCATACTTTCACTAGTGGCAACTCCCAACAACATTAACATAATCGAATCACATGATATTTCCCATAAAACATGCAAAGGGGACGCACTCGGAGGTCATTCCTTCGTGGTCAAGAGAGGACGAGAATTATGTAGGGCTACAAAATCACACCTCAAAGTTCGTAGTTCTCAATCTAAGGATTTCCCAATGTCACCGCGGCCATCCAAAGAGAGTCCCACAATCACCACAACATATCTAAAGGATAGTAAAAGACAAGCACCAAGAGACTCTCAATCTTCAATCAACACACAAGAGAGGAAATCACTCATGAAAATATTGTTCTAATCCATGTCCAATAGACCGCTGTCACCTTGGTCTCGGGGATTATACTAGATAAAGACAAGTGAGTACATCAATCCAATACATAGAGGAAGGGGAAATATCATGGGATCACCCTAGATTAACATAGCCTATGATCACAACGAAGATCACATCATGGGAGAGAGAATTGACCACATAGCTACTGGTAAGAACCTCAGCCCCGAGGAGGAACTACTCCCGCATCATGGAGGGAGGAAGCAACGTCGATGGAGATGAATCCGGGGGCACTTCCCCGTCCCGGCAGGGTGCCGGCGCAGGAATTCTGGTCCCCCGAAGCTTGATGGCGATGGCGGCGGAGATCGGAATCGCGTTTAGAGAAAAGGGGTCCGGAACCAGGGTTTCCTCGACAGACCTTAAATATATGCCAAAGGGGGGCATCGGGGGAGCCTCGGGGGGCCCAGGGCCCCCCCGGCACGGCCCAGGGGGGGCGCGCCCACAGGGCGCCTGGAGCCCCCGTGGGTCCCCCCCGGCTGCACTTTGGCCGCACGGTAGCTCCTGGAACGCTGATTTTTTATATATTTTTTCCGGATTTTTCCTGGCAGTTCTCGTAATGCGAAAACCTGAAATACCAAAACAGCCGAAAACAGAAACTGGCACTGGGGTGCACTGAGTTAATAGGTTAGTCTAAATATGATCAAAAGTGTATGGAAGTGTATAAATATCATAGCAATATCACCCAAAAGAGGCATGGAGCAAGCAGAAATTATAAATACGTTTTGGACGTATCAGGGCCAAAGCTTCAGGGGAATCTCCCACGATGGGGGTGAAGAGCGCATCTCCGTTGCGGCGACAGAGCTCAGCTCTCTGCTCGGAGGTGAGGGGCTAAGGGATGTAACCGTCGTTGTCGTGCGCCCGATCGCCACCGCTGCCGCCGTTCTCCCCGCGAGGAAAACCTGGCGGGCTACGACGCGGATCGACCATGAGGATTTCCGCCGTGGGGTCGCTGCTTCCGCACTCGAAAATGGAATCTTCGAGCCCGATCGACTGATCGGCCGGCCCATAAAGGTAACCGTCGGGCTCAATGGCCGCGACTTGCGGGGTGGCCGTTTGACGAGCCACCGCATGTTTTACCCACCGCTGGAGCCGTGAACGACCGGATCGCTTACGATGGTGTCTAGCGGGGGTGGTAGAAGATGAGTATCGGGTCGACGGCTGCAGAAGGAGGACGCCGCCGGCTCCGGCGTGAAAGTGAGTGGCTCCGCGGGTGGGTAGAGCCTCAACGTCGAGCGGGGCTTCCTTAAGCCACACGGAGTCGTCGGCGACGAAGATCAGTGCGCCGAGCCGAATCTCGTGGCCTGACGCCAAAGTGCCGCCTGACACCATGATGAAAATGGTCGGGGAATGGATTGCAACTTCACCAAATGTCGCTAAGACGCCTTGCCCCCAAGGTGGGCGCCAACTGTCGTGGTTCTAAGTCTGACAGTGAGGGTAGGGGGTACGAATGGAGAGGCAAGGTTCTAGCTATGGCGAGGTTGTACATAGAGTGTTTAGCGAGTTCAGGCCCTTCTCGGAGGAAGTAAAAGCCCTACGTCTCGATGCCCGGGTGCTTGGTCGACTGATGTGTGTATGTATGTGTTACAGAGGTGCGAACCCTTATTCTGGAGGAGGAGGGTGGCTTATATAGTATGCCAAGACCCCAGCCATGCTCCACGTTACCAAGGGCTTAAAGATACATTAAGGCAGGTGTTACTGGTAACGCCTGCAATAAAGGGTAGTTAAGGGGTTTACTACAGTGAGTAAATATAAGACCGTTGCTGTTCTGAGAAACGTTTAGTCTTCGGGGGTCGAGTGTTTGATCCAGTCGAGTGGAGTTAAGTCGTCCTGGGTACATGAGTCAGTCGTGTGAAGTGTCACCTTGGACCGTCTCAGTCGACTGTCTCCACCGTCGTGGGTCTTGTCTTTTGATCTCCTAGGATAGTAACCTTGGGAGGGGCCTTTAGGTCAGGCCTATGACCCTACCCTAGGTCTGTAACCTCGTCAATATGAAATAAGCAAACTCCTGCAATCACTCCCATACGCAATGTGTTAGGCGGCCGGCGCCTCATATTGAGCTTTTCAACCGGGAAAGTATCAGGGTACCAGCCTTTACGTGATACCTTGATACCAACTTGTAAAATTCATATTTAAACATGTCAAAAAATCATGAATGTTCTCACTGCATATGTCGACAACTCCTAAAAAATTCAGAGCGAAATTCAAACTACACATTGAAAAAAAGAAGAAGATAAATTCAGATGTGAATAGTATCATTTTTCTATTATCTTTTTTTGACACTATGCATGATGGATTTGTCTTTTTTGTTTCTCCTTGTGTATCTTAAATTTTGATCTGATTTTTTAGAGGTTGTACACATATGTGTTGTGAACATCCATGAAATTTTTTCAGAATTTTTTGACATATTTAAATTTGAATTTTACAAGTTGGTATCATGGTATCATGTAAAGACTGGTATCATCTGATATTTTCCCCTTGTCAACTTGATGCATAGGATTAACACTCGCTAGCTAGCTAGCTAGCTAGGTTCATGTGGTCTAGTAATGGCTAGGAACGTGATCGATGGTAAAAGTCAGCTCGGGGCGTATAGGAGAAGCATAATCGCACGGTGACCTCCCTGGCCAAGGGCTATATAAATGCAGCTACCTAGCTGCTCAACATGCATCGAAAGCCGGAGAGCAAGCACAAGTAGCTACCAACTCATCCATCCATCCATCTATATACGAGCTAACCTAGCTAGCCACCACGACCATGGCCACAACGAAACTTGCCCTCGTCATCCTCGTCGCTGCCACGGTCGCCTGCATAGGCAACACCCAGGTGCAACTGTGTGACTACGAGTTTGTTGTCTCGACGTTCAATGAAAATTGGGCGGGCACGGACTCAGATCTCACCTTCACCATGTTCAGCACGGAGGTGGTGGGCGGCGTCGCCGTAAAAACTCTGCAAAGTGCCACTGGTTCCAGGTTTGACGTGGACAGTAAGGCTGGTCACAATGGGCAGGAACATAAGGTAGTAACATACACACTTATCTAGACTATGTTACTATCTCTACAGTGGGTAGGAACATGTAGGTAGTGTCATGCAACGATGCATTTATTAGCTTATATACTCATTGTTTCTTGAAGTGTGTGATGTTCCGGTAACTTAGCTAGTTATCACAAGCACCTTACTCTTCATTAAATATGTGTCACATAAGCAACGTTGTATTGAAATATGTGATGTTACTCATAAGTTACACCCCGTTGTGACCAGCCTAAGAGCAACTCTAGCACACCTCGCACAATGTCCCGACCCGTAAAATAAACCGACAAAATGCGGGCTGGGGTGAAAAAATCTGCCCGATTAGACCCCGCATCCCGCCCCGGCCCGCAAAAAAAAATTGGGGGGCACGGCAAAATCCCACCTCCAACTCGGGAAAACGCGGGTTTCCCACTCGCGACTGCGGTGCGCTGCATATAAGCGGAAGCGGTTGGTGGGGGGACATTTCATCCCGCGCTTTCTCCCCACCAACCACCTCCCATCTCCCTCCTCGCGCCGCCGCCGGCCGCCGCCCAAGAATCCGGCGAACGCAGCCGGCGGCAGCATGGCAGAAGGCCACCATGCGCACGAGGCTTCTCCCTCCTCGCGTCGCCGGAAGGCCGCCGGATCTGCAGATCTGCGACACTTCATCGCGGGCCGCCGGATTTGGCTTTTTTCCGGCCGCCGGTTGCTGCCCCAAGCGATAGAGTGGTCGGGGAGCCTCCCTCGCAGCCCAGGCAAGGGCGCATCGCCGCATGCAGGTACGGGTTCATCCGCCCGCCGCCGCCGAAGGTTTGTGGGCATTGATTCGTCCGGCCGACCACCCGGCTCGGCGCTCGCGCATCGTCTTCGTGGCTTGCCGATGCCGCTCATATAGGGCGACGACTGCACGCGGAAAGTGCGGCGGCTCACTTCGGGCACGCCGAGGCACCCCGGATGGGTGTTCTTCAAATGCGAAAACGACGGGTACGTGCACTTGCGGCAGCTCATTTGATAGCTCATTCTTTAGTTCAATTGCGGGAGCTCACTTCGAGCTTGCTCATTCTTTTGTGTAGGACGATGGATGCTCATTTTGGTTTTGGGAGGCCAATACATAGATTTATTGATAGAAAGAAACATAATAGCTGTTGATGCACTCCTTAGTAGAATCGAAGGCAATGATGCGGCTGCATGTGCAACTAGAGAAGAAGCAACGTCTACTTCTTTCGAACCAAAAATGAAGAAAGAAGAATGCAAAATCAAGAATTCACAGATCAACAACGAATAGTCCAACTAGTGGGAGGAGTTATGGAAGTTGAAAATCTTTTAAAATACATACTTGTGGTTCTTGTTTTCTTTGGGCTTGCTATTCTAGCAAAGATTTGGTGATGTCTTTTGTATCCAATGTTGTTGAAAAAGCAAAGAAGTGCAACATGGTAAAACAAATTAAGGTACACATTTCAATTTTATGGCCCGAGAGGGGTTGCACAGATGCAGACCCCGCATAATGGACCCGTAAAAAAACATATTTTCAGAATATGTTTTCTTACGGATCCATTATGCAGGGTCTGCATCTGAGGCCGTCCGCGCCGGCCCGTAAAGGGGTTTTTGCGTGAAATTCAAACACGTTTTGCGAGCCGGCGGGATGCGGGTTTTGCTAGAGTTGCTCTAAGACCAAGTTCACCATCCAGGGCGGGCCGTGCGTGAAACCATGCGGCCTCCGCCTCGAGGTTTCACAAAACCTGGTGGCTGGAGATGGGCAGCGACTGGAAGTGCCGTTCCGTCGACCTTCTGGTGAAGCGGAACGGGGCGGTCCTGTGGCATTTATACCTCATTTTCAACCAGTGGGTCACCGACGGCTCCCCCGTGGAATACAAGCCCGCGCAGTGCCCGATCCTCTAGCTAGCACGGCGGCGCCGGCGCCGGCGCCATGCATGATCAGGACGCGACGGCCGGCCGGGGTCGCGAGTGCGTGCGTGCGTGTTGAGGTACGGTACTCGTTTGTGGCCGCGCGTGACTGTTTTGTTTCGTTTGCTTTTCTTCCGGCAGCTCGCATGCATAAGGTGTGGCTTGTCATGTGTACGTATGTGTCCGGTGTGTGTGTGGCTTCAGTCAGATTTATATCCAGGTGCAATACATAACATACATGTGAATAAGAAATAGGCAATCCTTTGATAATCTGTTAACGTGCGACTTTTTTATTTTTGCGTATTTGAAGTAATTTATTTGTATATAGTTGATTACTAGCACGCCGACACCCAAAATACCAACACGGGCAAACATAAATATTTATCTTGCGAAAACACACATGTTAGATGTGAGATAATTATCTTATCTCACATCTAGATGAGATATAATAAGACCCATCCTGTATCCTACATACCGGAAGCGTAAGCACGCTTCGCTGCGCCGTGAAACACAATAAAATAAATCCACCAGCCACACAGCTCCCATGGCGGCACCTTCAAGAAAGAAATGACGGCGAAGACACCCCTTGCATCCCCGTGTCGCCCCCTGCTTGGGCGACTCGGGCGGATCCCAGAGAAGGGGATACATGTATAGTGCAAATATTCTTGATGTTCAAAGTCGTGACATTGCCCAATCACATGATGTTGAACCCCAAGTATATATGATCTCGCAGTTAGTGTCAAGATAATGCGATTTTCATTCTCTATCATTTTGTTACTGATGTTACTAATACATGTTATTCTTTAGTATTAATATTTTTTTTGCCAGCCGCCGTTCATTCCTTGCCTATTAGAGCAACTTATTTATCTTGTAAAAGTTATTTCCCATGTGCTAAGTCTGCTAAATACATTACCAAATGAGTTGACCCGGGTTTCTCCTTGCTAAATCTGATTTATCTCCTTTTCGCTTTCTAACTATCTCCTAATTTTTATTTGTTCACTTATCTGACATTTACAATAATCCATATAGTCTATAGATAATTTACATTGTTTGAGACAAAGCTTTAAGCAAGAACGCATGTATAGCTGTCAACCCTGTATTTTTTGTAGGGTATACAAGGCTAGAAAATCCTTAAGATAACGCTTGAAGCAAGGACAAATTAGTGTTGACCTTTCAAGAGTGTATTTTTTTAGGGACATGTAGTCTTTACGGCTAACTGAGCCTTCATATGTCATTTTGTTCTATATATTGTTATATCTGATGATATATGTAACGCCTCGGACACACTCGTCGGTGATCGTCAATGCTGGCGGGATCTAGACTGACCCCACATATCAATACTAGTCTTTTCTGCGCACTTTGTCCTCACTCATGTGCACCCGAAAGTAACTTTCCGGTCGGTCACACATCCTGAAATTACTCTAAGATGAGCACGCTTAACTTTGGAGTTCTGTCCGAATGGGCTTCCGGAAAAGAAGAAATTCCTCATTGATATGAGTAGTCTATCATCCCTAATAAGCCAGGCTATCACATACACCCCCACTCATAGGAATCAACGTTCTCGTCGGGTCACAGGAACGTTCCCTCTTGGCACATACGTCAGTGCATCCAGTCCGGCAAATGTGTCATGCCGTGTGCTACGACGAGTCACAAACGTCATGCACAACATGACATCGCATCTGTCCGCAAACATCCATGTAACCGCAAGGGTCGGCTCTGATACCAACTTGTAACGCCCCGAACACACCCGCCTGTGGTCGTCAATGCTGGCGGGATCTAGACTAGCCCACATATCAATACTAGTCTTTTCTACGCACTTTATCCTCACTCATGCGCACCCGGGAACAACTTACCGGTCGGTCACCCATCCTGAAATTACTCCAAGATGAGCACGCTTAACTTTGGAGTACTGTCCGAATGGGCTCCCAAAAAAGAAGGAATTCCTTATTGATATGAGTAGTCTATCATCCCTAATAAGCCAGATGATGAGGTTACAGACCTAGGGTAGGGTCACAGGCCTGACCAAGGTACCCCACCCAAGGTCACTACCCTATAAGATCAAAAGATAAAACCAATGATGATAAGGACGGTCGACTGAGATGGCCCAAGAGGACATCCCACTCGACTGAAAACCACATACCACACGACTCAACTTCACTCGACCCATCCAAGGCACTCGACCCCCGAAGGTCAAAGGTCCCTTAGGACAGCAATGGTCTGGAATTTACTCGCTGTAGTGAATGCCTTTATTACTCTTTATTGCGGACGTTATCGGTAACGTCCGCCTTTATGTACATTGAACCCTTAGTAACGTGGAGCGTGGCTGGGGTCCTGGCGCACTATATAAGCCACCCCCTCCTCCAGTACAAGGGTTCGCATCCCCTGTAACACACACACACACATACCCATTTCAGTCGACCGCCTCCGGGCACCGAGACATAGGGTTGTTACTTCCTCCGAGAAGGGCCTGAACTCGTAAAACACCTTGTGTACCACTTCACCATAGCTAGGGCCTTGCCTCCTCATACGCACCCCCTACTCGTACTGTCAGACTTAGAACCACGACAGTTGGCGCCCACCGTGGGGCAAGGTGTCTTAGCGACTTCTGGTGAGGTTGCAAAATTTTCTCCGACCTCCTTCGTCATGGTTTCCGGCGGTGGTCTGACGTTGGGCCGCGAGATCCGACTCGGCGCGCTCGTCTTCGTCGCCGACGACTCCGCTTGGCTCCAGTAGGCTCCTCTCGACGTTGAGGCACTGCCCATCCGCAGGGCTGCGCACTTCCGCGCCAGCGCCTGTGGCGTCCTTCTTTGGCAGCCGTCGACTCAGTACCTGCCAATTCCTACATCGTCCTCCATCCCCGCCGGACGCCGTCGCAAGCGACCGGTCACTCACGGCTCCAGCGGTGGGTAAAACACGCAGTGGCCCGCCAGGCGGCCACCCCTCAGGTCGCGGCCATCGAGCCCGACGGTTACCTCTACGGGCCGGTCGATCCGTCGGTCGAGCTCGTGGATTCAGTTTCCGAGTGCGGGAGCAGCGATCCCGCGGCGGAAGTCCTCATGGTCGACTCGCGCCGTAGCCCGCCGGGTTTTTCTCGCGGTGGCGACAGCGGCAGCGGTGGCGGCCATTCATTCGACAACGACGGATACATTCCTCAACCCCTCACTACCGAGCAAAGGGACGAGCTCTGCCGCCACAATGAGGACGCGCTCTTCACCCCCATCATGGGGGATACTCCAGAGGCTCTGGCCCTGGAGGCCACGCGCTTGGCCACCGTGGCTGAGCGCGTGCGCGCTTGGAGAATATTCAGCGCGCACTCGACGAACGGGCCCGCCGACTGGTCCCTGAGTCCAGTCGACGACCGCAGCAATCGCACCCACGCGAGACTCAGGTGTTCCGTACACCAGTCCAGAACCTCGAAGCCGCGACTCCCATCACGGAGTCTATTCAACCATCTCAGTCGGAGGCTGTGAGAGGCCTTCAGCAGATCCGGGCGTTGCTCCGAACGGATGAGGAGCAAAACGCGGTTGTTTCTCAGTCGCTGATGTCTACGCACGCTTCTACTCTTGTAGACTATGTTGGGCCTCCAAGCGCAGAGGTTTGTAGGACAGCAGCAAATTTCCCTCAAGTGGATGACCTAAGGTTTATCGAACTCAGGGAAGTAGAGGTTGAAGATGGTCTCTCTCAAGCAACCCTGCAACTAAGATACAAGAAGTCTCTTGTGTCCCCAACACACCTAATACACTTGTCAGATGTATAGATGCACTAGTTTGGTGAAGAGTTGTTAAATGGCAAGTGATATGGATAGCAAAACAAAGTAATATAAATATGTAATAAAAAGTGCAGCAAGCAAACAAGTGGTAAACGTGAGCACAAATGGTATTGCAATGGTGGAAACAAGGCATAGGGTTCATACTTTCACTAGTGGCAACTCCCAACAACATTAACATAATCGAATCACATGATATTTCCCATAAAACATGCAAAGGGGACACACTCGGAGGTCATTCCTTCGTGGTCAAGAGAGGACGAGAATTATGTTGGGCTACAAAAGCACACCTCAAAGTTCGTAGTTCCCAATCTAAGGATTTCCCAATGTCACCGCGGCCATCCAAAGAGAGTCCCACAATCACCACAACATATCTAAAGGATAGTCAAAGACAAGCACCAAGAGACTCTCAATCTTCAATCAACACACAAAAGAGGAAATACTTTTCTAATCCATGTCCAATAGACCGCTGTCACCTTGGTCTCGGGGATTATACTAGATAAAGACAAGTGAGTACATCAATCCAATACATAGAGGAAGGGGAATTATCATGGGATCACCCTAGATTAACATAGCCTATGATCACAACGAAGATCACATCATGGGAGAGAGAATTGACCACATAGCTACTGGTAAGAACCTCAGCCCCGAGGAGGAACTACTCCCGCCTCATGGAGGGAGGAAGCAACGTCGATGGAGATGAATCCGGGGGCACTTCCCCGTCCCGGCAGGGTGCCGGCGCAGGAATTTTGGTCCCCCGAAGCTTGATGGAGATGGCGGCGGAGATCGGAATCACGTCTGGAGAAAAGGGGTCTGGAATCAGGGTTTCCTCGACAGACCTTAAATATATGCCAAAGGGGGGCATCGGGGGAGCCTCGGGGAGCCCAGGCGCCCCCCCACCCCGGCGCGGCCCAGGGGGGCCGCGCCCACAGGCCGTCTGGAGCCCCTGTGGGCCCCCCCGGCTGTACTTTGGCCGCACGGTAGCTCCTGGAACGCTGATTTTTTATATATTTTTTCTGGATTTTTCTGGGCAGTTCTCGAAACGTGAAAACCTGAAATACAAAAACAGCCAAAAACAGAAACTGGCACTGGGGTGCACTGGATTAGTAAGTTAGTCCAAATATGATCAAAAGTGTATGGAAGTGTATGAATATCATAGCAATATCACCCAAAAGTGGCATGGAGCAAGCAGAAATTATAGATACGTTTTGGACGTATCAACATCCCCAAGCTTAATTCCTGCTCGTCCTCGAGTAGGTAAATGATAACAAGAATAATTTCTGTGGTGACATGCTATTAACCATATAGGACTTCTCATAGTCATATGACAAAAGCTTACTGAGACAATGATTCTAAAGTAATTAAGTTGTCTCAAGAGAAAATCACAAATGACTGAAAGTTTTACAACATGAAACTGAAACATCAAAAAGATTTGCAATGAACATGATGTGCAAATATGATCAAGTGATATCTAGCTTGCCCCCTTTAGTGATGCCAAACATAAATGCAAGGGCACCTTCAAGGTTTAAGTGATGACTAGATACAATCATTTCAGAATAAACGATATCACAATCATGCAAAAGACAATGCTACTTTGGGACAATGCACATTACACTCAGAATGACAATCATGCTCTCAGTAGTTGGTGCTTCAATCATAAAGGTAAAAGAAATGGTTAAGTTCTCGAGCCTTTTATTTTGGAAACATGGAAGCAATTGTGTCAATGGTAGTAGTACTCCATATGTGTCATGCATAAAACATCCTATAAGTTGCAAGCCTCATGCATCGAATACCAATAGTGCTCGCTCCTTGTCCTAATTAGTTCGGATCCCCATGGGTTATCATTGCATTGCATATGTTTTAACCAAGTGTCACAAAGGGGTACCTCTATGCCACCTGTACAAAGGTCCAAGGAGATAAATCGCATTTGATTTCTCGTTTTTGATAGATCTCAACTTGAGGACATCCATACCGGGACAACATAGAAAATAGATGATGGACTCCTCTTTAATGCATAAGCATATTCTCATGAGAGATTGAGGATTAAGGTCCAAGCTAAAACTTCCACCATGATGCATGGCTTTGGTTGGCGGCCCAATGTTCTTCTCTAACAATATGCATATTAATTCAACCCACGGTAAATCACCCTTACTTCAGACAAGACGAACATGCATAGCAACTCACATGATATTCAACAAGAGTGTGACAGTTGATGGCGTCCCCAGAAACATGCTTACCGCTCAGCAAGCAACTCATAAGAAATAGGATACATAGGCAACATATTCTTTACCACAATAGTTTTAAGGCTACTTTCCCATGAGCTATGTATTGCATGGTTAGTTTGCTTAGTGCAGGTGGAGGTTAGCAAAAGACTGGGAGCGACCAACTAAGAGAGCAATGACGGTCATAATCAAGCAGAGCGACAAAGCAATATTGAATCAGGCATGGTAGTTATATTGCTACTTAGAAATAAAAGATCATCAAGGCTTGACAGACTTTCTTTACAGTCTTAAATATGCGTGAGCATACGCCAAGTCAATCAAAATAAATTCTCGAAGGAAGATATTACTAGACCATACCATATCATAGGCAAACAAACCAGGTTGGTACTCCAATAACACATTGGGAACCCCCCCAGCTATTCGAGATTAACCAAAAGAAAACCTGAACTACTAAGCACCATCATGAAAGTAGCATCTTTATCATAGACACATTAACCCATGCAACGGAAGCAAAATCTCTTAATAAGGTGAGCATGGTAATTAAAGAGAGTTCAAGCAACCAACTAAATAAAAGCTCTTGAAAAGATAAGCATGAATACTAAGAGCAGAGTATGATAGTAGCTATTTAAAAGACAAAGAACACACACAGCATAGATAGACATGAAAATTCTATGTAATGTTCTAGGTAGAAGTGGAGCGTGTTTCTCTCCCACATAAAGGAATGCTGGGTTCCGACTCGTTATGAAAAACTAAAAAGAAAACTAAAAGCAAGACACTCCAAGCATAGCACATAACACATGAAGTGATAAAAATATAGCGGAACGAAAGACGAACTGATAATGTTGATGGAGAAGGGGATGCACGGGGGCATCCCCAAGCTTAGATGCTTGAGTATCCTTGAATATTTTTTGGGGGTGCACGGGGGCATCCCCAAGCTTGAGCGCTTGACACTCCTGAATCTTTTTATCATCTTCCCTCGCACACTTGAAAACTCCCTTCATACATAACTCATCATAATCTGATTAGCGAGGTTAGTACCCTTAATAAAATAATTATACCTTGCTGGAAATAAGGATATTCTTGAAGTTCTACTGTTTCTCAAGATTGCCAAAAGGTTTTTGCAAAGAAAAAGGAAGTTCTTAATTTGCAAAGTGAAGGTAAGGAAAAACAGGACAGAATCTGTTAAAAACAGAACAGCAGGCAATAATTGATCTGTTCGGGATACTTCTGCAACTCAAATCAAAAAACTCAGAACAGAAGCACGAAAGACAATTATATAGAGAACGCTGTCGAAAAAATTCAGACCAAAAAGATGATCTGGTGATTTTATACGAATTTTTCTATCCAAGGACAGAATCTGTTTCCTGGACAGCACCTCACAACTTTTGAACTTTCTAGCAATCAGAGGCTATACTTGGCACAAATATGAAAAGCAAAGATACAATGATGATGCTACTGTAGTAAACAACATAAAGACACAACAAAAGCAAAATATAAAAATTTTATTCATTGTGGGCTGCCTCCCAAAAGCGCTTTCTTTTATGCCTTTAAGCTAGGCATAGGACTTTAATGATTCTCTTGTAGGAATAAGAATTGAAGAACAAAAGAGAGCATCAAGAAGCAAATACTAAACACATTTAAGCCTAACATGCTTCCTATGCATAGGAATATTGCAATATAATAATTCATTGAAGCACAAAGCAATAAGCATAGGAAGACAAAACAAGTGCAGCTTCAAAACCTTCAACATAAAGGGAGGGAACTTCTTATTATTAAGATATTTAGAACCAAGCCTCCCTCTCTCATTATAAATTTCAGTGGCATCATGGATGAACTCAACAATATAAGCATCACATAAAGCATTGTTACCATCATCCACATGCAAAAAGGTACTCTCACTCCCCACATAAGCATAATTTTTCTCATTGTTAATAGTGGGAGTAGGACTATCATAAACAACTTGAACACTATAGATTAGTTGTATATCAGGAGGGTGGTGTTCAACAAGGGAGTAATTACCTTCATGATTATGACAAGTTTCATAAGGATAATTTCTCCTTATGTCATAGGTACCTTTATAATCACCATAGATTGGAGTTATAACATCATCATGGTAGAGAAGAGCATTATCATTGCTAGCAACTATATTTGTAAACATGTTATCTTTATTCTTACTAGCAAGAGAATTATCAATTATCACATCACTATGGGGATAGGATTTGCAATCCTATCATCCCCAAGCTTAGAGCTTCCCATATCTTCACTTTCAGAGTTGGTAACAAAAAGATTTTCAAGATCATAAGTAGCATTATCATCATTTTCCCAATCACAATAAGTAACATGCATATCATAATCAAAATCATCTTCAATAGTACCTACGGATGTATCATCAAGATGATAATTAAGGCAATAAACTTCACCTTCTTCTTTAAACTTACAAGCGTTAGGATAAAAGTTGATAGGAGGAATATGCTCAGGCCAGGTTGATGCCCATTCTTCTTCCTTCTTGCTCCTCCTCCTCCTCCTCTTCTTTTTATTCTTCTTCACCTTAGGAGGGGGTGGTTGGAGATGAAGCTTCTCCACATATCCTGGTTTATCATTAGAAACAATAGAGGAAACTTGGGAGAAACTCTCCTTTTTATTAGCAGAAATATAAGAGACATTTTTATACTTTGGTAAAGTTCCCTCCTTTCTAATCTTACTTATGTAATCATTTTCATGGCAATTAACAACACAATAGAGATGGCAATTTTGTAAAGTGTTTTTTATTCCTATGGCATTATCATCCAGCCAAGAAGTCTTTTCTGATAACTCTTCACACATCAAAAATAACATAAGCTCATCATAAAGATCAGAGGTGATCATGTCATCACACAACCGGTTAATAGTTATGTTTTGAAAGTTCATGCATTGAAAATTAAAGTGACCCTATGTAAGGCAAAGTTCACAAGTAAAAGGATAAAGGTCACACAATTCTCTAGCAATTTCATTTAAATCTTTGACCCAAGCGATTGTTCTTTCATGTTTATGTTGCTTACAATACTTCTCTTCTTCAATCATAGGCCTTTCACAAGGTCTATCCACTCCACAAAAATTAACATGCTTATATAAAACTTCATTTTTTGGAATTGGATCATGCATGTTGCAATCATCATGAACAATTTCATTTTCTTTGCAAGTCTCTTTAAAGGGTTTATGATACTTGATCCAATCCTCCTTAGGCATATTAAGATGTGAAGCAAAAGATTTGAGGAAATCAACAAGGAGTTGAGAATCAAGCCCAAACTTAGCACTAAACTTATTAAAACTTGTAGTTTCAACAAAGGACTTAATGCAATCATACTCATAAATTATACCTGACTCTTTACCTTTGTCGATCTCCCAATCTTCAGTGTTGCGTTGAATTCTTTCAAGGAGTTCCCATTTAGCATCAATCTTTTTGTTTGTGAAAGAACCCATAGAGGAAGCATCGAGTAAATCTTTATCCTGTCGAGAGAGCCTCGCATAGAAGTTAGTAATAATAATATCTTTGGGGAGCCCATGGTTAGGACATTTTAGCATTAACGTTTTCAGTCTCCCCCAAGCTTGAGCCATGCTCTCTCCGTCATGAGGATAAAAATTATAAACATAATTCCTATTCTTATGGACTTCATGAAGAGGATAAAATTTGGAGTAAAAGAGAGACTGGATCTCTTCCCACTCCAGCAGGTGAGAGTCATTTAGTAGCCTATACCATTCCAATGCTTTTCCTTTCAGTGACAAGGCAAATAATTTCCTCATGACAAACTCCCTCGATACACCAGCAAGCTTAAATAATGAACATAGTTGTGACAGATATAGCAAGTGTTCATCGGGATGTCTGTCTCTTGCATAACGATTAGCCAAAACATGATTGATAATACCAGCCGGTATTTTATAGGGCACAATTTCAAAAGGAGGAGGAGCGACCACCACAGGTGTGGGGTGTCCTCCCGCAAGCAACGATCCAATAACAAGGTTTTCCATAAGCATAACTAGTGAAATAATAAAAATAAAACAAGAAACAAAAAGATTTAATTGCAAGATCTAAAGATATACTTTCAAGCGCTCACCTCCCCGGCAACGGCGCCAGAAATAGCTTGATGTCTACGCACGCTTCTACTCTTGTAGACTATGTTGGGCCTCCAAGCGCAGAGGTTTGTAGGACAGCAGCAAATTTCCCTCAAGTGGATGACCTAAGGTTTATCGAACTCAGGGAAGTAGAGGTTGAAGATGGTCTCTCTCAAGCAACCCTGCAACTAAGATACAAGAAGTCTCTTGTGTCCCCAACACACCTAATACACTTGTCAGATGTATAGGTGCACTAGTTCGGTGAATAGATGTTAAATGGCAAGTGATATGGATAGCAAAACAAAGTAATATAAATATGTAATAAAAAGTGCAGCACGCAAACAAGTGGTAAACGTGAGCACAAATGGTATTGCAATGGTGGAAACAAGGCATAGGGTTCATACTTTCACTAGTGGCAACTCCCAACAACATTAACATAATCGAATCACATGATATTTCCCATAAAACATGCAAAGGGGACACACTCGGAGGTCATTCCTTCGTGGTCAAGAGAGGACGAGAATTATGTAGGGCTACAAAAGCACACCTCAAAGTTCGTAGTTCCCAATCTAAGGATTTCACAATGTCACCGCGGCCATCCAAAGAGAGTCCCACAATCACCACAACATATCTAAAGGATAGTCAAAGACAAGCACCAAGAGACTCTCAATCTTCAATCAACACACAAGAGAGGAAATCACTCATGAAAATACTTTTCTAATCCATGTCCAATAGACCGCTGTCACCTTGGTCTCGGGGATTATACTAGATAAAGACAAGTGAGTACATCAATCCAATACATAGAGGAAGGGGAAATATCATGGCATCACCCTGGATTAACATAGCCTATGATCACAACGAAGATCACATCATGGGAGAGAGAATTGACCACATAGCTACTGGTAAGAACCTCAGCCCCGAGGGGGAACTACTCCCGCCTCATGGAGGGAGGAAGCAACGTCGATGGAGATGAATCCGGGGGCACTTCCCCGTCCCGGCAGGGTGCCGGCGCAGGAATTCTGGTCCCCCGAAGCTTGATGGAGATGTCGGTGGAGATCGGAATCGCGTCTGGAGAAAAGGGGTCTGGAATCAGGGTTTCCTCGACAGACCTTAAATATATGCCAAAGGGGGGCATCGGGGGAGCCTCGGGGGGCCCAGGCGCCCCACCGGCGCGGCCCAGGGGGGGGCCGCGCCCACAGGCCGCCTGGAGCCCCTGTGGGTCCCCCCCGGCTGTACTTTGGCCGCACGGTAGCTCCTGGAACGCTGATTTTTTATATATTTTTTCTGGATTTTTCTGGGCAGTTCTCGAAACGTGAAAACCTGAAATACAAAAACAGCCGAAAACAGAAACTGGCACAGGGGTGCACTGGATTAGTAAGTTAGTCCAAATATGATCAAAAGTGTATGGAAGTGTATGAATATCATAGCAATATCGCCCAAAAGTGGCATGGAGCAAGCAGAAATTATAGATACGTTTTGGATGTATCAGTCGCGCAACAAGATTCACAGCAGATCGGTGGCTACACACACCGTTTGGTTAGCCCACAGTCCAAGATCGCCCCCAAGGCATGAGGATCGTGGCCCACGTCAAGACCGGCATATAGGTCGGAATGAGGAGCAATATGACCGTCGACCCGGTCATCATAACCGCCGTCGAGTGCCTACGCCTCCTCGGGGAAGCGGATCGTTCTCGTCACGAAGGCAGGCGCTTACGCGACGATGAGCGGAGGATTCCCCCAGATCCCCGGAGGCCCGGCTTCGATGCAAGGTCTATCCTTGTGCAGGGGCTGGTCGACCGGAACAGGGCGTTCAGAAAAGAGCAAGGCAGAGATCGTCCGAGTGGAAGCCGAGCATCCGTCTCTGGGCCCGAGTGTTTTAGCAGTGCCATCAGGGCCGCTGAGATCCCCCCGAACTTCAGGTTGGTGGCGGGGGTAAATAAGTTCACCGGCGAGTCAAAACCAGACACCTGGCTCGAAGACTACCGAGTGTTTGTGCAGATTGGAGGCGGCAACGACGACGTAGTCATGAAACACCTTCCTCTGATGCTGGGCGGTTCAGCTCGGGCGTGGCTTAATCAGTTGGCCCCTGGGAGCATTTACAGTTGGGAAGAGCTGGCCCGAGTGTTTATTTGGACTTTCGAAGGCACCTGCAAACGGCCCGCTGGTCTCGCGGAGCTTCAACATTGCGTGCAGAAGCCGAATGAAACCTTGAGGGATTACATACAGCGATGGTCCACTTTGCATCACACGGTGGAAAATGTGTCTGAGCACCAAGCAGTTTGCGCCTTCAAGGAGAGCGTGCGATACCGAGAGCTGAATTTGAAGTTTGGTCGAACGGGCGACATGTCCCTATCCCGGATGATGGAGATTGCAAGTCGGTATGCTAACGGTGAAGAGGCCGATCGACTCCGCAGTGGCAAGAAACCAGTCGGACAAGATGATCATAACTCCAATCGGAAGCCCAAGCGCAAGGCCGAGCCAGCCGCTCAGTGCGAAGCTGCAGTCGTCAACCAAGGGAAAGGCAAAGGAAAGCCCAAGGGGCCCTGGGTCCCCAAGAGAGTAAAGGATCAAGCTGGGAATGATGTACTCGACCAGCCATGTCCTATTCACACGAAGAAAGATGAAGAGGGAAACTTGGTATATCCCAAGCACACCACTCGACAGTGCCGGCTCCTGATCCAGAAGTTCCGGAGAGATCAGTTGACTGAGAAGGAAAAGGAATCAGAGGAGACCGAGGACAAGGAAGGGGATGGAGGTTACCCCCAGATCAACTCCACTTTGGTGATCTTCGCACACGTTGAAAGCAAAAGTCGACTAAAAGTCATCAACAGAGAAGTCAACATGGTTGCCCCGGCAACAACTACGTTTCTGAAGTGGTCCAAGACCCCCATCACATTCGACTAGTCTGATCACCCTGCGCACATTGCTACCCCGGGGCGGCAAGCGCTGGTGGTCGACCACGTGGTCGAGGGCACGCGTCTGACCAGGGTCCTGATGGATGGAGTCAATGGTTTGAATATTCTGTATGCAGCAACCCTCCGGGATATGGGCATCCCGATGTCCAAGCTGAGTGAAAGCAACATGAGGTTCCACGGGGTCATCCCCGGGAAGAAGGCCGACTCACTTGGCTAAATCACACTCGACGTAGTCTTTGGCGACTCGAAGAATTTTCGCAAAGAGAAGCTGACGTTTGAAGTGGTGGACTTCAACAACGCTTATCATGACATTCTGGGTAGGCCCGCCTACACCAGGTTCATGACTCGACCGTGTTATGTATACCTCAAGCTGAAGATGCCGGGACCCAACGTCGTTATAACCGTCATGGGGAACCGTCAAAAAGCTGAAGAATGCTTCCAGAAAGGCTCAAAGATAGCTGATGAGCAGATGGCAGCAGTAGAGATGGAGGAGTACCAGAAAACGTGGATCCGAGTGACTTGCTGCGGGCGAAGAAGCCGGCTTCCGAGTCAGCTTTCCAGTTGGCTGGGAAGACGAAACACGTACACATCCACCCCACCGACCCCAATGCAGCACCGACCCACATTTCCACTACACTCGACAGCAAATAGGAAGAAGCGCTCATCCTGTTCCTCCGTGAGAACTGGGACATCTTCGCATGGAAACCATCCGACATGCCAGGTGTACCCAGGGGACTGCTGAGCACCATTTGCGAGTCGACCCAAAAGTGAAGCATGTGAAGGAACATCTCCGTCGGTCCGCTGCGGAGAAGAGAAAGGCAATTGGCGAGGAAGTGGCTCGGCTTCTGGCAGCTGAGTTCATCCGCGAGATCTACCACTCCGAGTGGCTCGCCAATGTCGTCATGGTCCCCAAGAAGGACAAGTCTCTCCACATGTGCATCGATTTCAAGCATATCAATCGGGCCTACCTGAAAGATCATTTTCCTCTCCCCCACATCGATCAGATAATCGACTCGACTACGGGATGCGATCGTTTGTCCTTTCTGGATGCGTATTCCGAGTACCATCGGATCCAACTGTTCGTACCTGATGAAATCAGGACAACTTTCATCACCCCGTTCGGGTGTTTCTGTTATGTCACCATGCCTTTCGGTCTCAAGAATGTCAGCGCTACCTTCATGTGCATGATCCAGAAGTGCCTGCTGAAGCAAATCAATCGGAACGTCAAAGCATACATGGATGACATTGTGGTCAAGTCGTGGAAAGGTTCCGACCTGTTGAGTGACCTCGCTGAGACATTCGCAAATTTGAGAAGCTATGATATCAAGCTCAATCCATGGAAGTGTACGTTTGGAGTTCCGGGAGGCAAGTTACTTGGTTTTCTCGTTTCTGAAGGAGGAATCGACGCCAACCCAGAAAAGGTCGGCACCATCCTCCGAATGAAACGCCCCGAGCGTGTACACGACATCCAGAAGCTTACTGGTAGCTTGGCCGCATTGAGTCGATTCATTTCTCGTCTCGATGAGAAGGCATTACCCCTCTACCGACTGATGAAGAAGTCATAAAAGTTCGAGTGGAATTCCGAAGCCGAAGCAGCGTTTGAAGAGCTCAAAGCCCCGCTGTCCACCCATCCGGTGCTTGCTGCCCCAGTCAGCAAAGAGCCTCTCTTACTATACATTGCGGCCACCGGACAAGTTGTCAGCACTGTACTCACGGTCGAGCGGGAAGAAGAAGGCAAGGCCTACAAAGTTCAACGCCCAATCTATTACATATCCGAAGTTTTGACTCCCTCCAAGCAAAGGTACCCGCATTACCAGAAGCTGGTGTACGGGATTTACTTGACTGCAAAGAAGGTTGCCCACTACTTCTCGGATCATACAATCTTAGCCGTCAGCGACGCCCCATTGTCAGAAATCCTGAACAACCGAGATGCAACCGGTCGAGTGGAAAAATGGATGATTGAACTTCTTCCGTTAGATATCAAGTTTGAAGCGAAGAAAGCCATCAAGTCTCAGGCAATAGCAGATTTTGTGGCCAAGTGGATCGAACAAGAGCTGCCGACTCAGGTTCAGTCGGATCACTGGTCTATGTTCTTTGATGGATCCAAGATGTTGAATGGATCCGGCGCAGGCGTGGTCCTGATATCTCCAAGGGGCGACAAGCTCAGTTACGTCCTTCAAATCTACTTTGACTCATCGAACAACGAAGCTGAGTACGAAGCACTTTTGTACGGATTGCGCATGGCCATCTCACTCGGTGTCCGTCGCCTGATGGTCTACGGCGACTCGGACTTAGTGCTGAACCAAGTGATGAAGGAATGGGACGTCAGAAGCCCAGTAATGACCAATTATTGCAGTGGAGTACGGAAGCTTGAAAAGAAGTTCGAAGGTTTAGAGCTCCATCACGTGCCCAGAGCCAAGAATCAGCTTGCCGATGACCTTGCGAAAATTGGGTCGACTCGGAAGCCTATACCCAAGAATGTATTTCTGGAACATATTCACACCCGCTCAGTCAAAGAAGACCCCTTCACAGAGGCACCCCCACAGCCAGCTAGTGCGTCAGATCCGACCAAAGTCGAAGTGCCTGAAGTGGTCGACCTGATCATGGAGGTTTTAGTGATTACGCCCGACTGGACTGTGCCATACATAGCATATCTGCTCAGGCAAGAACTCCCAGAAGATGAAGAAGAAGCGCGCCAGATCGTCCGTTGATCCAAGGCTTTCACCGTCATTTAGGGTCAGCTCTACAGAGAGAGTATCACCGGGGTCGCCCAACGCTGCATCACCCCAGAGGAGGGTCGACTGATTCTGAATGAAATTCACTCGGGGGCTCGTGGCCACCATGCTTCCTCTTGGACTATAGTGGCCAAGGCGTACCGAGCCGAGTTTTATTGGCCCGGGCCAACGAGATGGCTAAAGATATAGTGGATAAGTGCGAAGGCTGCCAGTTCTACTCCAACGTGTCCCACAAGCCAGCGTCTGCCCTGAAGACCATTCCACTAGTTTGGCCCTTTCCCGTTTGGGGCTTAGACATGGTCGGCCCCTTCAAAACTGGTAGAAGCGAATTCACTCACCTGCTCGTGGCAGTCGACAAGTTCACCAAATGGATTGAGGCAAAGCCCATCAAGAACCTCGAGTCGAGCACCGCCATCAGCTTCATCAGGGAATTGATATTCAGATATGGAGTCCCCCACAGCATCATCACGGACAACGGCTCCAACTTTGACTCGGATGAATTCAGAGCTTTCTGTTCCACCCAAGGAACACAAGTCGACTATGCCTCCGTAGCACACCCGCAGTCGAATGGACAAGCAGAAAGAGCAAACGGTTTGATTCTCCAAGGCCTGAAGCCACGGCTCATGCGTGACCTTAAGCATGCCGCCGGAGCTTGGGTAACAAAACTACCGTATGTCTTATGGGGTCTGAGGACAACTCCAAACCGGTCGACTGGCCGTACCCCTTTCTTCATGGTCTATGGAGCTGAAGCCGTGCTGCCAAGTGATTTGTTACATAATGCCTCCCTGGTGGAACTTTTTTCCGAAGCCGAAGCAGAGCAAGCTCGTCAAGATGCAGTCGACCTCTTGGAGGAGGAACGTGAGATGGACTTGATCCGGTCGACCATCTATCAACAAGACCTGCGTCGATTCCATGCTCGCAACGTCCGAAGCCTAGCATTTCAGGAAGGAGACCTGGTTCTTCGAGTGCATCAGAAACGACCACACAAGCTCGCCCCAGCCTGGGAAGGCCCCTTCATCATCACCAAGGTGCTGCACAATGGAGCGTATCACCTCTACAACGTCGCTAAGAAGAAAGATGAACCTCGTTTGTGGAACGCGGACCTGCTCCGCCGCTTCTACACTTGAAACACTCGAACATTCGAGTTGTAATAAAGATTTTCCAGTTTATTTCAAAGACAAATTTGCAACATGCCTTAATGATTGTTGGTTTCTAAGATGCTGGTGTTCATAATCCCCCAGTGGGTGCTTAGCCGCGAACCCGATTCGCCTAAGTTACAAAAACGACTCCGAGTGAAGAGAAACCCTCTCACTCGGGGGCTTAGCCGCGAACCCGATTCGCCCAAGTTACAAAAACTACACTGAGTGAAGAGCAGCCTTCTCACTCGGAGGCTTAGCTGCGAACCCGATTCACCTAAGTTGCAAAAACTACCCCGAGTGAAGAGCAACCCTCTCACTCGGGGGCTTAGCCGCGAACCCGATTCGCCTAAACTACTCCGAGTGAAGAGCAACCCTCTCACTCAGGGGCTTAGCCACGAACCCGATTCGCCTAAGTTGCAAATACTACTCCGAGTGAAGAGCAACCCTCTCACTCGGGGGCTTAGCTGCGACCCCATAATCTCCTAAGTTACGAAAA
>LR738709.1:666542002-666585234 GCA_902687465.1 Secale cereale
CCCCCCCCGGCTGCCCTTCGGACGCACGGTAGTTTTTGGAACGCTGATTTTTTATATAATTTTTCTGGATTTTTCCCGGCAGTTCTCGTAACGTGAAAACCTGAAATACAAAAACAGCCGAAAACAGAAACTGGCACTGGGGTGCACTGGATTAGTAAGTTAGTCCAAATATGATCAAAAGTGTATGGAAGTGTATGAATATCATAGCAATATCACCCAAAAGTGGCATGGAGCAAGCATAAATTATAGATACGTTTTAGGCATAATGCAAAGAGATCAAGTCTTATCAAGAGTAAAAGAATAGCTAGCCCGTATAACGGACTCAAAAGGTAACTTAATCTTCTTTCTAGGAAAGTGTTCCATCCCTTTCTTGAGAGGAAATTGGAATCTTATATTCCCCTCTTTCATGTCAATGATGGCACCAACGGTGCGAAGAAAAGGACGTCCCAAAATAATTGGACAAGAAGGTGCACATTCAATATCCATAATAGTAAAATCAACGGGAACATAATTGTCATTGACAATGATAAGAACATCGTCGATCCTCCCCAAGGGTTTCTTTATGGAAGAATCAACAAGACGAACACCAAAAGAACAAGAATCAAAAGGTTTCAATTTAAGCATATCATATATTCTTTTGGGCATAACGGAGGTACTAGCTCCAACATCACATAAAGCATAGCAAGAGAAGTTATTCAACTTAATTTTAATCATAGGATCCCAACCATCTTCTAGCTTTCTAGGTATGGAGGCTTCTACCCTAAGTTTCTCCTCCCTAGCTTTGATGAGAGCATTAGTGATATGCTCTGTGAAGGCAAGGTTAAGTGTGCTAGTGCGGGGATCTCTAGACATCTTGTGAAGGAAATCAATAACTTTGGTAAGGGTGCAATTATCAAAATCAAGGTCACTACTATCAAGTAAAGTGGTAGTGGTGTCCTTTAGGCTCACTTGTTTGGTAGTTTCTATGGTCATAGCATCACCATTAATAGGTCCAATGGGACCAGGAGTGCATTGGGTGCTAAGAGTTTGGATATCCTTAACAACTTGGATAGTAGCAACAGTGTGGTGGGTAGGAAGGTTCTTAATTCTATCTTCTTCCTCCTTTTCTCCAGCCCATCTCTCTTTAAGTTTAGCCAACATCCTAATGTTTTCATTAATTTGCACTTGAATAGCATTCATAGGAGTGGTCTTCCTCTCCTCAAGAGGGGAAGTTCTAATTTTAAGCAACTCTACCTCATGGGCTAAATTGTCTACCTTCGAAGAGAGATCATCTAGTTTGGCTAGTTTTTCTTCTACATTCTTATTGAAGGCTTTTTGGGTAGTGATGAAATCTTTAAGCATAATCTTTAGTTCAGAAGTGGAGTTCTTGGTGCTCGGATAAGCATTGTTGTTCCCATAGGAATTAGAGGGGAACGGTCTAGGATTGCTACCAAAATTACTCCTATAAGAATTGTTATTGAAATTGTTTCTAGAGATAAAGTTCACATCTACTTGTTCTTGACCAATCAAAGAATTTAAAGGAACATCACGAGGATCAATAGTAGATTGCTTGGAAAGTAGAGACATGATCAAGTCAACTTTTTCATTTAGGGAGGAAATCTCCTCGACAGAGTTTACCTTCCTACCTGTTGGAGCGAGTTCGGTGTGCCATTGGAAATAATTGGTCATCATCTCGTCGAGAAGCTTCGTGGCAGCACCAAGTGTAGTTGACATAAAGGTTCCTCCCGCGGCCGAATCTAACAAGTTCCGCGAGGTAAAGTTCAAGCCTGCATAAAAAGTTTGGATAGCCATCCAAGTAGTCAAACCATGAGTAGGGCAGTTTTTGACAAGAGATTTCATGCGTTCCCAAGCTTGGGCAACGTGTTCATTATCGAATTGTTTAAAATTCATTATGTTACTCCTTAATTGGATAATTTTAGCAAGGGGATAGTACTTCCCAATAAAGGCATCCTTGCACTTGTCCCAAGAATCTATACTATTCCTAGGCAAGGATTGAAACCAGATTTTAGCTCCTCCTCTCAAGGAGAAAGGAAAAAGCTTAAGCTTAACAATATCACCATCTACTTCTTTGTACTTCTGCATATCACAGAGCTCATCAAAATTATTTAAGTGCAAACCTGCATCATCTCCAGCACCGGAGAATTGATCTTTCATAACTAGGTTCAGCAAAGCAGGTTTAATCTCAAAAGAAGGTGCTGAAGTGGCAGGTGTAGCAATAGGCGTGCAGATAAATTCATTGTTGTTATGACTAGTGAAGTCACACAACTTGGTGTTCTCGGTGGAACCCATAGCAGCAGCAAGCAAGATAACTATTTTTGTGATTTTTGGTAAGGGACACTAAAGCAAAAACTGAAAGGTAAACTAACAAGACTAAAAAGCAAAGATAAAAGATAGCGTGCAACTCCCCTATCTTAAAGAGTGGAGTCCCCGGCAACGGCGCCAGAAACTTGCTTGATGGCTTCTCGCCCCTCGTTGGTTACCCCAAGTGGAAGGTTGAGATGTAGCGTAGCGGCAAATTTCCCTTGGCAAAGGTACCAAAGATCGAATCCCGTGAGACTCCGAGGGTCGACAAGTAGGTGTCAACGGCGCCAGAAACTTAGCGGTTGACGGGACCTGCACACAGATACAGATAACTTTGCTCCCAACGAGTACAGAGAGGTTGTCAATCCCTCCGGCCTTGTTGTTTACAAAGGATCAAACACAATAGATAATAATGATAGCTATGGCTGCAACTAGGAAATAAAAACAGGAAGTAAATAGAAGGTGTGATCGGCGATGGTAATATGGACCGGGGTCCCATGATGTTCACTAGTGATGTCTCTCTCCCAAAAGACGATAAAACAGCAAAGCAAGGTAAACAAATTACAGTTGGGCAATTGACAGGATTATGTGCGCAAACCAATGCTAACTATGCTGCAAAGAAAGGTAGAGGCTCAAAAGCATGGGCGGTACGCCAAGGCAAGTAGACCGAAATCCATCTGCATCTACTACTAATCATCCACCTTGAGATATCTATACAGAACATCTCGCTGGTATTAAGTTGTGAATCCCACCCAAAGTGTAAACTCAAAGCAACAGACAACTGCATTAAAAGAACTTTGCGTAAAGTAAACAATCCTTGCACCCGCAAGTACAAGCACCGTTGGCAATAGCACATCCCCTAGACTCATGTTTCTGTCACTCAAGCTAGTCATCAGGGGGCATGAACCCACAATCAAGCATAACGCTCCCTCTTGGAGTTACTACCTACTACTTGGCCAAAGCAATAAACAGCAACGGTGAACATGCAAGAATTACTCAAGAACAAAGATATAAAAGAGGTGAATCAAATATATTACTCAAACACAATTTGAACATAGTCTCATAATCCATCAGATCCCAGCAAACTCAGCAAAGCAACAGCAGAAAGATTACATATGTGCCTCGATCATGTAGGGCAGCTCACGAGGTCTAAACCATGAAGAGCAAAGAGGGGAGGAGAACATCACATAGCTACTGATCATGGACCCATGGTCCAAGGTGGACTACTCACGACTCATCCGGGAAGCGTCCATGGTGGTGGAGAAGCTCCCGGTGGTGGTTCTCCCCTCCGACAGGGTGCCGGGAAGAGTTCTCCTAATGCTCCCGATCTTGGAAGCGCTGCGGCGGCGGAACAGAGGCGAGATCGCGAAAAAGGGTTCTGTCCTCGAGGGTTTCGGGATGAGAGGGATATATAGGCGAAGGGGGGCAACCAGAGGCGGAGCAGGGGCCCCAGGCGCCCCCCTGGCGCGGCCAGGGGTGGGGCCGCGCCAGGTGGCCGCCTGGGCCTCCCCTGGCTCCCCTCTGGCCCATCTTTGGTTCTTCGCGAAGCTTCCTGTACGCTGATTTTTCCTATATTTTTCCTGGAATTTTTGGAGCACTTTTAATATGGGGGAAACCTGAAATAGAAAAACAGCAGAAAACAGGAACTGGCACTGTGGTGCACTGAGTTAATAGGTTAGTCAAAATATGATCAAAAGTGTATGGAAGTGCATCAATATCATAGCAATATCACACAAAAGAAGCATGGAGCAAGCAGAAATTATAGATACGTTTTGGACGTATCACCATGTACACACCAAGTAGAGGGGCCGGGATGAGGGTTCCATGGCCCTGGATTAAAGCTCGTCATCCGGTCAGGGGGCATGGGTGTTTCCGGTTGGGACCGAGAGGGGGGCACCCCTTAGAGCGCGCATATATAAATTTGATCCCATGCTACTCGAGGTTGTAGCCTCCCCGTCTTAAAGTTTTTCGTGAATGTTGTCACGGGTGATTCCGTACAGCATGATGTGAAATGGGTGTGTACTGGTCAGTTGTGTTTCTTCTAAAACACCGTAGACGGAACTAGTCCCTGTGGCTAGTAGAATCCGTTGGCTATGATTTAATAGTACAAGCTCTGCAGAGTCAAATCTTCCGAGTAGCCATGTTTATGGCCTAGGGTCAATCTTCGTGTCAACCCGGCGACCGTCTCTAGTAAATTCCTGATTGTAGCTAGGGTAGTGATTTTGTCAAGTTCATTTGGTAGATGAACTATCCAATTATCTCTGTATTGATTTACTTCCTGAAGTATTCCATTGTTATACTATTGTTTATATAAGCCCGTTATGAGATGTCGCTCACACGTCCGACTGTGGCATTCTTGTTATTTATTTTCATTATAAGCCCTTTATGTGATGTCGCTCAGACGTCCGACTGTGGCATTCTTGTTATTTATTGTCATTATAAGCCCTTTATGAGATGTCGCTTAGACGTCCGACTGTGGCATTCTTGTTATTTATTTTCATTATAAGCCCTTTATGAGATGTCGCTCAGACGTCCGACTGTGGCATTCTTGTTATTTAATTTCCTTATAAGCCCTTTATGTGATGTCGCTCAGACGGACGACTGTGGCATTCTTGTCTTTTATTTTCTTATAAAGCCCTTTATGTGATGTCGCTCAGACGTCCGACTGTGGCATGTTTCCATTTATTTATTCCCCACGAGGCGTCACTCAGACACTCATTTGGTTTCCTTTTATCTATCTTATGGATTTCGGGAGGATTACCGCCCGACTTCTATTTTTACATACAGCACAGACATATTATTATCCGGTTGCATTTTGCTAGAATACTCATATGCATCATGTTTGCATTTATTATATCTTATGTCCGAACTGTCTTGCGAGTACATTCAAAGTTCTCACCTGGCTTGTTGATTTGGCCAGATGTGGACGAAGGCGATCTCATGGATGAAGAGTTCGATAGCGAGTCCGACGTCTAGTGGAGTCCCAGTCAATCTCTTACAATCCTAGAGTTGATCACTGTTATATAACCGCTTCCGCCACCCACCAAATAAATTCATCGGGTCTCACTCCGACACTCGATGAACTGTAGTATATTGGAGTCACGTCACCCACTACACTGTGACATATCCACCACCTTTTATTACGAGTAGTAGTATGCCACCCTACCATTGTGTCATCTCCGCCTTTATGTACTATACTGGCGCGCTTTTAATAAAATTGTTGAGCTATCCCAGCTCAACCTTGTATAATATTCAGTACTCTGGAATTCTGTATCAAGGAATTGTCTATCGGCAAGAAGTATTCTTCCTTGCTGGTTTATTAAAAAGGTCGGTCTTTCGGTAATTATTTTACTGAAAAACCGGTCCTGACATCTTGTCCATCACATCATTCTCCTAATGATGTGATCCCGTTGATCAAATGACAACTCATGTCTATGGCTAGGAAACATAACCATCTTTGATCAATGAGCTAGTCTAGTAGAGGCATACTAGGGACACTCTGTTTTGTCTATGTATTCACACATGTACTAAGTTTCCGGTTAATACAATTCTAGCAGGAATAATAAACATTTATCATGATATAAGGAATTAAATAATAACTTTATTATTGCCTCTAGGGCATATTTCCTTCAGTCTCCCACTTGCACTAGAGTCAATAATCTAGTTCACATCTCCATGTGATTTAATACTGATAGTTCACATCGTTATGTGAATAACACCAATAGTTCACATCGCCATGTGACCAATACCCAAAGGGTTTACTAGAGTCAATAAACTAGTTCACATCGCTATGTGATTAACACCCAAGAGTAGTAAGGTGTGATCATGTTTTGCTTGTGAGAGAAGTTTAGTCAACGGGTCTGACACATTCATATCCATATGTATTTCGCAAATTTCTATGTCTACAATGCTCTGCATGGAGCTACTCTAGCTAATTGCTCCCACTTCCAATATGCATCCAGATTGATACTTAGAGTCATCTGGATTAGTGTAAAGCTTGCATCGGTGTAACTCTTTACGACGAACTCTTTATCACCTCCATAATCGAGAAAACATTTACTTAGTTATCCAGTAACTAAGGATAATTTTGACCGCTGTCCAGTGATCTACTCCTGGATTACTTTTGTACCTCCTTGCCAAACTCATGGTAAGGTACACAAAAGGTTTGGTACACAGCATGGCATACTTTATAGATCCTATGGCTGAGGCATAGGGAATGACTTTCATTCTTTCTCTATCTTCTGTCGAGGTCGGGCTTTGAGTCTTACTGAACTTCATACCTTACAACTCAGGCAAGAACTCCTTCTCTGACTGATCCATTTTGAACTACTTCAAAAACTTGTCAAGGTATGTACTCATTGAAAAAACTTATCAAGCGTCTTGATCTATCTATAGATCATGATGCTCAATATGTAAGCAGCTTCACCGAGGTCTTTCTTTGAAAAACTCCTTTCAAACACTCCTTCATGCTTTCAAGAAAATTCTACATCATTTTCGATCAACAATATGTCATTCACATATACTTATCAGAAAGGCTGTAGTGCTCCCACTCACTTTCTTGTAAATACAGACTTCACCGCAAGTCTATATAAAACTATATGCTTTGATCAACTTATCAAAGCATATATTCCAACTCCGAGATGCTTGCACCAGTCCAGAGATGGATCGCTGGAGCTTGCACAATTTGCTAGCACCTTTAGGATTGACAAAACCTTCTGGTTGCATCATATACAACTCTTCTTTAATAAATCCATTAAAGAACGGAGTTTCGTTATCCATTTGCCAAATTTCATAAAATGTGGCAATTGCTAACATTATTCGGACAGACTTAAGCATCGCTACGGGTGAGAAAATCTCATCGTAGTCAACACCTTGAACTTGTCGAAAACCTTTCGCAACAAGTCGATCTTTGTAGACAGTAACATTACCATCGGCGTCAGTCTTTCTCTTAAAGATCCATTTATTTTCAATGGCTTGCCGATCATCGGGCAAGTCAACCAAAGTCCACACTTTGTTCTCATACATGGATCCCACCTCAGATTTCATGGCCTCAAGCCATTTTGCGGAATTTGGGCTCATCATCGCTTCCTCGTAGTTCGTAGATTCATCATGGTCTAGTAACATGACTTCCAGAATAGGGTTACCATACCACTCTGGTGTGGAACGTACTCTGGTTGACCTACGAGGTTCAACAGTAACTTGATCTGAAGTTTCATGATCATCATCATTAGCTTCCTCACTAATTGGTGTAGGAATCACTAGAACTAGTTTATGTGATGTACTACTATCCAATTCGGGAGAAGGTACAGTTACCTCATCAAATTCTACTTTCCTCCCACTCACTTCTTTCGAGAGAAACTCCTTCTCTAGAAAGGATCCATTCTTAGCAACGAATATCTTGCCTTCGGATCTGTGATAGAAGGTGTACCCAACAGTTTCCTTTGGGTATCCTATGAAGACACATTTCTCCGACATGGGTTCGAGCTTATCAGGTTGAAGCTTTTTCACATAAGCATCGCAGCCCCAAACTTTAAGAAACAACAACTTTGGTTTCTTGCAAAACCACAGTTCATAAGGCGTCATCTCAACGGATTTAGATGGTGCCCTATTTAACGTGAATGCAGCTGTCTTTAATAAATAACCCAAAACTATAGTGGTAAATCGGTAAGAGACATCATAGATCGCACCATATCTAATAAAGTACGGTTACGACGTTCGGACACACCATTACGTTGTGGTGTTCCGGGTGGCGTGAGTTGTGAAACTATTCCACATTGTTTCAAATGAAGACCAAACTCGTAACTCAAATATTCACCTCCACGATCAGATCGTTGAAACTTTATTTTCTTGTTACGATGATTCTCTACTTCACTATGAAATTCTTTGAACTTTTCAAATGTTTCAGACTTGTGCTTCATCAAGTAGATATACCCATATCTTCTCAAATCATCAGTGAAGGTCAGAAAATAACGATACTCGCCACGAGCTTCAACACTCATCGGTCCACATACATCAGTATGTATGATTTCCAACAAATCTGTTGCTCGCTCCATTGTTCCGGAGAACGGAGTTTTAGTCATCTTGCCCATGAGGCATGGTTCGCAAGCACCAAGTGATTCATAATCAAGTGATTCCAAAAGTCCATCACTATGGAGTTTCTTCATGCGCTTTACACCAATATGACCTAAACGGCAGTGCCACAAATAAGTTGCACTATCATTATTAACCTTGCATCTTTTGGCTTCAATATTATGAATATGTGTATCACTACGATCGAGATCCAACAAACTATTTTCATTGGGTGTATGACCATCGAAGGCTTTATTCATGTAAACAGAATAACAATTATTATATGACTTTAAATGAATAACCGTATTGCAACAAACATGATCAAATCATATTCATGCTTAACGCAAATGCCAAATAACATTTATTTAGGTTCTACACTAATCCCGAAAGTATAGGGAGTGTGCGATGATGATCATATCAATATTGGAACCACTTCCAACACACATTGTCACTTCACCTTTAACTAGTCTCTGTTCATTCTGCAACTCTTGTTTCGAGTTACTAATTTTAGCAATTGAACTGGATCAAATACCCATGGGTTGCTATGAACACTAGTAAAGTACACATCAATAATCTGTATATCAAATATACCTTTGTTCACTTTGCCATCCTTCTTATCCACCAAGTATCTAGGGCAGTTTCACTTCCAGTGACCATTTCCTTTGCAGTAGAAGCACTTAGTTTCAGGCTTGAGTTTAGCTTTGGGTTTCTTCACGGGAGAGACAACTTGCTTGTCATTCTTCTTGAAATTCCCCTTCTATCCTTCTCCACTTTACTTGAAACAAGTGGTCTTGTTAACCATCAACACTTGACGCTCTTTCTTGATTTCTACCTTCGCCGATTTCAGTATCGCGAAGAGCTCGGGAATTACTTTTGTCATCCCTTGCATATTATAGTTCATGTGACACCCCGAGACCGGTGCGCCAGGTGTCAGCCAGTTATTCGTTGTCAGTGCCTTGTCATCTGCTTGCGTGTTGCATCTTGCCATGTCATCATGTGTGTTGCATCATCATGTTTTCGAAACTTGCATCTGTCTGAGTCTCCTCGTCCTCTCCGTTGTCCGTTCTGAGCCCAGACACACTTGCACGTGCCCGCGGTGCCTCTGAATATTTATTTTGTGAGTGGCCGAAAAATGTTCTCGGGATGGGTTGAAACTTGGCGTGTGGTCTTATTATAGTGTAGACAGGCCGCCTGCCAAATTTCATCGCATTCGGAATCCGTTTGATAGCCCAACGGATATATATAGCGGCACTAGTCGCCGGTTATTTCATCGGATGTTTTCGGTCTCCGAAAACCCCCGCGGGCCTCTCTTCCTCTCCTCTCACCTCAGCCCAACTACTCTACACAGCCCACCTAGGCCTTTCTAACTCCCCCTTCGCTCCGTTGCCGTTGGATCGCGATCCAATGGCTCCGGAACGCTCCAAATCCCCCAAACCCTAGGTTTGTCCCTATATAAACGTCATCCCTCCTCCAATTTTGCGTCCAAAACCCTAGTGTTTCCACCGTTGCCGCGCCGTGCTTCCACCGTTGCCGCTCCGTGCTTCCACCCTCGCCGCACCGTGCTTCCACCTCCGCCGTCGCGCCGTGCTTCCATCCGCCATCTCACCTCCTCTCTCCTCCCATCGCGCCAGGCCCGCAGCGCCCGGATCGGGCCCGCCCGGGCCCGGATCCCGTCCGCCGCCACCGCGATCCCGCCGCTCCCGCTGCCTCCCGAGCTCCTCCGCGCCCTGCCTACCTCGTCGCTCCGCCGCCCTCAACTCCGGCCGGCGAGCTACCGCCGATGAGCACCTCCGACCGGGTTCACGAGCCCCACCGCGCCGCCTCCGTTCCGGTGAGATCCGCCAGCCGCCGCCGTCCTCTGGCTCGCCGCCGGCCGTTCCCCGGCGGGGATCCGAGCTACCGTCGCGCTGCTGCCTCCCCGTCCTCCCCGATCCAGGAGGGATCGGGAGGAGCACGACCGGTCCGCCTCCTGGGCCTCCCTCAAGCCAACGAGCCGGCCCAGGCCTCCCTCAAGCCTTCCTCCAGCAAGGCCGAGGCCCAGGCCCAGATCCCATCGCGGGTCCAGCTGCCCTGCTGCCTCCTCTGTCCTGGGCCAAGGCCCGCTCTGGTGAGGACACCCCCCCAGCCTTATCTCTCGCCCGAGCGCGCTTTAGCTAATTTACGCTCTGTTTTTTTCCCTTTGTGTCAAAATCTGCTAAGTCTTTATTTCTGTCAGCATAATGTTGCATCTTTGCATGATGATAACTTTTTGTGTGCTTATCCAAATTGAGTGTATGATATGTCAAAATGATCGTGGTGACATGTACTATGTTTTGTTCCATTGTGGCATGCATGTTTGAGTTCATCTAGATGCTTAAATATCTGTTGCAAGAGTGCTACTTGTTATAAACTGCTGCTACTTGTTATTTTCATGTCATGTTTGAGATGTGATAACTTGGTGCATGTTTATCCAAATGATGCAAATGATATGTCAAAATGTTCATCATGAGATGCTCTACATGTTGGTTGCCATAGCATGCTTGTTTGAGTTCATATTGCCATGTTTATTTATGTTGCAAAAGTGCTTTTGGCTGTTATGTTTTGAAACTTGTTTCGAGATGCCTAGTTGAGGAGCTCGTTGCTATTGATGTGTTTGTCTCCATGTCACATGCTTAGATGTTTTAGAATCTCCATGATGTGCTCTTTGAGGTGGTGCATTTAACTTCCCATGATATGCCTTGTGTTGACTTAAACTTTCTCACAAACATGCCATGACAATATTGTTGTTTTAACACTTAGTGAAATTTCACTAAGTCTGGAATCTGTAATATCCGGATGCCATGTTTGCTTGTTGTTCTAGGCAAATCCATGATAGTTTTGGGGTGACTATTGATGATTCCTTGTTGTATATGTTGTTGGCTATCCATCCATGCCCTTACTTGCTCATTTGAGTTGATGTAGCTTATTTACTTCTTGCTCTCAAGTTGCTATAAAATGTTGATGTTAGGTTTTAGTGTCATGATCAAAATGTTCTAGCTTGTTGCTATTGATCCATGCCTCCTATGGAGATGCTCCAATGGACTTGTTTGCTGTAGGATATGTCTAGTCCATGTTCATGCTTCTTATCACCATGTTTGAGTGCTGTAGCATATATTTATCATGCTCTAAAGTTGCTATGTGGCTGTTATTTTCAGCTTGTTGTTATATCTTGTTTCATGTGTATCTTTTAGCCCGTTGCTCCGTTTGGAGTGTTCCTTATATGAAACTTGTGTGTTTTTGCATGTAGATTCATAATATCATATATTTTTTCATTGTTTGGAGTGAGTTTGGTTGGTGTTTGGGTGCATCTTGCACCGTTGCGATGTTATGCTTCCTACCTTGTTTTGCCGTGCTTCCTGTATAGACTTGTTATGCTTCCTGTATAGACTTTCTGTGCTTCCTGTATATATTTGCCATGCATCATACCTTGCCATGTAATGCATCATATATAAACTTGTGCTGTTTTGCTGTGCTTCCTACCTTGCCATGTTTTGCTTCCTGTGTAGACTTTCTATGCATCATATGTAGACTTGTCGTGCATCCTACTTGGTAGTGCATATTGTTATGTTCTTGAGTGGTTTGTTTACCGTGTGCTTGCTTCTTCTCGTTAGTGCTTGTTCCGTTGCGTTCGTGAGGATTCGTTCGTCTACCCGTGGTTCTTCTTCAAGGCTTCTTCTTCGTCTTCTTCATGGATCCGTTCTTCTTCCTTGCGGGATCTCAGGCAAGATGACCATCCCCTTGGATACCTTTACTATCATTGCCATTGCTTAGTGTCTCGATGCTATCGTTACATGTCGCGCTACCCATCATTATTGTCAGCCTCTCCTTGTTGCCATGAAACCTCTAACCTTTGAAACCTTCCTAGCAAAACCATTGTTTGGCTATGTTACCCGCTTGCTCAGCCCCTCTTATAGCGTTGTTAGTTGCAAGTGAAGATGAAGATCGTTCCAGGAGGGAACTTGTTGTTGGAATATCACAATATCTATAATTATTATAACACACCTATATACTGGGCATGGGTGGAAGGCTTGGCCTTTTGCTCGGTGTTTTGTTCCATTCGTGCCACCTTAGGCGCCGATAAACCGGCATTATGTTCCTTGATTTTGTGTTCCTTACACGATGGGTATATGGGGACCCCTTGACAGTTCGTCTTTGAATAAAACTCCTCCAGCAAGGCCCAACATTGGTTTTAATTTGCTCATAATAACAACTTAATTAATTAATTAAATTGCATAGGGAGTTAGCGCTACCCGAGGAATCTTTCTACATAGCAGGGGGGCAGTGCTGATGGTGTTGGTCCCAAACAAGGAGACTACGGGGCCACCACGGGGAAACTCGAGGATTGGCTCCCGTAGGATCGCCTATCCGGTTGTGGCCTGGGACGAGATACGCGCGGCTACTATCAGGGTGTCGACACACCGGAAGGTCTTGCTGGACTAGTTTTACCATTGTCGAAATGTCTTGTGCACCGGGATGCCGAGCCTGATCGGATTTCCCTAAGATAAGGGGTGATGATATTATATTTATCACTCCAGCTAATCGTGAGAGCTTGTGATGGGCTAAGTTGGGACACCCCTGCAGGGTTATGATCTTTCGAAAGCCGTGCCCGCGGTTATGTGGCAGATTGGAATTTGTTAATGTCCGGTTGTAGAAAACTTGACAGAGGATCCGAAGTAAAACACACAACTATGTGAATAACCATGACTATCTCTTTTCACTTTGAGAAGAGAACACGGTGGGGTTATGTTTGACTTGTATGTAGTTCAGGATCTCTAGCGATCACTACTAGTTGCGACCGTTTGCGTAGATGCTCATCTTATTATTGTACTCGTAAGTTAGCCACCATATATTTTGCTTAGCCGCTGCTGCAACCTCACCACTTTACCTCTTCCTACCTATTAAGCTTTGATGGTCTTGTTACCCATGGTTATGGGATTGCTGAGTCCTCGTGGCTCACAAATACTACAACAACAGTTGCAGGTGCAGGTTTCCGATGTCTTGACGTGAGAGCGTTGTTCTTTTGTTGGAGTTCTTCTTCTTCAGTCTTGGGTTAGGTTCCGGGTCGGCAGCCTGGGATAGCAGATGGATGTCTTTGTGCTTTTATTGTTTGTATCCGTAGTCGGATACTTGTATTGATGTTGTTGTATTCATGTGACTTGTATGTATTGTTGTATCCCCCATGTATGTATGTAATGGTACGATGTAATGATATCCATCTTGCTAAGCGCCCGAAATGCGGTTGTGCCCCAATCACGTAAGTGTCACGTGATCGGGATAGAATCGCATCTTGGGCCTGACAAGTTGGTATCAGAGCCTCGACCGACCATAGGAGCCCCCTTGATTGATCGTAGCTTGGCCGTTGTTGAGTCTAGCAGAAAACTTTTTCGGAGTCTAGTTATATCGGAGAATAGGAATTCTTTTTACTCCCCTGCCCCTTCGTCGCTTTGGTGAGGAATCTTGACGTAGGTGTTTTGAATTACCCCTCTTCCTCTTCAAAAATTTTAGGATCACGTGGATAGTTTTTGTTCGTTGCGTTGTTAGTTCTTCCATCTGGTGCATCTCTCGTCAAGTGGACTCGACCCTCTTCTTCTTTACAAGTTCAACCTCAGTTCTTTTCAACCGACGGTGTTTTCTCCGTCTGATGTGTTCCTTCTTTTTCCCACCCTCCCACCCTTTTGCTTCTCGGACCGGAGTCCTTAATCGAGTATCCATCCTACTCGTGTGAACCCTTTGCATTCTTTCCTCAGTTATTTCAACCGGTGAATTCTCGTCTAGATCGTCATCATTCTTCTCATTTCTTCTCCGATGAATTCTCCTCTCGGTTGATATTCTTCACCTCTTCTTCTTTTCCGGTGGATCCAATTCAATTTGTTTTCAGTGTTCATCTTATTATTTTCCCTCGGCTCAGATGTTCCTCTTGCTCGTTTACCCCTCGCCATTTAATTATTCCGGAGTTCCAAAGAAATCTCAGGATATTCGTCTGTCTTCCAATTAATTTGAGGTTGTCACCTCATTCGAGTCTTTGAATCTTTTTCCGGTGCATCATCTCCTCTCGTAATCAATTCTCAATGGTGATTTTTCTCTTCGGTGGGCTCATAACCCATAGGTTTATTCCTAGGATCTTACCTGACTCTTTCATTCCCGGAGTGTTCCGAAATTCTTTTCAAGGGTGACGTAAGTATGGATTCCATCAGTCATACGCTTTCTCCAAGATCGCTTTTAATTCTTTCATCGGTGGTTCAACCTTTCTTCTTTCATTCTTCCGGAGTATTTCAGGAATTCTTTCTTTGTATTCCTCCGAAGGCCATCATTTCAGAAGATTTCTTCGTTCTCAGTTTTCAACTTCGTCCTCCAAATATTCTTCGTTGATGCCTCTTCGTTCGTCTCACATTCTTCTGGTGCCTTGTTCAAGTATTCTTTAATCAGTTCGCAATCTCTTTGTTCTCTTGTATCTTATTTTCCTCAAGTGCTTTATTCTTCTCGGAGATTCATTCTCTTGTGTTCACTCAATCTCAATTCTTCACGGGGGCTTGTCCTCTTGCATCGTCCAATTTCATTCCTTACAGTGGCCATTCTCGTTCTTCACTCGATTGTAATTCTTCCCGGTGGTTCGTTCATTTTTCTTCACTCGGCTTCAATTCCTTACGGTGGTTCGCTCAACATTTCTTTACGGTGCTATCATATCAATTCATTCGTTCATTCCAATCCCATCGGTGTTTCATGAATATTTTCGCAAATTCATGATATATCCCTCTTTAATCAATTCCAACGAGAATAAGTAGTATGCGAATCCATTGCTTCTCATCAATTTAATTGATGGAGGATAAGCATGACATAATTCTTATTCTTTTCATCGAGTTGATTCATTCCTTCCTTCGGAGTTTATTCTTGATGAATAAATTCTAGTTCCAAGTGTTTTATCCTTTCTTTCCGGAGTTCAAATTTTCTCGGCTATCTCGTCGGAACCCTGTCTAATCATCGCAAAGCTTAAATCTTATTCTTTTCATCCCTCATTTCTATATTCATCATCCTTTTGTTACCGGAGTTCTTCGTGGTGGTTCCTCATGTTTTAATTCATTCTTCAAACATTCATCTAATTCTTGTGGAGCAGCTCAAGCTTTATTCTTTTGTCTCTCGAGTGCAAATAATTCTCCGTATTCTTTTGAAGTGGAGTTTTGCATTTTTTCCTTCATCTTAACTATTCCATCTTTGGTTGCGGCATAATTCACCTCAAGTGTGAGATGGTTTTAATAAGTCCACGACAAGCTTATTCTTTTGTTGATTGATTTTTCTCAACAACTCCGTTCGAGTCTTTCCTTCAAGATGCTCTTTCAAATTCATTCGTGATGGAAGTTGTCATCTTCTTCTCCATTCTTTTAATTCCATCATTTCAATTCTTCCGGAGGCGTTGTCTTGTTCATCTCGTCAAGTATTATTCCATTTTCTCAAGCTCATGTTATATTCATTCCAATTCAGCCGGAGTGCTTCCCGAATTCCGTTGTGGAGATTCCTTTTCTATCTCTTTTAACCGGCATGATTTCAAATTCATTCATTCTTGTTCCTTCAACTCATGCTTCATATCCTTCAACCTCTTTGGTTCTCGTGTGTTCCTTGTTCCTCTTTTGTAATGGAGCTTCTCTTTCCCGTTCATCTCCATTATATTCTTTCTTTCGAAGTTGTTCATCCTCTCAAGGTTCTTTTCTTTCACTCTTTTGTCCTCGAAGAACTTTGTTCTTCCTTTTTCCTTCCATCGCGTTCCTAAGATCTCGGGACGAGATCTCCTGTTAGTAGGGGAGTGTTGTGACACCCCGAGACCGGTGCGCCAGGTGTCAGCCAGTTATTCGTTGTCAGTGCCTTGTCATCTGCTTTCGTGTTGCATCTTGCCATGTCATCATGTGTGTTGCATCATCATGTTTTCGAAACTTGCATCCGTCCGAGTCTCCTCGTCCTCTCCGTTGTCCGTTCTGAGCCCAGACACACTTGCACGTGCCTGCGGTGCCTCCGAATATTTATTTTGTGAGTGGGCGAAAAATGTTCTCGGAATGGGTTAAAACTTGGCGTGTGGTCTTATTATAGTGTAGACAGGCCGCCTGCCAAATTTCATCGCATTCGGAGTCTGTTTGATAGCCCAACGGATATATATATAGCGGCACTAGTCGCCGGTTATTTCATCGGATGTTTTCGGTCTCCGAAAACCCCCGCGGGCCTCTCTTCCTCTCCTCTCACCTCAGCCCAACTACTCTACACAGCCCACCTAGGCCTTTCTAACTCCCCCTTCGCTCCGTTGCCGTTGGATCACGATCCGATGGCTCCGGAACGCTCCAAATCCCCCAAACCCTAGGTTTGTCCCTATATAAACGTCCCCCCCCCCTCCAATTTTGCGTCCAAAACCCTAGTGTTTCCACCGTTGCCGCGTCGTGCTTCCACCGTTGCCGCTCCGTGCTTCCACCCTCGCCGCGCCGTGCTTCCACCTCCGCCGTCGCGCCGTGCTTCCATCCGCCACCTCACCTCCTCTCTCCTCCCACCGCGACAGGCCCGCAGCGCCCGGATCGGGCCCGCCCGGGCCCGGATCCCGTCCACCACCGCCGCGATCCCGCAGCTCCCGCTGCCACCCGAGCTCCTCCGCGCCCTGCCTACTTCATCGCTCCGCCGCCCTCTACTCCGGCCGGCGAGCTGCCGCCGGTGAGCACCTCCGACCGGGTTCACGAGCCCCACCGCGCCGCCTCCGTTCCGGTGAGATCCGCCAGCCGCCGCCGTCCTCTGGCTCGCCGCCGGCCATTCCCCGGCGGGGATCCGAGCTACCGTCGCGCTGCTGCCTCCCCGTCCTCCCCGATCCAGGAGGGATCGGGAGGAGCACGACCGGTCCCCCTCCTGGGCCTCCCTCAAGCCAGCGAGCCGGCCCAGGCCTCCCTCAAGCCTTCCTCCAGCAAGGCCGAGGCCCAGGCCCAGATCCCGCCGCGGGTCCAGCTGCCCTGCTGCCTCCTCCGTCCTGGGCCGAGGCCCGCTCTGGTGAGGACACACCCCCCCAGCCTTATCTCTCGCCCGAGCGCGCTTTAGCTAATTTACGCTCTGTTTTTTTCCCTTTGTGTCAAAATCTGCTAAGTCTTTATTTCTGTCAGCATAATGTTGCATCTTTGCATGATGATAACTTTTTGTGTGCTTATCCAAATTGAGTGTATGATATGTCAAAATGATCGTGGTGACATGTACTATGTTTTGTTCCATTGTGTCATGCATGTTTGAGTTCATCTAGATGCTTAAATATCTGTTGCAAGAGTGCTACTTGTTATAAACTGCTGCTACTTGTTATTTTCATGCCATGTTTGAGATGTGATAACTTGGTGCATGTTTATCCAAATGATGCAAATGATATGTCAAAATGTTCATCATGAGATGCTCTACATGTTGGTTGCCATAGCATGCTTGTTTGAGTTCATATTGCCATGTTTATTTATGTTGCAAAAGTGCTTTTGGCTGTTATGTTTTGAAACTTGTTTCGAGATGCTTGGTTGAGGAGCTCGTTGCTATTGATGTGTTCGTCTCCATGTCACATGCTTAGATGTTTTAGAATCTCCATGATGTGCTCTTTGAGGTGGTGCATTTAAATTCCCATGATATGCCTTGTGTTGACTTAAATTTTCTCACAAACATGCCATGACAATATTGCTATTTTAACACTTAGTGAAATTTCACTAAGTCTGGAATCTGTAATATCCGGATGCCATGTTTGCTTGTTTTTCTAGGCAAATCCATGATAGTTTTGGGGTGACTATTGATGATTCCTTGTTGTATATGTTGTTGGCTATCCATCCATGCCCTTACTTGCTCATTTGAGTTGTTATAGCTTATTTACTTCTTGCTCTCAAGTTGCTATAAAATGTTGTGTCAAGTTTTTAGTGTCATGATCAAAATGTTGTAGCTTGTTGCTATTGATCCATGTCTCCTATGGAGATGCTCCAATGGACTTGTTTGCTGTAGGATATGTCTACTCCATGTTCATGCTTCTTATCACCATATTTGAGTGTTGTAGCATATATTTATCATGCTCCAAAGTTGCTATGTGGCTGTTATTTTCAGCTTGTTGTTATATCTTGTTTCATGTGTATCTTTTAGCCCGTTGCTCCGTTTGGAGTGTTCCTTATATGAAACTTGTGTGTTTTTGCATGTAGATTCATAATATCATATTGTTTTCATTGTTTGGAGTGAGTTTGGTTGGTGTTTGGGTGCATCTTGCACCGTTGCCATGTTATGCTTCCTACCTTGTTTTGCTGTGCTTCCTGTATAGACTTGTTATGCTTCCTGTATAGACTTTCTATGCTTCCTGCATATATTTGTCATGCATCATACCTTGCCATGTAATGCATCATATATAAACTTGTGATGTTTTGCTGTGCTTCCTACCTTGCCATGTTTTGCTTCATGTGTACACTTTCTGTGCATCATATGTAGACTTGTCGTGCATCCTACTTGGTAGTGCATATTGTTATGTTCTTGAGTGGTTTGTTTACCGTGTGCTTGCTTCTTCTCGTTAGTGCTTGTTCCGTTGCGTTCGTGAGGATTCGTTCGTCTACCCGTGGTTCTTCTTCAAGGCTTCTTCTTCGTCTTCTTCATGGATCCGTTCTTCTTCCTTGCGGGATCTCAGGCAAGATGACCATACCCTTGGATACCTTTACTATCATTGCCATTGCTTAGTGTCTCGATGCTATCGTTACGTGTCGCGCTACCCATCATTATTGTCAGCCTCTCCTTGTTGCCATGAAACCTCTAACCTTTGAAACCTTCCTAGCAAAACCATTGTTTGGCTATGTTACCTGCTTGCTCAGCCCCTCTTATAGCGTTGTTAGTTGCTGGTGAAGATGAAGATTGTTCCAGGAGGGAACTTGTTGTTGGAATATCACAATATCTATAATTATTATAACACACCTATATACTGGGCATGGGTGGAAGGCTTGGCCTTTTGATCGGTGTTTTGTTCCACTCGTGCCACCTTAGGCGCCGATAAACCGGCATTATGTTCCTTGATTTTGCGTTCCTTACACGATGGGTATATGGGGACCCCTTGACAGTTCGTCTTTGAATAAAACTCCTCCAGCAAGGCCCAACATTGGTTTTAATTTGCTCATAATAACAACTTAATTAATTAATTAAATTGCATAGGGAGTTAGCGCTACCCGAGGAATCTTTCTACATAGCAGGGGGGGCAGTGCTGATGGTATTGGTCCCAAACGGGGAGACTGCGGGGCCACCACGGGGAAACTCAAGGATTGGCTCCCGTAGGATCACCTATCCGGTTGTGGCCTGAGACGAGATACGCGGCTACTATCAGGGTGTCGACACACCGGGAGGTCTTGCTGGACTTGTTTTACCATTGTCGAAATGTCTTGTGCATCGGGATGCCGAGCCTGATCGGATTTCCCTAAGATAAGGGGTGATGATATTATATTTATCACTTCAGCTAATCGTGAGAGCTTGTGATGGGCTAAGTTGGGACACCCCTGCAGGGTTAGGATCTTTCGAAAGTCGTGCCCGCGGTTATGTGGCGGATTGGAATTTGTTAATGTCCGGTTGTAGAAAACTTGACAGAGGATCCGAAGTAAAACACACAACTGTGTGAGTAACCGTGACTGTCTCTTTTCACTTTGAGAAGAGAACACGGTCGGGTTATGTTTGTCTCGTATGTAGTTCAGGATCTCTAGCGATCACTACTAGTTGCGACCGTTTGCGTAGATGCTCATCTTATTCTTGTACTCGTAAGTTAGCCACCATATATTTTGCTTAGCCGCTGCTCCAACCTCGCCACTTTACCTCTTCCTACCTATTAAGCTTTGATAGTCTTGTTACCCATGGTTATGGGATTGCTGAGTCCTCGTGGCTCACAGATACTACAACAACAGTTGCAGGTGCAGGTTTCCGATGTCTTGACGTGAGAGCGTTGTTCTTTTGTTGGAGTTCTTCTTCTTCAGTCTTGGGTTAGGTTCCGGGTCAGCAGCCTGGGATAGCAGATGGATGTCTTTGTGCTTTTATTGTTTGTATCCGTAGTCGGATACTTGTATTGATGTTGTTGTATTCATGTGACTTGTATGTATTGTTGTATCCCCCATGTATGTATGTAATGGTACGATGTAATGATATCCATCTTGCTAAGCGCCCGAAATGCGGTTGTGCCCCAATCACGTAAGTGTCACGTGATCGGGATAGAATCGCATCTTGGGCCTGACAGTTCATCACGAAGTTCTACTAACTTGGTGATAATGTCTAGAGAACTTTGTCAATTACTATATTATCAGGAAGATTAACTCCCACTTGATTCAAGCAATTGTAGTACCCAGACAATCTGAGCACATGCTCACTAGTTGAGCTATTGTCCTCCATCTTGTAGGCAATGTACTGTCAGAGGTCTTATACCTCTCATCACGGGCATGAGTATGAAATACTAATTTCAACTCTTGGAACATCTCATATGCTCCGTGGCATTCAAAAAGTTTTTGAAGTCCCGGTTATAAGCCGTAAAGCATGGCGCACTAAACTATCAAGTAGTCATCATACCGAGCTTGTCAAACGTTCATAACATCTGCATCTTCTCCTGCAATAGGATCGTCACCTAGCGGTGCATCAAGGACATAATACTTCTGTGCAGCAATGAGGATAATCGTTAGATCACGGACCTAGTCCGCATCATTGCTACTAACATCTTTCAACTTATATTTCTCTAGGAACATATAAAATAAACGGGGAGCTATATCGCGAGCTATTGATCTACAACACAGATATGCTAATACTACCAGGACTAAGTTCATGATAAATTAAAGTTCAATTACTTAAGAACTCCCACTTAGATAGACATCCCTCCGGTCATCTAAATGATCGCGTGATCCAAATCAACTAAACCATGTCCGATCATCACGTGAGATGGAGTAGTTTCAATGGTGAACATCTTATGTTGATCATATCTACTATATGATTCACACTCGACCTTTCGGTCTCTAGTGTTCCGAGGCCATATCTACATATGCTAGGCTCGTCAAGTTTAACCCGAGTATTTTGCGTGTGGAAAACTGGCTTACACCCGTTGTATTTGAACGTAGAGCTTATCACACCCGATCATCACGTGGTGTCTCGGCACGACAAACTTTCGCAACGGTGCATACTCGGGGAGAACACTTATACCTTGAAATTTTGTAAGGGATCATCTTATAATGCTACCGTCGTACTAAGAAAAATAAGAAGAATAATAAGATAAACATCACATGCAATCAAAATATGTGACATGATATGGCCATCATCATCTTGTGCTTTTTATCTCCATCTCCAAAGCACCGTCATGATCACCTTCGTCACCGGCGCGACACCTTGATCTCCATCGTAGCATCGTTGTCGTCTCGCCAACTATTGCTTCCACGACTATCGCTACCGCTTAGTGATAAAGTAAAGCAATTACATGGCGATTGCATTTCATACAATAAAGCGACAACCATATGGCTCCTGCCAGTTGCCGATAACTTTACAAAACATGATCATCTCATAGAAAACCGTATAACTCATCATGTCTTGACCATATCACATCACAACATGCCCTGCAAAAACAAGTTAGACGTCCTCTACTTTGTTGTTGCAAGTTTTACGCGGCTGCTACGGGCTTAGCAAGAACCATTCTTACATACGCATACAAAACCACAACGATATTTCATCAAGTTTGTGTTGTTTTAACCTTTACAAGGACCGGGCGTAGCCACACTTGATTCAACTAAAGTTGGAGAAACTGACACCCGCTAGCCACCTGTGTGCGAAGCACGTCGGTAGAACCAGTCTCGCGTAAGCGTACGCGTAATGTCGGTCCGGGCCGCTTCATCCAACAATACCGCCGAATCAAAGTATGACATGCTGGTAAGCAGTATGACTAGCATCGTCCACAACTCACTTGTGTTCTACTCGTGCATATCATCTACGCATAGACCTGGCTCATGATGCCACTGTTGGGGAACATAGTATTTTCAAAAATTTCCTACGATCACGCAAGATCTATCTACTAGAAGCATAGCAACGAGAGGGGAGAGTGTGTCTACGTACCCTCTTAGACCGAGAGTGGAAGCGTCTAGTGACGTGGTTGATGTAGTCGAACTTCTTCGCGATCCAACCGATCAAGCACCGAACGTACGGAGCCTCCGCGTTCAGCACACGTTCAGCTTGATGACGTACCACGAGCTCTTGATCCAGTAGAGCCTCACGGGAGAGTTTCGTCAGCACGACGGCGTGGTGACGGAGATGATGAAGCTACCGACGCAGGGCTTCGCCTAAGCACTGCAACGGTATGACCGAGGTGTGTTTCTGTGGAGAGGGGCACCGCACACGGTTGGGAGAGATCAACTGATCAACTTGTGTGTCTATGGGGTGCCTCTACCCCCGTATATAAAGGACTGGAGGAGGGGGAGGGCCTGCCCTCTCTATGGCGCGCCCTAGGGAAGTCCTACTCCCACCGGGAGTAGGATTCCCCCTTTCCTAGTAGAACTAGGAGTCCTTCCAAGTAGTAGGAGTAGGAGAGAAGGAAGGGAAAAGAGAAGAGAAGGAAGGAGGGGGCGCAGCCCCTCCCCCTAGTCCAATTCGGACTAGCCTTGGGGGGTTGCGTAGCCTTCTCTCTTTCTTTCCCCTAAAGCCCAATAAGGCCCATATACTCCCCGGCGAATTCCCGTAACTCTCTGGTACTCCGAAAAATACCCGAATCACTCAGAACCTTTCCGATGTCCAAATATAGTCGTCCAATATATCAATCTTTACGTCTCGACCATTTCGAGACTCCTCGTCATGTCCCCGATCTCATCCGGGACTCCGAACTACCTTCGGTACATCAAAACTCATAAACTCATAATACCGATCATCATCAAACGTTAAGCGTGCGGACCCTACGAGTTCGAGAACTATGTAGGAATGACCGAGACTCATCTCCGGTCAATAACCAATAGTGGAACCTGGATGCTCATATTGGCTCCTACATATTCTACGAAGATCTTTATCGATCAAACCGCATAACAACATACGTTGTTCCCTTTGTCATCGGTATGATACTTGCCCGAGATTCGACCGTCGGTATCTCAATACCTAGTTCAATCTCGTTACCGGCAAGTCTCTTTACTCGTTCCATAATACATCATCCCGTGACTAACTCATTAGTCATTTGCTTGCAAGGCTTATTATGATGTGTATTACCGAGAGGGCCCAGAGATACCTCTCCGACACTCAGAGTGACAAATCCTATTCTTGATCTATGCCAACACCACGAACACCTTCGGAGACACCTGTAGAGCATCTTTATAATCACCCAGTTACGTTGTGACGTTTGATAGCACACAAGGTGTTCCTCCGGTATTCGGGAGTTGCATAATCTCATAGTCATAGGAACATGTATAAGTCATGAAGAAAGCAATAGCAGTAAAACTAAACGATCATAGTGCTAAGCTAACGAATGGGTCTTGTCCATCACATCATTCTCCTAATGATGTGATCCCTTTGATCAAATGACAACTCATGTCTATGGCTAGGAAACATAACCATCTTTGATCAATGAGCTAGTCTAGTAGAGGCATACTAGGGACACTCTGTTTTGTCTATGTATTCACACATGTACTAAGTTTCCGGTTAATACAATTCTAGCATGAATAATAAACATTTATCATGATATAAGGAAATAAATAATAACTTTATTATTGCCTCTAGGGCATATTTCCTTCAATCGGGACATCCACCTTGATCTTGGGCAGAACCTTCCGGGGCTTGGCGGTGGTGACCTTGGGTTGCTTGGGCGCCTTTTCGGATGGGTCGGGAGTGGCCGTACGAGCCCGCTTTTGCACCTGGGAACTGGAGGGGCCCGCTCGAGAGCGCACAACCCCTGGGTCGTGCTTTTCCTTGGAGCGCTCGATGACCCTCAACCGTAAGGGATCTGTTGCAGCGTTTTCGATAAGTAAGAGTGTCGAACCCAACGAGGAGCAGAAGGTATTGATAAGCGATTCTGAGCAAGAAATTACTGCAAGCACTGAAATATAACTTTTAGGGGTTTTCTCGATATAAGCAAAAGGAATGTAAAGACAAGTAATGTAAAAGGTACTGAAAGTAACACGTGGCCCAATCCCTTCTTAGCAAAGGAGAGGCCTAGCAACTGAATTTATAAAGACTAAAGCGTTCTTGAGGACACACGGGAGAGGTAGTCATGTGCTTTCGCCAAATTCCGTATCGATACTATGTTATGTGTTGATAAGTGTTGAGTGGGTGGATCTATGCTAGTGCACTATCTAGACTAAGAATGATTGCACTCTTATGATTAAACACCTTGCAAGCATCCGCAAATACAAGATAGAATTTAAGGCAAAAGCCTAACCATAGCAATACGATCGAGGATCCATTATTCCCTTATGCAAAAGCGTGCGAACTGGGGTTCAGGTTTCTGTCACTCCGGCAACCCACCATAAGCATTCTTTATACACAATGTATTCTCCTAGGTCCTTAATAAGGCGAAGTGTTGGGTGTTCGACTCACACAACACCACTAGTAGAATGACAACGCAACTTAAGTACCAAACAACACATATTACTTCAACAGCATATGACTACTAACAACAAGACTTCCCCCATGTCCTCAAGAACTAAGGTAACTACTCACAAAACATAAAAGAGATCATGATCAGTGGGGATAAATATGTGATAAACAATCTGGACATAATAATATTTCTCCAACAAAACTCAATAGCATTCACCACAAAGTAGTAATCAACACCAACGGAGTAAAGGGGATAGGTAGTACGAGTTACAACACGAGTTGCGATGGTAAGATGAGATTTGGATGAAGATGGAGATGGTGCTGGTGTTGGGGATGATGTTGATGATGATCTCGATGATGCCCGTGACGATGGTGATGACGATGGCGACAATCTCCCCTTCCGGGAGGTGATCTCCCCGGCGGAATCTGCCCACCGGAGATGCCCTTTTCTTCTCTGCAGGTTTCCGCCTCGAAGCGGCGGCGGAACTCCGTAAAAAGTCCCGTGCCTAGGGTTTTCGGGGGACGGAGAACATATATGCAAAAGGGGGCGACCAGAGGCGGGCCAGGGGCTCCAGGCGCCCCCCGGCGCGGCCAGGGGGGCGCCCCCAGGCCGCCTGGGCACACTGTGGCCCCCCTCTGACTTCCCTTTTGCATGTCTTCGTTATTCGTCTGAAAAATACCTCCCGTCAATTTTCAGGTAATTTGGAGGTGTTCTTCTTCAGCAACTCAGCATCCACTTTTTCCTGCTGAATCCTGCGTCTGCTGTTTCGGTATCGGAAAGTTGCAAACTGTGTAAAATAGACCAAAACAACATAAGAACATCATCATAACGTGAAATATATCAATGAATAAGGATAAATTATAATACAAAATAGTGATGCATTTTGGACGTATCAACACCCCCAAGCTTAGACCTCGCTTGTCCCCAAGCGAATGTGAACTCGGTAAACCTGTCCACAAGTTTAGAGAGTGAAGTGTCGATAAATAGAATACGGACAAGAAGCATCATAGTCTCTTCACCAACTCAAATATCCTCCGCAGCAATCTTCAACTCATAAGGCTCTTATGAAAGAGTGTCAACACTTATATTCGAAAGTAGGACCAATGGAAACTCATTATATCATGGCAAACATGTCCTTTGGTCAAAGAACAACAAATAATTTTAACTTTTGCTTTTGATGGGATTAATTGAAGCTTTTTGAAATAACAAGTTAATAAGCAAGAAGTGAAAGTGTTAACACGAAGGAAGATATTTGCCTTAGCTGGGCATGACAAACAACTTACTTATCAAATGATAATGTCAACAAGGATATGATATGACAAATCTTAATGCAGCTTTATATGAATGAATCCTTATGAACATCAAACGTCTGCTCTCTTTGAGAAATAGAGGGAATTAGAAATAACTGACTCAACTTAAAATTAAAAGATAGGCCCTACTCTAGGGTAGTAGGGAAAACTCATGTGCTATCCTCAAATCAAACAGAATGAAAACAAGTTTTTGAGAGGTGCATGATTCATCAACGAATGCTAATAGATAACTCAATTACTTCTTGAACTGGACAAGTTTCGAGGAACGGCTCCCGTATGAGGACGATAACATCCTCTTATTCTCCTTTGTTTATCACTGCCAAAGTTTTCTGATTTCTCATGAACAAAGCGTGAAGGAGGGTTTGTTTGTTATATTATTTTTAAGCCGGGCGCACTCAATGCCAGTTCCTTTTCGTATTATGGGTTTGCACATTATACATGCAATCCCGGTGTGAAGCTTGTCCAACTCAAAAAGGTCATGAATTAGCTACTACTTCCTCATGAGCTAAAGCAGAGGCACAAAATAAAAGATTTTGAACATTTAAGGATAACACATAAATTATATACTTTAGGAGGTGGTAGTGGAGTACCACGAGTAGGTAGGTATGGTGGACTCATATGGAAGGTATTGGCTTAAGGGTATGGACGCACAAGCAGAATTCCGCTTAGTACAGAGTTAGGCTAGCAAAGGTTTTGAACGAGCAGACAACTGATGATGACTAAGATGCAAAGCAATATAAAGCCTGAACATTGAAATAAACATAACACATCAAGTTGTCTTCCTTGTCAACATAACACTTCGAGCATAATAACATAAAGGTTTTGGCTATGTTGATACTTTAAGAACATCATGCTTGTTGTTATGACCAAAGCTATGTTTGCCAAGATTAAATAAAGTTTCATAGCCATACCTGACATAAGGTCAATACTCCCCATAAGAATCATCATATAAGGTCGATTGCGTGAAGAGAATACCGAGTGCAGCAAAAAGGAACCGATAAACTTCTCATTAATATTCCATCATAAACGACTCCACACACACGGATACAATTCTTCACCAAAGGGGTGATAGACCTCAATGCACACACCTATCTCATATAATAACCTCCCTAGACATGATACGACTCTACTTGACTTCTGAAAGACAAAAGGTAAAAGATAAAGATACCGGGCACTCCCCCAAGCTTGGAACAAGCCAAGGGAATGCCATTACCCACGGAGATTTCACCCATACTTGTTGGCGTTAATCACGTAGTCCTTGGCGAAACGCTTCCATGGATATCTTGCTAAAGTCTCTTGTGAGAGGCTCATCTCCTGAATCCTGCATTCAGCACCCAAACTCATGCGCATAAATCTTAGTTCATACTCACAGTTCTGGTTATATAAATCATTAATTTGCCCTTGGAGTTCTATAATTCTGTCTTCAGACGCGGCGATTCTTTCCCACATCTCCTTCATCTCCTTCAGAAAGTAGTTCTTCAGCTCGTTGGTGATGTCAAAGTTGGCTTCGACACCACGCTCGGTCATCTTCTTGTACTTGAAGACTTCTTGCTCCACTTCTTCCAGCCTGGCCTGGACGCTCCCCTCCTTGATGGGTCCCTTCAGATCTTCTTGATGAAGGACGCCTTCCTTCATCTGAACAACTTGAGGGTGCTTCTTCACCTCAGCGAGGTAAGGGTTGATGACGTTGACGACGAATGTGTCCTTGGGGGAACTTGGAGAAGCCATGGCACCTAAATTTAGCTGAAAGATTTCCTGGCAGAAACAGATCGAAGAGAAAACACGCGAAATCGCAAGATACGTTGCCGGAACACCCCGAGCAAATATATAGGAAAAATTTATGCACAGAAAGGAAGGTAACGGACCAAAGCAGGGTCGGAGACGGCCTCCAGGGTGTCCAGGCGGCCTGCCGGCGCGGCCCAGGGGGGGCACGCCAGGGGGGCGCCTGGACTCCCTGGTGGTCGTCTCCGGCTCCACTTCGACTCAGAATTTTACTAATTTTACAAAAACTTGTAATACGGAACTTTTATGATGGTTTGCGGTGTTTTCTTACCGTACTACATACCTTTTCTTTATTCTGCTTCTGCTGGCGTCTGAAACAGGGCTGCAACATGTTCCTCGTGGGTTGTTGTGTATATTATATTCACATCAACATCGACAGGGTCTCCTGCTATGTAGTGTTTAAGTATTTGCCCATTCACAACTTGAGGTTTGGTGCCTTCAAAATTATTAATCTTAATTGCACCAGACCGATAAACTTCTTCAATATGAAATGGTCCTTCCCACCTGGAAAGTAGTTTACCTGGAAAAAACCTGAAACGGGATCTAAACAACAAAACTTTATCACCAACATTAAATTCACGTTTCAGAATCTTCGTATCATGCCACCTTTTTACCTTTTCCTTGAACATTTTAGCGTTCTCGTAAGCTTCACTTCTCCATTCATCTAGAGAAGTCAAGTTCATGAGACGCTTCTCACCAGCTAGTTTTGGGTCAACGTTAAGCTCTCTAACAGCCTAGAAAGCTTTGTGCTCTAGCTCTAATGGCAAATGGCAAGCCTTGCCATATACCATCTTATAGGGGGACATGCCCATGGGGTTTTTGTAAGCAGTTCTATATGCCCACAAAGTATCTCCTAATTTATTTGACCAATCCTTCCTATTTCTGTTTACTGTTTTCTGCAAGATCAACTTAATCTCTCTATTGGTAAGCTCAACTTGCCCACTAGTTTGAGGATGATACGGTGAAGCAATTCTATGATTAACATCGTATTTAGCCAGAGCTTTTCTAAAAGCTCCGTGCGTGAAGTGTGATCCTCCATCGGTCATGAGATACCTTGGTACACCAAACCTAGGAAAAATTACATCTTTAAGCATTTTCAAAGATGTTTTGTGATCAGCACTTTCAGTGGGGATTGCTTCAACCCACTTGGTCACATAATCAACAGCTACTAAAATGTGAGTGTACTTGTGCGAAGAAGGAAAAGGACCCATAAAATCAAAACCCCAACAATCGAAAGGTTCAATCACTAGTGAGTAATTCATAGGCATCTCATTCCTTCTACTAATGTTACCAACTCTCTGACATTTATCACAAGCTAAAACATAATTTCTAGCATCTTTAAAGAGAGTAGGCCAATAAAAACCTGATTGAAGAACCTTATGTGCAGTCCTCTCACCGGCATGATGTCCTCCATAGGGACTATCATGACACCGTCGGAGAACGTCCTTCTGCTCATGTTCCGGAATGCATCTTCTAACGATCCCGTCGGGACCTTCTTTGAAAAGATGTGGGTCATCCCAAAAGTAGTGCCTCAAATCATGAAAGAACTTCTTCCTTTGCTGAAATGTTAGACCTGGAGGCAAATACTTCGCAACAATAAAATTAGCATAATCTGCATACCAAGGGTCGGAAAGAGGTTGTATTTTTACAACGGCAAGTTGCTCATCTGGAAAACTATCGTTAACTGGGATGGGGTCATGCGGTATATCTTCCATTCTTGAAAGATTGTCCGCTACCGGATTGTCTTCCCCTTTCCTATCAACAATCTGCAAATCAAATTCTTGGAGAAGGAGTACCCATCTGATAAGCCTTGGCTTGGCATCCTTCTTTGTCATAAGATATTTAATGGCAGCATGATCAGTATGAATAATAACTTTGGAATCAACAATATACTGCCTAAACTTATCACAAGCAAAAACTACAGCTAAGAATTCCTTCTCAGTAGTAGCATAATTTCTTTGAGCACTATCAAGGGTTTTACTAGCATAATGTATAACATTCAATTTCTTATCAACTCTTTGTCCTAAAACAGCTCCAACAGCAAAATCACTTGCATCACACATAATCTCAAAAGGTAAATTCCAGTCAGGTGGTTGTACTATAGGAGCAGTTATTAAAGCTTTCTTAAGGACTTCAAAAGCTTCCTTACAATTTTCATCAAACGCAAAAGGAACATCCTTCTAGAGAAGATTAGTGAGGGGTCTCGAGGTTTTAGAAAAGTCTTTAATAAATCTTCTATAAAAACCTGCATGACCGATAAAACTGCAAATACCTTTGATGTCCCTTGGATAGGGCATCCTCTCAATAGCTTCGATCTTGGCTTTCTCCACTTCAATTCCCCTTTCGGAAATCTTGTGACCAAGAACAATTCCTTCATTAACCATAAAGTGGCACTTCTCCCAGTTGAGTACCAAATTTGTCTCCTCGCATCTCTGCAAAACTTTATTAAGGTTGTGAAGACAATGGTCAAATGAAGTTCCATAGACGGAGAAATCGTCCATGAAGACTTCCATAATATCCCCGCAGAAACCATGAAAGATAGCAGACATACACCTTTGAAAAGTAGCAGGGGAATTACATAAACCAAAAGGCATACGTCTGTAAGCATAAGTACCAAAAGGACAAGTAAAAGTGGTCTTCTCTTGATCGGCAGTGTTAACATGAATTTGAGAGAAGCCAGAATAACCATCGAGATAACAAAAGTGGGTATTTTTGGATAACCTTTCAAGCATTTGGTCGATGAACGGCAATGGGTAGTGATCCTTCCTGGTTGCCTTGTTCAACTTCCTGTAATCAATACACATTCTATATCCAATAATAATTCTCTGAGGTATTAGTTCATTTTTATCATTAGGAACCACAGTTGTACCTCCTTTCTTAGGAACACAATGCACCGGACTTACCCACTTACTGTCAGCTATAGGGTAGATGATACATGCGGCTAGAAGCTTGAGAATCTCAGTTCTCACGACATCCATCATCTTCGGGTTCAACCGTCGTTGATGATCAACAACTGGTTTAGCATCAGGCTCAAGGTTGATAGTATGTTGACAGATAGATGGACTAATCCCCTTAAGGTCATCAAGGGTGTAGCCAATTGCGCCTCGGTGTTTACGAAGTACTTCCAATAATCGTTCTTCTTCATATCCTGAAAGGTTAGAATTGATAATAACAGGATATACTTTCTTTTCATCTAAATAAGCATACTTGAGCGTATCGGGAAGAGGTTTAAGATCGAACACCGGGTCTTCTTTTGGTTTTGATAAAATTCCCAAAGGTTCAACCGGAAGGTTGTGCTTTAGGATAGCAGGTTGTCTCAAGAATATTTCATCTAGTTCATTTCTTTCCTGCATATGCAAATCATTCTCGTGGTCCTCCATGTATTGTTTCAAAGGATCATCAGGGGGAATAGCAATAGAGGCAATACTTTCAATAATTTTATCATCACTAGGTGAATCAGTACCACGAGGCTGCTTAGAGAACTTAGAAAAATTAAATTCATATGGCTCACCATCGAATTCAACAGAAACTTTACCTTTCTTGCAATCTATTATAGCTCCACAAGTTCTAAGAAAAGGTCTACCAAAAATGATGGGACAAAAATTGTCCCTGGCTGAACCAAGTACCAGAAAGTCGGTAGGATATTTTACCTTTCCACATAGGACTTCAACGTCCCTCACAATTCCGATAGGAGAGATAGTTGATCTATTTGCAAGATGAATAGTAACATCAACTTCTTCAAGTTCACATGGTGCTGGTCTCTATTCTTTTTAAAAGAATCAACGTGAGAGGCAAAGTTCTTACATAAATCAATCACTAGATGGGAATCAAGACCAATCTTAGAGCAAAAAGTATTGAAGTAATCAGTTTCCACATAGCTCTCAATATAATCATGTTCATAATTTATAGCGGGTTCAATACCTTTATCAATTTCCCAATCTTCAGTATTCCTTTGGATTCTTTCAAGGAGATCCCACCTTTCTTCAACACTCTTCTTCTGAAATACCCCACTAGAGGAGGCATCCAGCATCTCCTTATCCTGACGAGAAAGCCTGGCATAAAAATTTGTAAGTATAATTTCCTTGGGAAGCTTATGAATTGGGCATTTGAGATTAGAGACTTCAGTCTCCCCCAAGCTTGAGCAATGCTTTCTCCGTCACGAGACCTAAAGTTATATATATAATTCATGTCTCGATGAATTTCATGAAGAGGATAAAACTTAGTATAGAAAAGAGACATAAGCTCCTGCCAGTCCAGCAAGTGTGAGTTATCGAGAAGCCCATACCAATCTGAAGCTTTATCTATAAGGGATACGACAAATAATTTCCTCATGACAAACTCCCTCGATACACCTGCAAGCTTAAATAATGAACATAGTCGTGACAAATATAGCAAGTGTTCACCGGGATGTCTGTCTCCTGCATAACGATTAGCCAAAACATAATTGATAATGCCAGCTGGTATTTTATAAGGCACAATTTCAGTAGGGGAGGATCAACCACCACAGGTGTGGGGCGTCTTCCCGCAAGCAACGCTCCAATAATAGGGTTATCCATAAGGACAAAGAGCAGCAATAGCAAAAAATAAAAACAGAATTATAAAAAAACTTTCTTACCAGTTTCACTTTACCAATAGCGCTACGCTCCCCGGCAACGGCGCCAGAAAACGGTACTTGATGACCCTCAACCGTAAGGGATCTGTTGCAGCGTTTTCGATAAGTAAGAGTGTCGAACCCAACGAGGAGCAGAAGGTATTGATAAGCAATTCTGAGCAAGAAATTACTGCAAGCACTGAAAGATAACTTTTAGGGGTTTTCTCGATATAAGCAAAAGGAATGTAAAGACAAGTAATGTAAAAGGTACTGAAAGTAACACGTGGCCCAATCCCTTCTTAGCAAAGGAGAGGCCTGGCAACTGAACTTATAAAGACTAAAGCGTTCTTGAGGACACACGGGAGAGGTAGTCATGTGCTTTCGCCATATTCTGTATCGATACTATGTTATGTGTTGATAAGTGTTGAGTGGGTGGATCTATGCTAGTGCACTCTCTAGACTAAGATGAATGCACTCTTATGATTAAACACCTTGCAAGCATCCGCAAATACAAGATAGAATTTAAGGCAAAAGCCTAACCATAGCAATACGATCGAGGATCCATTATTCCCTTATGCAAAAGCGTGTGAACTGGGGTTCAGGTTTCTGTCACTCCGGCAACCCACCATAAGCATTCTTTATACACAATGTATTCTCCTAGGTCCTTAATAAGGCGAAGTGTTGGGTGTTCGACTCACACAACACCACTAGTAGAATGACAACGCAACTTAAGTACCAAACAACACATATTACTTCAACAGCATATGACTACTAACAACAAGACTTCCCCCATGTCCTCAAGAACTAAGGTAACTACTCACAAAACATAAAAGAGATCATGATCAGTGGGGATAAATATGTGATAAACAATCTGGACATAATAATATTTCTCCAACAAAACTCAATAGCATTCACCACAAAGTAGTAATCAACACCAATGGAGTAAAGGGGATAGGTAGTACGAGTTACAACACGAGTTGCGATGGTAAGATGAGATTTGGATGAAGATGGAGATGGTGCTGGTGTTGGGGATGATGTTGATGATGATCTCGATGATGCCCGTGACGATGGTGATGACGATGGCGACGATCTCCCCTTCCGGGAGGTGATCTCCCCGGCGGAATCTGCCCACCGGAGATGCCCTTTTCTTCTCTGCAGGTTTCCACCTCGAAGCGGCGGCGGAACTCCGTAAAAAGTCCCGTGCCTAGGGTTTTCGGGGGACGGAGAACATATATGCAAAAGGGGGCGACCAGAGGTGGGCCAGGGGCTCCAGGCGCCACCCCGGCGCGGCCAGGGGGGGCGCGCCCCCAGGCCGCCTGGGCACCCTGTGGCCCCCCTCTGACTCCCCTTTTGCATGTCTTCGTTATTCGTCTGAAAAATACCTCCCGTCAATTTTCAGGTAATTTGGAGGTGTTCTTCTTCAGCAACTCAGCATCCACTTTTTCCTGCTGAATCATGTGTCTGCTGTTTCGGTATCCGAAAGTTGCAAACTGTGTAAAATAGACCAAAACAACATAAGAACATCATCATAACGTGAAATATATCAATGAATAAGGATAAATTATAATACAAAATAGTGATGCATTTTGGACGTATCAGCGCTTCTCGCCACGGGGAGGTGACTCGACCTCCTCCGCGCTGCTGGAGTCCTCGCTCTCCTCTCCGGTCTCTTCGTCGGACTTCCACTCGGAGACGTCGCCCGCGCCCTCTTCGCCCTCCTGGACCTGATCCCCGTTGGGCACCGAGTACATTTAGGTGTAGATCTACAGAAAAGAAGGATTAGCCAAATGTCAGTCAGACTCATCAAGACAATTGCAAGCAAGGAACAAGAACATCACTCGGAAGTCAAGGCCAGACATTGTCAGGAAGATGGTCGGCGTCGAATGGGAGAACCCTTCCGGACCCCCTGGGGTTGTCTTTGTTCCCCGTGATGCACTTCAGGCACTGCGCCACCGTCTTCACGTCCGCTGCCTCTGGGTGGACTCGTGACGATTCGTCGACGCCGGAATACAGCCACATCGGGTGGTCTCGAGCTTGGAGAGGCTGGATCCTCCGCATGAGGTACACCTCAAGCAGGTCCAGCCCTGTGACCCCGTCGCGGACCAACTGGACGACCCGTTCCACCAGCATGTCCACTTCAGCCCACTCGGCCCGACTCAGAACCAATGACGGAGGCTGGCTGGCTTGACCAAGAGAGAAGAGAGGAAGCCTGGTCGACTGACCAGGAGTCGGACTGTCCTTATAATAGAACCAAGTCGACTGCCAGCCCCGAACTGACTCTGGGAGAATCATAGCAGGAAAAGCACTCCTATTCCTAAGCTGGATGCCTAGCCCGCCGCACACCTGGATGATGTGCGTCTTTTCATCACTCGGATTCGCCTTCTTGACGGTTTGCGAGCGACAAGTGAAGATATGTTTGAACAAGCCCCAGTGCGGCCGACAGCCGAGGAAGTTCTCACACATCGAGATAAACGCAGCCAAGAAAGTAATGGAGTTAGGCGTGAAATAGTGCAGCTGGGCGCCGTAAAAAATCAGGAAGGCGCGAAAGAAAGGGTGCGGGGGCATGGAGAAACCTCGGTCGACGTGAGTCGCGAGGAGGACGCACTCACCCTCCCGCGGCTGAGGCTCGAGCTCGCCTTCCGGCACCCGCCAGGAGCCGCGGGCGACCAAGACCTCCTCCTCCAGCTCCTCCATGTCCTCCATTGTAATGGTTGACCTAATCCAATCCCCCTGGATCCAGCCAGGAGGGAGCCCGGACCTCGACGATGCCCCGCCGCGGCCGAACCGCTTCGCTTTCCCCGCCGCTGCCTTCTTTGAGCGCTCCAACGCCGCGGTCTTGTCCTTGCCCATGGCATGCGAGCTGGCGTCGGCCGAGAAGAAGAAGGAAAGAGCAGAAGCGCGGCGGAGGGACAGAGATAAGGAAGCAGGAGATGGGCGCACAATGCCCTCGCCTCGGCCACGGCGCGCATTTATAACGCAGCGGTCGAGTGGCTGACCGGTGGCCCCGAGCAACCCCGTCAAATCCCGCGACGGACGCACGCGCTGTACGTGGTGAAAAAGGCGGCGCGAGGATCGAGGCGTCCAAGCATATCCGATCCGATTGTCGCGGCACGACCCGTCCCGCGCGCTTCCCCAAATTTCGAAATCCCGCAAAATCCGGCGACCAGAGAACAACCAATCCCGTCGAAAACTACGCACGCCAACAGCGCTCGCCGCCTCGCGCAAAGTTCAGTCGACGGTTAACACAACAAACACACTCGACCGTTCCAGAATCGATTAAGGCGACCAAGACGAGATTAAAAAAACAGCCTGGTCCGCAAGCTCAGAGAATACCACCCCAAGGGCGTCGAACCCGGACTAAGGCTCTCTTCAGCACTCTCTCCCGCTCAAGCATCAATCCATTCGGGGGCTACTGATGAGGTTACATACCTAGGCTAGGGTCACAGGCCTGACCAAGATACCCCACCCAAGGTCACTACCCCAGAAGATTAAAAGATAAAACCGATGATGATAAGGACAGTCGACTAAGACGGCCCAAGAGGACATCCCACTCGACTGAACACCACATACCAGATGACTCAACTTCACTCGACCCATCCAAGGCACTCGACCCCCGAAGGTCAAAGGTCCCTTAGGACAGCAACGGTCTGGAATTTACTCGCTGCAGTGAATGCCTTTATTACTCTTTACTGCGGACGTTATCAATAACGTCCGCCTTTATGTACATTGAACCCTTAGTAACGTGGAGCATGGCTGGGGTATTGGCGCACTATATAAGCCACCCCCTCCTCCAGTACAAGGGTTCGCATCCCCTGTAACACACACACATATACTCATTTCAGTCGACCGCCTCCGGGCACCGAGGCATAGGGTTGTTACTTACTCCGAGAAGGGCCTGAACTCGTAAAACACCTTGTGTACAACTTCACCATAGCTAGTGCCTTGCCTCCTCATACGTACCCCCTACTCGTATTGTCAGACTTAGAACCATGACACCGGGCTATCACAATATATTGATACGAAAATTAATTACTCTCTATTAGTGATCTGTTGTTGTATCATAATAATTATAGTTGTTGGTAATTTATTTGCCATGATTCATGCTAATCTAATTATAAACAATCAACCGATACAATATGTAATAATTCCATAATTCAAACCCCAAAATTACACCATAAAATATGTTTCAATGCGTGCTCTAGAAAAGGCCGAATCCGCTTTCATAAGAAAGTACGCTGGTCGAATAACTGGAACCTTTACGCAAATTTAGTGTTTTTCTTTACAAGTATTCAAGTGGAGTTTGGATTCTTGCCTACTAAACATAGTTGAGAGTTACAAAATTATGATTTTTATTTTATTTTCTAAACATCTATCGGTCCCTTCTTTTAAAAGGAAAAATAAATAAATAAAGCATGCTATGTTTCTCCTGACGGAAAAAAAAGGAAATCTAGTAGTTTGTTTGGGCCAACATGACGCTTTTGGGCCTGAATGCTGCTATTGGTCTGCAAGTGGGTACGCCGCTTGATGCCTAACCCGAGAATCCCATTCCTCCAGCCCAGTCGACAGAGGTAGGCGGCGCCGCTACCGGCCGCCGCTGCAGATCCCGCCGCCGTGCTTTGACTATGTGGCGCGTCGGAAGGTCGCCGCCGCCATGCCGTGTCGATCTGTCGCGTCGGAAGGTCTCCTCGTATCAGGTACGCGAAGAGAAGCATTCATAATCCACCATCGCAGCCATTTCTCCATTAAATCTGCGTGTCTCAGGCCTCACTCTTCTGCCCCAGATGCCGACGGTGGATAGCCTCACCGACGACCTCCTCGTCGAGATCCTCTCCCGTCTCCCCGTCAAGTCGCTCCGCCGCTGCATGTGCGTCTCCCGGACCTGGCAGGGCATCATCTCGCACCCGCACAACCAAAGGCAGCTGCCCCAGACCCTCGATGGTTTCTTCTACGTGCCCGAGAGCGAGCCGGCGCCAGCTCCCAGTTTCACCAACGTCACCGGGACAGGCCGCCCTCTGGTCTCTCCTCTCTCCGATTTCCTGCCCCAGCACCAGAGCATCTCCCTGCTGTCCTGCTGCAACGGCCTCCTCCTCTGCCGCTGCTGGGAAGGCCAGGACGGCTTCCATTACGTCGTGTGCAATCCGGCGACGGAGGAGTGGGCCCGGTTGCCCGACTCCGTCAATGCCGGCACCGAGTGCATGGCACGTCTGGCTTTTGACCCCGCCGTGTCGGATCACTTCCATGTGTTTGAGTTCTCCGAAGATCACGACATCAGCCATGCCGGAATGGAGGTGTATTCCTCTAAAACAGGGGGATGGGTTCACAAGGAGAACGGATGGATTGATACGGAAGATGATGAAGCATTTGTTTCCCTTATTGGTCATCACTCGGGAGATGTGTTTCTTAACGGCTGTCTGCATTTTCTCACCATGGATGATGATATAGCCGTGGTGGACACCGAGGGGAAAACGTGGAGGAAGATACCTGTCCCTGAACTTGGCACTGTTGGTCTCATTCAGAAGTCTCAGGGTTGTTTGCATTTTGTCAATTTTCTTGAAACTGACGATGGTATGGTTCAACTGGTGGTTTATGTTCTTGAGAACTACCGCAGTCAAGAATGGATATTGAAGCATAGCACTGACGCTTCATATATATTTGGAGAGAGAGAGATTGATCTTATACAAGGCTTTCAGTGGGTTGCAATGCATCCAGATTGTAACATGATCTTCTTAACTGTGGGGTGGGATAATACTTTGGTTTCTTATGATATGGATCATCACCAGGTTCAAGAGATTTGCGATCTTGGAGGGGACGACGACCCACTATATCTGCCATATGTGCCATTGTACTCAGAGTTGCAAACTCTACACATGCGACATAAAAATTGAGGTTGGCGCCTTCATAATTAGTGGATCTTCACTAGTAGCCAGATCTTCTTTGTATGGAGTAATCCTGGCATGTTAGCTTAATCCGGTTCCTGTTTTCTGTTTGTAGTATCAGATGTGTTCTAGCTTGTGGAGCATATGGCTGTGATCATCATATTATGCTTCTGATTATCAACTCTGGGAAGGATAAATTAGAAATACGAGCCTTTTTTATTTCTAAGGATAATAGTTTAGAACTAAGCAAAATTGGGTCCATTATTACTGAAGATGCAATTCGGATGCCGAAGCATGAACTTGTTTATTCATCAGTCTTAGGAGTTGTAATACCAATTAACTTGCTGGCCTTGGCTTCAGTAATCTTTACTTTTTATAGTTGTTTGGAAGGATACAAATTAACTTCAAAGATGCTAGTGGTTCTTGTCAAGTAAGTAGCATAAACGCTCTTATATTAGTTTACAGAGGGAGTACTAATTTAAATTGTTATAGTGTTTATTCATTTCATTTACCTTTCCTGCATTTTACCCTGGTGCAAGTTATCTTCTGAGTTCAGAAGTCCAATTCCACACGGATTTCTTTCAGTAAATCACATGGGTCCTGACTGTTCTCTGCCATTTTGCAGCCACGTTGGAAGTCACTGGAATGGTACAATCCAAATTTACAGGGGGGGAAAAAGAGCCTGAGTTCTGCAATCGGATGATTTGTCGGGGAAAAGAAAACCTTGGGAGAGGCAGGTCTTGAGGAAAGTGCTTTTGTTCATTAGGACGTGGAGGCCTGCATGCGTGGTTACTGTTGGTATGCTCCTGGGGACAAACCCATTTGCATGTGAAAATAGTCACTTCTTGGCACATAAATGAATAGAATTCTCCATCCTTTTTTTCTTAGAAGAACTAGTAGTATGCTATTTGATGGTGCAAGGCTGTGAAATATCTCTTCAGTACATGAGCTGTCCACATAGGTGAGTATGGTGAAATAAGTCGAGCGCAACGGGTCCTCTGCCCTACGGTGGGTGCGTGGATGCGGAATGAAGGAAAATACCCTGCGATCATAACGGCTAGACTCGTTGTGTTACTAGCTAGCGTGCAGCGCGCGGCAGCACGCCACGCTATACAGCCTATTGATTGATATGGGGTGTTTTTCTATCAAGTTTTAGAAGTTCATTCTAGGATTTGATTGGCAGCATAGTGGTTCATACACAGACAGTATACATTGAGTTAACACAGGCATTGGAATATATCTTGTTTCTCATGTAGTACCCTTTTTGCCCATGACTAGTTGTTTCCCTCTTTCCGGGAGGCATAAAGTGTGCCATGCCCTGAGTGTATCGGGCGAGGGGTAGCAGCAATACCGTTGCACTGGCAAAATATGTTTTCAAGTTGTCTGAGCTGAGAAAGAATTTTTTTTTACCAGTGTTTGCTAGCAAAAGCTCATGTACGATGCCCGGGGAATCAGGTTTTACTGTGTTTGTTCATTCATTTCAGTTGGTATGTAGTCCGTGTTAAAATATCCAAAACATCATCTCATATTTGTGAACAGAGGGAGTAGATGATGTGCGACCAGCCGTCACGTGGTGTACGTGGTGAAAACATTGGTCGATGACCTTGTTGCCGAGGTCTGGGTGGTCTCTCATAGTCCCATCTGGTCGATGTACCTACGTAGCCATCGGCGCTCCATTTCATCAGGATCTCTTCTGCCTTCTAGGGTAGTCCTTTTCTAAAGAGAAGAATCGGTGTAGGCATGGTAGCATCGATCCGCGGATCTTCTTTCTGAAGAGAGAATTGGTTGGCTACGTAATACCTGGTTAGTTTGTACGTGACAAATAGTGCCGACACGTGACTTATCTCTATTCGTCGGTCGTACTCTGCCGAGTTTAGCACGGTGGAACTCGGCAAACCATAGCGACACCCGGCATCTCCGTTAACGCCATGTCTTGCCGAGTTCGCGATAGAAAGAAATCGGCAAATTTAATGTTTGTCGGGCCTTGTCCAGCCGAGTGTTGATCGTCGAGTTCGTGTCTCGGCGAAGATTACACCGAGTTTATTATGGGCCCTGCCGAGTTCCTTTGAAACTCGACATTTAGGGCAATTCTAGTAGTGCCTTCTCTTCCTCGTCCATCACTTGGCCGTCGCGGCCATCGTCCTCTTAGTGGCTGCCCGACATCTCTGCGATCAGCAACCGGAATCTGCGGTGCATCTTCTGCTCCATTGCCCCTTCGCAAGGCAAATCTGGGCTGATTTATCAGTTTCTGATCCTGAAGTGTCTCTGATTGGTTCATCCTCGACCTCGGTGGCGTCTTGGCGGCACAAGCTCAACAGCATCTCTGCTAGAGAAGGGTGTTGTCTCTGCTAGAGAAGTAAGCCAACTTGCAAAGACTGAGCTTTGCCTCCTTCAGGAGGCGAGGGAGTAGCCCCCCTCTGTGTAATAGTGGAAGGCTAACTTGGCCACAACCACAGCGGAGGCAGATCCATCCGGTAGCAGTGGTCTTCCTGCTCAATCACCTCCCTGTTCAGCCAGGGTGAATAAGGTGGAGAGCCATGGCAAGCACAGTGGAGGATCAGGAGGAGTGCTGAGCATGATGCTGAGGGAGCACAAGGCCAGGCTCCACGTCATCCCCGCCGATGTGTCGTCACGCTCCTCTGCTACCACTACTAGCAGATGCAACTCTGCTCTCCTCCTATCTGACCCTACCATAGTTGTTCTGTTCTTCATCTAGCTAGTTTGACCTCGTTTCTGGCTTCCCGCCAAAAAAGGACCTCATTTCTAGCTAAGTGAATGTATGGTAACATTCCGCGTGCGATCCTGACTGCATGCTTTGCTCAGAAAAATGTGTGCATTGTCCCATGTGTTTTTTGGGGGAAGATTGGCACTTGCATTCTTGTTAACCCAATATTTTGGAAATTAACCCGATGCCAAGAATTATAAAAGGTACGTACATATGTTTTCTACAATTGGCAGTCGCACAATAGGAGAGTGTACACGCAAGTCCTAAAGAAATATCATGCTATAAGTTTTACACGAAAATATCATGCCATAAGCACTGACCACACCAATGAGAAGCTTCGAGGTACTTGCATGCCTGCAGCATTGTTGCTGCAAATGACCTGCCTCTGGCTCTTGATCTTGGACTTGATTTTTTTTAGAAGCACGGCTCACTGCAAGGACAGAAGTGGAATATCTCATCAGGTGATACGCGCACAGTTTTCTTCAGACATCCGACCCAAATATCTTCTCAGCAAATATTCGATTAAATGTTGCTCCTGAGAATGGATCCATGCTATCCATCCAATGATCTTTGATGGACTTCCATGTCAAGACAATTATATGCAGCAGCCAACAGTTCACAAATCCGTCTTGCACGAGATGCTTTGCTTAACTCAGGGATCGTATTATTTAAGTACAAATTGGCTGGGTCCTGCTGTAAGCGTGCTGTTCTATAATTTGTTTGGTCCAGAGGTCGGTGCACCCTCGTGCCTAACCCGCCAGTGTAGGCCGTGTTAGAAATGCTTATCCTGCAACCACTTGCTGTACTTTCTTCCCCCCTATTCTTTTGCAGAGTTAATGAGGAGCAGCTTATCTAAAATTCACAATCTATGTACCCTATTATTATTTTTCCCGCCATTTCTCACCTGCGCAATGTATATATATCCTGCAACCGGCTTACAGCCGACGGGTCCCATCTGTCGGAAACGACGTCAAAACGAGCTAACTGAGCGGTTAGTGGCTTTGTGTTGCGAAAACTTAATGTCTCCTAATATGATCCCTTGTCCCAAGAACAGTCAGATGGCTAGGATTAGGTAGCATCACCGCTCATCACACATATCCTAGGACTATTCAAAGATATCACACTGGACAGGAGTGTATCTTCTGCGATGAAAAATCCGCGACAAGAATGGAGCTGTCCTTCGCCCATCATTAGCTACTCCATATATAGTACCGGCAAATGCATGTGACACTTGTGATTTCATTCCTCAAGATCGCCGTACCGTCAGTCCGTCACACTGCGATAATACACCGGATGTTTTTTTTTTTTTTAATTAGAATACACCGGATGTTTAATGACCTTTCGCCTAAGCACCGAATAGCTGCTGCAGTATGTGGCCGTTGCCGTTGCCGTGGATGTAGTATTTGCGAATGTTGCTACACAATCTTAAATTGAGAAATTGTTCTTACTTCATTCGATTGGATCAGTTACACGAAAATATCATGCTATAAGTTTTACATGAAAATATCATGCTATAATCACGGACTGCAGCAATGAGAAGCTTCGAGGTACCTGCAACATTATTGCTGCGAATGACCTGCCTCTGGCTCTGGGTCTTGAACTTGATTTTTTTTAAAGCACGGCTCACTGTCACTGCCTGGATTTTTTTTTTTAAAGCTCCGGGACATGCCTGGAAGATCTCATCAGGTGATATGCACCATTATCTACAGACATCTGACCCAAATATCTTCTCAGCAAATATTCGATTAAATGTTGCTCCTGAGAACGGATACATGCCATCCATGCAATGATCTTTGATGGGTTCTCCTTGGCAAGACAAATTATATATGCGTCGTAACCGCAGTTCACAAATATATCCCTCCTGCACAGGATGCTTTGCTTAATTAAGGGGTTGTACTATTTTTGTGCAAATCGTCTGCTGTAAGCACGCTGTTCTATTGTTTAGTCCAGAGATCGGTGCACCTCGTGTTTAACCCGCCATTGTAGGACGTGCTCCAAATGTTTATCCTGCAACTGCAACTACTTGCTGTACCCC
>LR738709.1:666585291-666652297 GCA_902687465.1 Secale cereale
CCCCCCCCCTCTTTTGTAGAGTTAAAGAGGGGCCTGTTGATTTCACAATCTATAGCCTGTTGTGTTTTTTCTCTCCGGCATTTCTCACCGGCACAATGCATATCCTACAACCAACTTACAGAGAGCGGGTTCCACCGGTCGGAAACGGCGTCAAAACGAGCTAAGTGAGCGATTGGTGGTTTTGCGTTGCCAAAACTTAATGTCTCTCCTAGATATGATTCCATGTCCCAAGAATCAGATGACCACCAGGATTAGGTAGCATCACCGCTAAAAAATGAATCACAATAATTAGCTAGACAGGAGTATCTTCTGCAATGAAAAATCGGCAACAGAAATGGAGCTGTCCTTCGCCCATCATTAGCTACTCCATAGTACGGCAAATGCATGTGACACTACTTGTGATTTTATTCCCCAAGATCGTCGTACCGCCACACTGCAATAATACACGGGATGTTTAATGGCCTTTTCCATACGGCGTCATACTGATTTTTTGCGGTTAAGATGAAAATGAAAGCTGAAGCTGTTGTTGATTCTTCCAACAGCTTTCATCGCCGGAAGTACTATCATGTTCTTGTAAAACTGAAAGCTGTTGTCGATTCTTCACCTGCGTCAAGATGATAGTAAAAAACAAAGGAGTTAAATTCCCACCCTGACCCTCGGCATTGTGATGCACACAACACAATCGACCTGCATGCACCTCACTGGGAGAAAACTGGTAATTTTTTATAGAAAAGGAGGATGACCCCCGACCTCTGCATCCGGGAGAAAACTGGTAATGGCAGCAAAGTAGCTCAAGATAACAAGGAAGTAAAGACCTCCTAAATTTGATGGAGGCTCACGTGTCATGCATGTTCTACTAACAGGCAGCTAGATGAAAGGAAGGATTACTCCGTGAAGAGAGAAACCAGAAGCTAGCACTGCACCAGCCTGGATTTCACATGGCACATGCATATATAACCGCGAGATCCGACCGACCGGGCTGCTCCGCAGAGAAAGGCTACTAATTCTATGCACGCACGCAGGCACTGAGGCACACGGATGAATCCCAGCGCCAGCGGGGAAGAAGCCAGAAGTGGAATTGACTGGCCGTGCAGCTGGATCACGCGGCCGGCGATTCGGTGTCCGGAGAGCTGCGTACTGGCTCCCCGGAGGCAGTGTCCCCTGGAGCGCCATCGGAGTTCGCGCACGCAACTTGGAGGAAGATGCCGGTGGCTGCAGCAGCATGTGGCCCTGGCCGTGGCCTCCGGGAGCAGCGAGGGCTGGGTAGGTATCTGCCACTGCCATGCCAGCCTCCCCCCTCTCGATTACCGGCTTAAAGCTTATGATATAGGCAAGTAGGCAAAGCATGCCCTTCTCTCCCAGCTGGCCATTTGCGCGCTATATAAGCATCTGAAGCGCTGCACACTTGGCCACAACCACACAGCAGATGAGCAGAGGCAGATCCATATCTGAAAGCAGTGCAAGTGCAGAGCCTAGCAAGCTCTGCTCCACCACTCTCCTGTTCAGGCGCCCGTTCTAGCTCGAGATGGAGTACAAGGTGAAGAGCCATGGCAGCAAGCACCGGGGAGGATCAGGATCAGGATCCGGAGGGCTGAGCAGGGTGCTGAGGGAGCACAAGGCCAGGCTCTACATCATCCGCCGATGCGTCGTCGCGCTCCTCTGCTACCACGACTAGCAGATCCACCTATGCTGCTTATCTGATTGTTGATTCTAGCTAGGCTTGACAGACTAGTTCTCTGGGGTGTGCGTGCGTCTGTGTACATAGACATAGGGTAGTTCAGAAGTTCTGTTGCTGACAGCTGATTTGGATGTCCAAGTTTTGGTGTGATGTGGTTTGGTGCTCGTTCCTAAGTCCTGCAATGGCAAGGATGTGCATGTATGGATCTGTTGGGTATTCGCTCGATCACAAATGAAATATCTCAGAAATTTATGGAAGTTCTCAACACTGGTTTATCTCTTGGCATTCCATTTTAGGATATGTACTGTCCAAGCATGATCATTGGCCTCTGACTAGCTACCTAACTGCGAATGAAAATATGCATACTTGGGGAGTGTTCTTACCTCACTCAATTGGAGCAGTCTTGCAAACGATTTCGAACACATGGCCGTCTCAAAGGTGCATTTCGCGAATTCACCGTGCCTGCAGTAGGCTGTAAATTTACTCAAATACTCCGCCGTTCATAAATATAAGATGTTTGGATATTTCAATATGGACTACATACGAACTGAAATGAGTGAACAAACACGTTAAAACGTGTTTATATACATCCAATTCAGCAAAAAAAGTTGGAACATCTTATATTTGTGGACGGAGGGAGTAGTTGTGACACGACAAGATTAAGCTCCGAGTGCAATAAAAATGAGTGACTGCTCTACTCGGAAAACTTGCAGCATTGTCACATATACCGGGGCAAATTTACTCGGAATCCGCTGTCACCTTGACAGAGGTGCTGCATGTTCCTGTGTGGCAGCTCCACACGTCTACAAGGGGTATACAGGCTCTGGGGGTATATGCCCCCAACTCTCTCTACCCAATGTCTCTCCTCCTCTCCCTCATCTGGTTTTTATAGGTGCAAGTAGGCAAATATGTGAGGATCATGTGAGTGAGCCTGTCATTGTGCCATTTGTCCATGGCCCGCCCAATCCCCTATATAAGCTGGACAAAGGCTGCACACTCGGGCACAACCAGCAGAGTCAGATCCATCCAGCAGTAGCAGTGAGAGAGCAGAGCAGGGAGCCCTCCAGCTCACCTAGCTCAGCCACCCTCCTACTCTGTTCAGCCAGGATGGACAAGGCGAAGAGCCATGGCAGCAAGCACAAGGGGTCAGGAAGAGGAGGAGGGATCAGCAGGATGCTGAGGCAACACAAGGCCAGGCTCTACATCATCCAGCGATGTGTCGTCATGCTCCTCTGCTACCATGACTGACCATAGTCCATAGGCGTTCGGTTCTCGTTTGTAGCTAGGCTAGGCTTGACAGATTCTTTGGTGTGTGTGTGTGTGTGTGTGTGTGTGTGTGTGTGTGTGTGTGTGTGTGTGTGTGTGTGTGTGTGTGTGTGTTCATAGGGTGTAAGTAGTTCAGAAGTTTCAGGTTGATTTTGCTGACAGTTAGTTTGGATGTTGACGTTTTGTGTGGTGTCATGTGGTGCTCCTAAGTCCTGCAACGGCAAGAATGTGCGCGTATCAATGTGTTAGTTCTTGGCATCTTTGTTGTGAATTTGCTCGATCAGAAAAAGACGATCTCTGAAAAAGCAAGAAAGAAATAGTATGAAAGTTCTCAGAAAGGTTATCTCTTGGCATCCCGTTGCATCATCTGTAAGTACGTAGTTCAGAAGTTTCAGGTTGATTTTGCTGACGGTTAGTTTGTACGTTGAAGTTTTGTGTGCTGTGATGTGGTGCTCCCAAGTCCTGCAACGGCAAGGATGTGGGCGTATCGATGCGTTAGGTCTTGGTGTCTTTTTTGTGAATTTGCTTGATCGATCAGAAATGGAAGATCTCAGAAAAAGAAAGAAGGAAACAGTGTGAAAGTTGTCAGAACGGTCTCTCTTGGCATCTCATTGTATGATCTGTACTGTTCAGGCATGGTTGCGAGTCTCTGTCTACTCACGTAATTGATAATGCATATAAGCATCCTTTGGGAATGTTCCTATTCAATTGGATTGGATCAGTTTTCCGAACGATTTTGCACATGGGGCCATCTCAAAGGTGTGCATTCTTGGAATTTTTAGCGACATCGAGATGAAACTGGCAAGATCGAGCAGTCTGCATCTTTGTTCAAAATTCAAATAGTTCTACACACAACCAAAATAAAATTCAAATAAGTGCTCAATAATTATGATTTCTGAAGATACATTTCCCTGACGCTGACAGCTTTCTGTGAGTTCAGTATTTCTGATAGTAACCTCAACTTAGAACTTAGAACTGTAGTGCTCCTGGGATTCACTAGAAAGAACTCCCTGCTCATGGGACTACTGGCTTTCTAGCAGTACTAAACAGAACCAGTTTATCTAACAAAATCCTTGCTCATGGTTCATTCTATATCTGCTTTTGAAATTTTAATGCCACCAAAATGTTTGCTAAAACCGAACAGCACTGGACGACAGTAATGAGAAGCTTCAAGGAACTTGCATACATGCTGCAAATCTCTTGGTCTTAATTATTTTTTTAGACGCACAGCTCACTGCAAGCAGATCTCGTCTGGTGCTATTATGCATCGTTATTTTCATGGCGACTAGATTATCGGATGATCAGGCAAGCTGACAGTTAAACATTTATCCATGAAAACATCCAGGTTTGCGCATTGCTACTAAGGTGGTTTCAGACATGTCAAGACAATATCTTCCCAGCACTGAAATGTTGATAAAATGACCCTCCAAGGAGGTATACATGACACCATCAATGCACTGAACAGCCTTGATGGATGCCTCAACCTGAACACAATTGCACAATGATGCTTTGTTTAATCAAGGTGTCACTTTAGTTTAGTGCAAATTGGCTGGGTTCCGAACACGATGTTCTTTTATTAGTCCAGAGGTCGGTGAACACCCCGTTTATCCCGCCATCGGAGGCCGCGTAAGAAAACGTTATCCTGCAACAACTTGCTGTACTTTCTTTAGGATTCACGTCCAAGTTCTGGCTATCCATGTAAACTATGGCTTTGGGACAGCTTGGCTACCGCTATCATGGTGCTACTTGCTGTACTTCGGCCGGTAGCTCTGAAGTTTTCTCCAAACCAGAGATGTCCACTCCACCTTCGCAGCTCCCGCATCGACGGGCATCGCGCCCTGGCGCTGCCTTCGGAAACCGGATGAAAATTCAGTTTACACATTTTACCAGACAGAAATGTGCAGTGAGGTGTCTGCATATGGACTGTGCAGACCTGTCATTGTGAGCTTGTGGCTACTACTATGGCTCTCTGGTCCTCCAGAGCATTAACCAGTAGCACAAGATGAACATGGTTTTATGCCAGAAGGAAAATGTGAACGTGGTTAGTTAGCTGTAACGACGTCTAAGAGCCTTGCAATAAGTGAAGTAGAATCCGGATGAAATGACTTGTCACAAAAGATACTATAAAGATTTGATGCTGTAGATGATGTGCAGAGATAACATTTCACAGTATGAAAATCTTTGACTAAAGCTCACATTTAGCACCTCTCCTGCAGTACTACAGTTCATGCAATGTAAAGTCAAATAGTTTTAAAGTATCATCACTATGAGATAAGTTCAGAGATAAGACCAAAAAAAGGTCAAAGAGCCTGGTAGCATTGTTTGAAGAGGCAAGTCAGAAGCCATTATTTGGATGAAAAGGAATATCAAAGCGTTTGGTCGGTCGGGGCATGCAGCTACTGAGCTGGAGGATTCAAACTGGTTCAGCCAATAAGCACAGCTCTGTAAACTTGTCTATGACTTTCCTGCATTAGCTAGGTACTCTGTCAAATATAATCCTCCGCAGTCCTCTATGATTTTCTATGCCTGATTATAAGCAGGTGAAGTAATATAATACAGTGATACATTAGTCATGTGTCAAAGCTTCAGCTATAAATTATGCAGAACTGAAGGACACTGTCCATACTGAAATATTCAGGTATGTCTGCATTTCCAAAAAAGACAGGCACTACAGACTACAAGAATATTTCTCAGAAAAATTGTTAAAAAATTGTTCTTGGTGGATGGCTCGACCTGGAACAAGTTTGCAGGATGCTTTGGTTAATTCACTGGTCGCCTTACTTTAGTGTAAATTTGCTTTGTCCCAACTTTCTGTTCTTCTTTTATTAGCCTGACGGTCGGCGAAACCCGCGTCTAGCCAACCATTCGAGGCCGTGTAAGAAATCTCTTATCCTGCAACTACTTGTTGCTTTAACCCTAGATCATGTCCAAGTTTAGGCCATTGTTGTAATGCATAGCTTGGCAGACAGCTCCAGTGGTAATCTTTGTGCTAGTTGCTGTTCTCCACCAGTACTCTGAAGTTTGGGCACTTGCCATAAACCACAGATCTGAAAACTGTCACTCTTCCCTCACAGCATTGGCTTCAGAGTTCAGACACCAGCTTCAAATAAGTATCTCCTTTGATTTGTGTCCACATGAACAGTGCAGACCTGTAAATTTAGGAGCAGAAGATGGAAAAAGAAGTGTTGTATGTTCGATCCGGGTGAAATGACTTTTTTGTGAGATATGGTGAGGATTTGATGCTGTAAGATGATGAACATGGTTTGTTCATGGATAACATTTCACAGCAGAAAAATCTTTGACCAAAGATCATATGTATCAACTCACCTGCACTTCAGTCCATGCAATGCAAAGTCAACTAGTTTAAAAGTGTGATCACCAACATAAAAGTTCAGTTCGGTCTTCTCTACAATAAATAAATGTTCAATGATGATGAAAAAAAAGTCAAATAGCCCAGCAGTTTTGTTTGGTCGGGTAAGTCAGAAGGCATTGTTCATTTATTTGGACGAAGGAGAATCAAATCGCCTGGTTGGTCGGGAGCTAGAGCTGGTTGACTTTTTGCTCACGGGTCAAAATGATTCAACCAGTAATCTTAGTTGAAAACATGGCTTGGAACAGCTTGATGCTACTTGTTGTACTCGACCACTAGCTCTAAAGTATGGGCAGTTTGAAACCGGCAAACAGCGGCACACAGCTCCCGCATCGGGGGACATCACGCGCTGGAGCTGCTGCATTCAGGAACCGAATGAAAAATTTAGTTTACAAAATTGGCCAAACAAAGATATGAAATCAGATCTCTACATGAACTGTGCAGACCTGTCAGTGTACTACTGCGTCTTTCTGCTCTCCAGAACATGGAAATTTCTAAAAAAAAATAATGTGAACATGGTTTTTTTTTTTTTTGCGGTGAAAATGTGAACATGGTTAGTTAGCTGTAAGCCTGTAACAATGTCGGGGAGACTTGCAATAAATGCTGTAGAATCCGAGATGGTTGACTTTTTGCTCACGGGTCAAACCGGCCCAACCTGTAAACACAACTCTGTAACCGGCTCCTCTGTACTCTTTGTTGCAAACTTTTCTAGGTCGTTTTCATCCGATTGTAAGTTGCAGCAATGTCTTACACCTATGTTCCTAAATATAATTATATATGAACTGCAAAAACGCCTTACACCACCCAAACCCCATCCCTTGGAAATACAGTATAAAGGAAGAAGCCAGAATGTGGTTTTGTTGTCCTTGCAAAGAGAAATACAAACGAAGTTCTTCCTCTTCGGATCCTCTCCTCGGCCGCCGAATATAATCATTGAAAATCATGCTAAGAAGGGTTTCAAAGTCTTCGTCGTCTTCTTCCTCTTCGGATGACGATGAGTCCTCGAAGACCAACTCTCTCAACCTCTTCATCTTCAATTCAAACGGCTCGGTTAAATTCGATTGTACAAAAAAAAAACAAGGCAAAAGATTTTTCTTCAAAAAACTCACCTAGGCAAACCGTCGAACACTTGCAAGGCGGTGGTGGTGCACCGACCGGCCGGCGTCGTTTAGGCCAAACCAGCGGGCAGCGACGCGTGGGAATGACCTGCAACGGTGCAGAAGCAAGGTCAGATGCAGCGACCGCCAAAGAGGAAGAAGATTCAAGAGGAATTCGATGAATCGGTTATGGTGACGGCGACGACGTTTCACCTTGATTCCGGTGACGGTGACGGGCAGTGGACGGGCTCAGAGTTGGGCAGAAGGGTGGCGAGGGCCAAGGGAGGCAACGAGGTGGTGGTGGGGCCGGCTGACGGTCGCCAGGAGGTGTGCCAGCGACGAGGTGGTGGGAGGTGGGAGCCACGAGAGAGGCAATATTTTTTCCTCCAAGCCGTAGCAGCCGAGTATATTTAGGCGCCGGATAGGTGGCAGACAAAAGGATTTACTCCTCTATTCGGTTTAGGGGATCGGCTAGGTACCGAATAGAGGAGTAAACCCGAAATTTTACTCCTCTAACGCAAGCTAGGGGGTAGGCTAGAGTTGGCGTTAGGGCATCTTCAATGTTGACCCATAAACCGTACACTGGATCCATCCACGGACATGAGGGATCAATCTGCAGACACGAATGCGGGAGCCGGCCCTCCAATGCTATCAGCATACATTTCAAAACAGTTAAACAAACCAAACAAATTACATGCAAACCGGATGATTTTCAAACCAGACGAACACATTCATATTTTATACCGAGCTGTGGTAAAAACTAGTCGACGGCAAGCGGCGGCGGATCGCCACTCCCACAACATGTCTTCCCTATGTCTGGCAGCCCGCTCATCGGACTGACGGATGCGCTGGAGGGATATGCTCCGGTGAGAGGAGAAGAATACCTTCCATCTGCTTCCGTGAAACACGGATCATGGTTGGTTTTTGGGCGGGGAAAGACGGCGCCGTGGTCTATGCCCCCACTCACCGAGCAAAGACATCGGCTGTGTTACCCAGTGATGCAATGGCGGTGGCCTTCGTGGGACCCAAGCAGCAATGGCCTCCCATGATATACTTCTCCTCGTTGTCCGCGGTAGCCGCGAACGTGCCGGCCTCCGCCGACATGGCTTCTTTCCCCACCTGACTGACGCGTTGCCGCCATTGCTCGCATCGTATTTACCGGGAGAAGGCGTTGTCCAACCGGGACAAGCGAGGAGGGGGTAGCGATGATGGTGGTGGTGGAACCAGATTCGGAGGGTTTGCCGACAAGCCAACCTGTATTGCATTGGCTTGTCGGGCAGCCCAGACAGCTGCAATGATGGAGAACTCCTTCTTCTGTTGCCCAGAGGCCATGATGGGTGTTGTGCAAGGAGGAGGTGAAGAGAGCGGAGGTGAGGTGTGGTTCTCGTCCGACGCCTAGACATGTTTATATAGCGAGCGGATGCGAGGAACTAGTTGGAGAGGTGTTCAATGCTCGCTGGCACAGGAACAGACATGCGGTGCCATGGTAGGTTCCTATGCTAAGAGGAGCAATACCTTCGGTCAGGTTTCTCCTTCCCATTCCCGGTTGGTTATTCTTCTCTTCATTTTCATTTCCTTGTGTTCCGGTTGCTATTTTTTGTTGTTGCGGTTTGGAGTCGTCAGTTTTTTTTGAGGTAATCTCGCCACTTTATTAAATGGTAGCAATGTTCATAGGTACACGATGTTGGTCATGAGGGGTTCCCAACCAAACATGTCGTCCTAGACCTAAATTACAAGCAAACTTGGCGAGATTGTGTGCCTCGAAATTATGATTTCGACGCTCAAAAACGAAAGAAACCGAAGCAAAGCTATTTCTACGACTAATTATTTCATGTACAATAGCCGAGTGCGGACCTCCTGTCCCTTGTTGGATGTCCAGTACCACTCCTTTGTAGTCCGAAGCAACTGTTATATGTGTCATCTGAAGGTCCTCTGCAAATGCTAACGCCTCCCTGCATGCAAATGTTTCCAAGATGGTGGGATCAGCGATACCTCGAAAGACGACCACCGAGGATCCCAGGTATAACCCTATTTGGTCTCGACACACAGCTGCAACTGCCCCACCCCTCTTGTGGCGGGCGACGGCTCCGTCAACATTGATTTTTGCCATACCAGCATTCGGAGGTAGCCATCTCCGTGGGCCTCCATTTGTTGCAACCGCCTGTCCATGGTGCTCGCCCGTTTTATCAAGCTGCTGCAGCTCATCAATGTAAGAGGCCACGAAAGATGAGGTGTGCATAGGAGAATGGAATATGCCCTCCTGGATCGCCTTCCTTCTAGCATACCATATCGCCCAAAGCGTCACCACCAATATTGTGTATGCTTTCTGGTCAAGAACCTCATTCAACCGAAATAGCCAGTGTTTTGCATTGTGCTCCTCGTTCTCTGCCATCTTTGCTACCAGCTCCGGGTCCAACAGCGCCCACACACATCTCGCCGATGTGCATGAAACCAGCGCGTGGCGCCAAGAGTCAGGCGACCCGCACAGCGGACACGCATCCCGAATTGACATGTTTCTTTTGTTCAGAACATCTGTTGTTGGCAGCGAATGGCAGGCTAGGCGCCACGAAAACACCCTGACTTTTGATGGCACCGTCAGCGACCATAGTTTGGTCCAGTCCTGCTCTTCTCTATCATTGCTCGAGGAACCGCTCCTTCCTTCAAGCCAGTTCTCTCTCGAAATTTTTGTATTGACCATGAACTTATATGCCGAGCTTACCGAAAACCTACCCTTCTTCTCCGGATGCCATGCCCAGAAATCTGCAATATTTCTCGTGCACACATGAATCTTCAAGATAGCCTCAGCATCGGCGGGTAAGACCAACGACCGTATAAGATTTTCATTCCAGGAACCAGTAGCTGGAAGTAGTAGGTCGGAGACCCGTTGAGGCGGATCTTGTACTAAGGACACAATTGGACGTAGCGATCCCTCCTTGGGTATCCAGTTATCACTCCAAATGTTCGTAGATTGTCCATTGCCAATTCTACGGATGATTCCTTGCTTGAGAATATCCCTCCCTTCCAAAATTGCTCGCCAAATCTGCGAAGGACGTGAGCCTAATTCTGCCATGAGAAAGTCATTGTTAGGGAAATAAAAAGCCTTGAGTATTCTCGCACTCAAAGATGATGGGTCCTGCAAAACCCTCCAAGCTTGTCTAGCTAAAAATGCTAGGTTAAAAAGTTCCAGATCTCTGAAACCCAATCCTCCCAGGTACTTAGGCCTTGTCATTACCTCCCACGAAACCCACGCCGGTTTACGTTGTCCCTCTTTGCATCCCCACCAGAATTTTCGGATGATGGAATTTATGTGCTCACATAGACCTCTGGGGAGCTTGAAACAGGACATGGAGTATACGGGAATAGCTTTTGCAACTGACTTGATTAAGACTTCCTTCCCTCCGGCGACAGACACTTCCCCATCCATCCTTTCACCTTGTCCCACACTCGATCGCTCAGATGTTTGAAAGTCCCTTTTTTTGAGTGTCCTACATCCGTGGGCATACCAAGGTATTTGTCACTCAAAGATTCATTAGGGACCTGAAGACACCCCTTAACTGCATCTCTCACAATCTGTGGGCATCCTTTACTGAAGAAAATAGATGATTTGTCCCTATTAATTCTTTGTCCAGAAGACATACAGTAGGTGATACGTCTCAAACGTATCTACATTTCCAAACACTTTTGATATTGTTTTGACCTCATTCTTGCATGATTTGAACTAAACTAACCCGGACTGACGCTGTTTTCAGCAGAGCTGCCTGTATGGTTTTATTGTGTGCAGGAATACGGATTTTTAGGTATCTCAGAAAATTCCACGAAAAATCACAGAAAATCCACGCACCCGAAGGAACCCGGAGCCAGAAGAGGGGCCAGAGGGGGGCCAGGGGGGCCCCAGGCGCCCTGGTGGCGCGGCCCACCCCCTGGCCGCGCCGGGAGGTCGCCTGGGTGGGTCCCACCTCCCCTGGTGCCCTACTTTGACCCGTATTTTAGCTCGTGGCGGAAAAATCCCAGATCAGAAGTTCTTTTCGCAGTTTTCGTTGCGGAGCCGCCGCCACCCTCTGTTCTTCTTCGGGAGGGCTAATCTGGAGGCTGATTTGGCCTCCGGAGAGGGGAGATCGTCGCCATCGTCATCATCATCACCACTCCATCCTCCCTCCATGACTTCTCCTTCCATGTGTGAGTAATCCCCTGCTGTAGGCAAAGGGGGTGGTAGGGATTGGATGAGTTAGATTATGTAATAGTTTGTCAGATCGTTGGGGGCATGTTGCCTATCATCTACTATGGTGTTTATCATCTTTGCTTCAACTCGTTATTCTTAATGCTTGTCACTTAGGGCCCGAGTGCCATGATTTCAGATCCGAACCATATGTGTTTGCATGAATATATTTGTGTTCTTGATCCTATATATGAGTTGTTTACACCTATTACGGTTCGGAACCGGCAATCCCAAAAGTGACAGCTTGGGACACCAAAGGGGATGGTCCGTAGTTTGAGGATTACATGTATCCATTGAGTTTATTGCTTTGTTCCGGTGCTCTTTGACAGGAGCACCTTAATCTCCATAAGTTCCTTTTGGCCCCGTTCGTAGCGGGATGGTAGGACAAAAGATGTTGTGCAAGTTCTTATTGCAAGCACGTACAACTACCTACGGGATACATGCCTAATGTTTGATATTTGCCTAGATGATCATTACTTTTCCGTGTGCCTTGCCCCAAGTTGGAATCATGATATATCTCATCCATGCAGCGCCCAACCATCCATCTCCCTAGCCTACAGTGTTTTAAATCCTGCTGGTTACTAGTTGCTACTTTTGCCATTTACTCTTGCTATTTACTTTTGCTGTTTACTTTTACTATTACCATCATCACTATCATATCACTGTTACCACTTATCTTTTGTTGCAAGTAAGTATATTTCAGGTGCGGTTGAATTGACAACTCAACTGTCAAAGCTTATAAATACTCTTTGGCTCCCCGTGTGTTGAATCAATAAATTGGGTTATTCTTACCCGCGAAGACTATCTCGATCCCTTACGGTTGAGGGTTATCAAGTACCGTTTTTGGTGCCGTTGCCGGGGAGCATAGCAATATTTACAAGTCTACTTGAAGTATCCTACCTGCTGCACTTCATCCGCTATGGGTAAGAAAGGAGACCCCAAGGTTCCGATCTTACTATCCACTACAAGATGAGGTACTGTTCTGAGCACTAGTGCTACACTTGATTCACCTTCTGTTATGAGTAAGTTTGCCTCACCGCCACCACATGATGCTCCTACTGAATCTGTTACTATGTCCGATACTCTTGATGATGCTTCTACTACTCTTGATGATATTAGTTCACTTGGTTATGCTCTTGAGAAACAGATCGTTGCTGCTGCAAAAAAGTCTGGAATTGAAATTCCTGTTACTCGCTACCCTATTGGTGAGACTTACGATTATCCTGATTTGAGTAAACTCAAGGAGAGACTCCTTGACGATGATTACTATATGCTTGATGAAGATTTATGCAGGGAACTGACTGAGTTTTCCGGCTCTGACCTTGAAGTTATTAAGAAACTGTTTGAAAAACACTCTTTGAAGAACAAAACCGTTCCTGATCCTGAATTTGCTACATCTCCTATATGCATTGATGATCCTGATTATGATTTCTCTGTTGATCTTTCACTTATACCTATGGTTGAAGCTGACCCCTTTTATGGCAGAGAAAATGATGATGCTATTGCACACCTGACTAAACTCGATGAGTTGGGTGGCCTGTTTACCACGGATGAGAAGATACGATACTTTTATGTGACCAAGCTTCTTCCTTTCTCCTTGAAGGAAGGTGCTAAAGCATGGTATGATTCACTCCCATGCGGTTCCATTAAGAGTCCTCAAGACTTAGCTCACTCTTTTGTTGATAAGTACTTTCCTGCTCACATGCAACATGCTGCTTTACAAAGAATTTATAACTTTAAACAGTTGCAGGATGAGTCCCTCCCTAAAGCTTGGGGGAGGTACTGTGGTCTGATTCGGGCTAGACCAGGACATGAAGTCCCTAAGAACGAATTAATCGATATATTCTATGCTGGTCTAACTGATGAATCGAGGTCCTATTTGGACAGTTGTGCTGGTTGTGTTTTCAGGAAAAGGACGCCGGAAGATGCAGAAGATTTGATGGGCAGGATTGCCAAAAACCATGAAGATTGGTCCGTCCCTGAACCACCTCCGCCACCAAAGAAGAGGGGCATGTTTGTTCTAAGCCCCGAAGATATGCGAGAAGCAAAGAAGTCTATTAAAGAGAAAGGTATTAAAGCTGAAGACGTGAAGAATCTACCCCCTATTGAGAAGCTGTGTGAGCCAACCACTCACCCTCCTATGGTAGAGGTACACTCTCTTTTAGATTTCAATGCAAGTGACATCCCTCATGGTAAGCCTCCTGATCAATGTTTAGATGAGTTTGATAATTTTATTATGAAACAAAATCATTTTAATGAGAGGATACAAAGTCAGTTGCATGATAATTCCCTTGCTATCAAAAGTTTGCTTGATGTTCTAGGTAGAACGGTTAATGATGTTCAATGTCTTATGAAACATTTTCATATGGTTCAAACTCATCTTGAACAAATTTCTAATGTGCAAAAAGATTTGCTTGCTAACAATGCCAAACAAGATGATTTGCAGGCCTTCGGGATTAAGACCCGAGGAGGAACTAGCACTCAAGATCCTCTCTATCCAGAGGGGCATCCGAGGAGAATCGAGCAAGATTCTCAAATGCAGGAAGAAGAAATTGTTGGCTCTCCAAAAAAGAAGAAGAAACATAAGGAGGCTGACAATTCCAATGATCCTATTACAGATGAAGAGCCAGCTGTTGATCCCAATAGTGTATCTATCTCCGATGCTGAGACTGAAGACGGTGCTGAACCTGAAGATAAGGATAATGAGAAGAATGATCCGCCTGAAGTTCGAGAAGAAGAAGCACCTGACAAACGTAAGAGGTACACTAAAGAAGATTTCATCGCAAGAAAACATGGGAAGGAAAGAGAACCATGGGTACAGAAACCCATGCCCTTTCCAGGTAAGTCCATCAAATCTAAAGAAGAAGAGCATTACAATAAGTTCTGTGAGTGGATTAAGCCTCTTTTTCTTCAAATCCCTTTGACTGATGCTATTAAGTTACCTCCTTATTCAAAATATATGAAAGATATTGTCACTAATAAAAGAAAAGTTCCTAATGAAGCAATATCTACTATGCTTGATAACTACTCTTTCAGTGGCAAGATTCCCGAGAAGCTCGGTGATCCAGGTATACCCACCATTCCTTGCTCCATAAAGAATAATTATGTCAAAACTGCTTTGTGTGATCTTGGAGCAGGAGTGAGTGTTATGCCTCTCTCTCTTTACAAGAGGCTTTGTTTAGAGAAACTAATTCCTACAGATATCTCTCTTCAGATGGCTGACAAGTCAACCGCCGTTCCGATAGGTATTTGTGAGGATGTTCCCATAGAAGTTGCTAATTGTTTGATTCTTACTGATTTTGTTGTGCTTGACATGCCGAGGATGGGAGCATGTCCATTATTCTTAGTAGACCTTTTCTTAACACCGCAGGTGCTATTATTGATTGCAATAAAGGGAAGGTTACCTTCAATGTGAGTGATAAAGAACACACGGTGTATTTTCCAAAGAAGACCGACAGGAGGCATGGCCTCAACTCTATAGAAAATATCGAGACCGTGAAGATTGGAGAATGGGACTGTCCACTACATGTGCACCACAAATACAAAACTATTATGGTGGGGACAATGTCCATCAAAGTAAAGGTTCAGTGATTACTTCGTAAGAGGTGAGACTTTTTGCTCTATATATCGCCTGTTTGTTGGTAAGACTTGATCAACCTTACTAGTAAACATGTTTTATATAGATAAAAAGTTGAGCTTGTTATGTTTTCATTTATTTTAGTTTTTGTTCTGTTTGCTATACCAAGTGCTTATGTTTTGAAGCTTCACAATACTAATCACTACTTTAAGTTTTCAGAAAGTCTTGCAGCTTTTTGAACTTCGAAAAAATTTCAACAGTGAAGTTTTCAGAAAAATTCCAGAAAAATAAAAATAAAAATTTCCATGCCGGGAGTGACCTAGAGGTGCCTGGGGCCAGCCAGGGGGACCCACCAGTGGCCCAGGCAGCCAGCTGGCGCGGCCTGCCCCCTGGCCGCGCCCACAGGGCGCCTGGGGCCCACAAGGCCCCCCCTCCAGGTAAGTCTTCTTCCTCCCTCTCTATTTCTCTCCAAAAACGCGAGTTCTGCACTTGTTCTTGCGTTCTTGCTGCTCTTGGAGGCGATTCTTCGATCTCTCTCTACTACCTATCATTTGAGCTGAGATTTTGAAAAAATACTCCCTGGTATGTGACTCCTCCACCCCTCCAATTAGATTTTTGATTGGTGGCTTCATTTGTGAGTATTTAGTAGTTCTTGGTGCTGTATAGATGAGCTTGCATGCATGTGTAGAAAGTTATTTTCCAAGTTTTGATGCAAGTTTATGCCTTGGGCAAGTGAGTTGAGTAGTTTGCCTTAACCCACCTTGTTTTAATCCTTGTTTTTGTAATTTGTCCAAAATTTCAGAAATGAGTTTGTTAGGAAGGGCAAAGGGGTGGCTTGAGAAGAGGAGGCCCACACATTCCGATCGAGTTACTAGAGCCGCAGCTTCACCCTCGCTGCTAGGGTGAGCTATAATGAAGATCATGTGCCCTTGGAGTTGTTGGAAGACACAAGTCCAGCACGTGCTATGACATTTCCATGTGATGAATTCCTTGAAGCTGCGGGAATCAAGGATGAGTTTTATAATCTTTGTGCTAATGCAGGTCTGACACGGCTCGTCACGTGCCGTGTTACTCAGTATCAAAAACCCACCTCTAGTTTCATTAACAGTTTTAGATATAATCCTGATTCAGGTGCTATTGAGTTTAAAATTTACAATGATCTTATCACCATGCCTTTGGGAAAGTTTTGTGAAATAATAGGTGTGCCAAACGTTGGGAGGACGGCTAGGATGGCCTCTCAGCCTTCCGAGCTGAAAACCGTCTTCAACTCTCTCTGCAGCATGGGTACGAGGGATATTCATCGGTCAAAGATCTCCAGCATCTTATTTCCTCACCTCAGGTATTTTGCATATTATGTTGCTAGAGGGGTGTTAGCTCGTGACTACACGAGCAACATTTCTGCGCCGGATATTGCTATCCTGGCAGCAGCCCTCTCAGGGAGGTCTGATTATAATCTGGGTGCCTTAATTGCTCGACGCCTTGCTATGAACGGTAACAAGGGAGACTTATATGGTGGCGTTTATGCCACACTTATCTTAGAACATCTTGGAGGCACCCCACACCCTGATGATAATCCTTTTACTTATTTAAGCTTTGATCTTGCTGCTATGAAAAGGCATAAGTTTGTTACCATGGCTTCTGAGCTTGATAATCTTGTTTATATCTTGCGTTTCAGAACTACCGCGGAATGCGAGATCCGTCTACCTGCACCTCTTTTGTTTGATTTTTCTTGCAGGAACGGATGGTCCTTTGATGTTATCCAGTTCGATGAGTTCATGGCCCAGCATCAGTTTCATAACCCCATGGAGGAGGTTGTGCCCGACGAGGAGGAGCACGGTGAGTTACCACCTTTTTAGGAAGAAACCACCACCGAGTTTGGTGAAGGGTCTTCCTCTGCTTGGCGCACGGACCCTTCCTCGTGGGAGACCCCGAGGAGTTCGGTGTACGCGCCAGCATCCTTCTACGATCCTTGGACTCACCACTGTTCCCCCAGAGCAGGAGGCTCCTGGGGGCAGTAGCTGCTACCAACTTAGGCCAAAAGCCTAAGCTTGGGGGAGTACGTGCCCCTCTCATATTTCCATTGTATTATCCGTTTTATTCGCTTTGATCTTTTCGAAGTTTTTGCCCGTTCTTCTTTATTTCTCTCTTTGCAAAAACAACAAAAAGATTTTCTCTTTCTTTTGCTTTCATTCAACCTTTGAAATAACCCAAAAAGATTCCCTTTCTCTCTTTAGTTTGCTTTGTTTTCAGAATTCAGCTCGAGTCCGTGATGGCATTTAATTATATTTCCTACGTTCGATCGTGCAAGTGACGAGGCAGTAATGATGAAGATCGACTGAAGGGAAGCAACAAGGAAGACCGGTATGAACTCTTCTTGTTTCTACTTTTGTACATATGCCTGTACTTATGATCTAGAGACCAGCTTATAGCGACATAGTGCTATGTTTACAATGCTCTTCCAGTGGTTCATGCTTTCCTTGTGGCTAGTCTTGAATAGCTAGATTATATAATGTGTTATTGAAATGATTTACATGCATCGCATTGTTCATAGTCTGGTATACTAAGGTGGTATTTCCCTTTAGAGAATTTTTGGATTGACTTGGCACATGTTTACACATGTTTAAGACTAAAAAGTCTGCTCTTCCTTGATGATCTTTGAGTTTCAGAATAGTTATATCACTTTCATGCCCGATTCAATGTTGCTTTGTCGCTCTGCATGATTATGACCGTTATTGCTCTCTAGTTGGTCGCTTCCCAGTCTTTTGCTAACCTCCACCTGTACTAAGCGGACTGACTGCTTGTGCATCCAAAATCCTTAAAAGCTGTTATGCCATATGAGTCCACCATACCTTCCTATACATGGTATTTACCTGCCATTCCTAATGAAGACTTTCGTGTACCATCTCGAAATTAATCAAAATCATTTCTATTTTTGTGCCTCTGTTTTAGCTCATGAGGAAGTAGTAGTTAATTCATGATCTTTTTAAGTTGGACAAGTTTCACCCCGGGATTGCATGACTAATGTGCAAACCCATAATACGAGAAGGAACTGGCATAGAGTGCGCCCGGCTCATAAAATATAATACAACAAACAAACCCTCCTTCGCGCTTTGTTCATGAGAAATCAGAAAACTTTGGCAGTGATAAACAAAGGAGATTAAGAGGATGTGATCGTCCTCATGCGGGAGCCGTTCCTCAAAACTTGTCCAGCTCAAGAAGTGATTGAGTTATCTGCTAGCATTCGTTGACGAAATATGCACCTCTCAAAAACATTTTTACCTCTGTTTTTAAAACCAAGAGCTCTGGTACATGTTTAGTTTTTGTTTCCAACCACGGGGTTTCAACCTTGCCAACAAAAGCCACGGTTCGAGAGTCTCCACCTTCTTTCTTCAAAGCACCAACTAGGAGAGCATAATTGTCATTCTGAGTGTAATGTGCATTGTCCCAAAGTATTACATTGTCTTCTGCATGCTTGTGATATTATTTATTCTGAAAGTCTTAGTTCTAGTCTCCTTTAAAACTCTGGAGGAGTTTCTGCATTTATGTTTTGCTTCACTCATGGAGGCCAGCGGGATACCACCCTAATATGCTCAAGCTATGTGCAATGTAATCTTGTCTTGATTTTCAGTAATATATTATTTAATTTTAAGTATTTGTGATTGGTCACTTGAAAGAAGGATTGCTCCGTGCATTGTCCTCATAGTACTGTTTCAATACTTGCTAGACTCTTTTCGTAGTACATGCTTATATACATCTAATGAAACAAAAGAGTTTGTCAAAGTTTTCTTTGTCGCGTCCAATTCGTTGAACTGAATTGCTTGAGGACAAGCAATATGCTAAGCTTGGGGGAGTTGATACGTCTCAAACGTATCTACTTTTCCAAACACTTTTGATATTGTTTTGACCTCATTCTTGCATGATGTGAACTAAACTAACCCGGACTGACGCTGTTTTCAGCAGAGCTGCCTGTATGGTTTTATTGTGTGCAGGAAAACGGATTTTTAGGTATCTCAGAAAATTCCACGAAAAATCACAGAAATCCACGCACCCGAAGGAACTCGGAGCCAGAAGAGGGGCCAGAGGGGGAGCCAAGGGGGCCCTAGGCGCCCTGGTGGCGCGGCCCACCCCCTGGCCGCGCCGGGAGGTCGCCTGGGTGGGCCCCACCTTCCCTGGTGCCCTACTTTGACCCGTATTTTAACTTGTGACGGAAAAATCCCAGATCAGAAGTTCTTTTTGCAGTTTTCGTCGCGGAGCCGCCGCCACCCTCTGTTCTTCTTCGGGAGGGCTAATCTGGAGGCTGATTTGGCCTCCGGAGAGGGGAGATCGTCGCCATCGTCATCATCATCACCACTCCATCCTCCCTCCATGACTTCTCCTTCCATGTGTGAGTAATCCCCTGCTGTAGGCAAAGGGGGTGGTAGGGATTGGATGAGTTAGATCATGTAATAGTTTGTCAGATCGTTGGGGGCATGTTTGTTGGGGAACGCAGCATAATTCGAAAAATTTCTACGCTTTCACCAAGATCCAACTATGGAGACATCTAGAAACAAGCAAGTAAGAGTGCATCTACATACCGTTATGGAGATTGCGAGCGGAAGCTTTCGAAGAAGCGTGGATGAAGTAGTCGTACTCTTCGCGTTCTTCGTCACCGATGATCTAGCGCCGAACGGACGGCACCTCCGCGTTCAACACACGTACGGTGCAGCAACGTCACCTCCTTCTTGATCCAGCAAGGGGGAGGAGAAGTCGTCAGAGATCCGGCAGCACGATGGCGTGATGACGGATGCAGTGGAGATCGCAGCAGGGCTTCGCCGGGCGCCCTGCGTGGGAGTATGGAGGTGTGACGGGAGGGGGAGAGGCGCCAGGGCAAGGGTGCGGCTGCCCTCTCCCCTCCCACATATATATAGGGGGCCAGGGGGTGCGCCAGGGCCCCTGCAGATCCAATCTGCAGGGGCGGCGGCGGCCAGGGGGGAGTCCTTGCCCCCCAAGGCAAGTGGTGGCCCCCGTCCCGTTAGGGTTTTAACCCTAGGCGCATGGGGAGGTGGGCCCTAGTGGTGCGCTAGCCCATTAGGGCTGGACACTTACCCCTTGCGGCCTAGGGGCCCCACCGGGATGGGTGGCCCCACCCGGTGGACCCCCGGAGCCCCTTCGGTGGTCCCGGGACGCTCCCGATGACCCCCGGAGATCACCCGATAGCCGAAACTGGACTTCCTATATATCAATCTTTACCTCCGGACCATTCCGGAACTCCTCGTGACGTCCGGGATCTCATCCGGGACTCCGAACAACTTTCGGGTTTCCACGTGCATTTATCTCTATGACTCTAGTGTTACCGAACCTTAAGTGTGTAGACCCTACGGGTTCGGGAGACACGTAGACATGACCGAGACCACTCTCCGGTCAATAACCAACAGCGGGATCTGGATACCCATGTTGGTTCCCACGTGTTCCTCAATGATCTTCATCGGATGAACCACCGTGTCAAGGATTCACTTAATCCCGTACGTTATTCCCTTTGTCCATTGGTACGTTACTTGCCCGAGATTCGATCGTCGGTATTCCCGATACCTTGTTCAATCTCGTCATGGCAAGTCTCTTTACTCGATCCGTAATCCATCATCCCATGACTAACTACTTAGTCACATTGAGCTCATTATGATGATGTATTACCGAGTGGGCCCAAAGGTACCTCTCCGTCATACGGAGTGACAACATCCCAGTCTCGGTTCGTACCAACTCAACAGACACTTTCGGAGATACCCGATGCGTACCTTTATAGCCACCCATTTACGTTGTGATGTTTGGCACACCCAAAGTATTCCTACGGCATCCGGGAGTTGTACAACCTCATGGTCTAAGGAATAAATACTTGACACCGAAAAGCTTATGCATTACGAACTATACGATCTCGTGTTATGCTCAAGTTTGGGTCTTGTCCATCACATCATTCTCCTAATGATGTGATCCCGTTATCACTGACATCCTATGTCCATGGTCAGGAAACCGTGACCATCTGTTGATCAACGAACTGGTAACTAGAGGTCTACCAGGGACTCATTGTGGTCTATGTATTCACACATGTATCGTTGTTTCCGTACAATACAATTCAAGCATGAATAACAGACGATTATCATGAACAAGGAAATATAATAATAATACTTTTATTATTGCCTCTAGGGCATATTTCCAACAGTCTCCCACTTGCACTAGAGTCAATAATCTAGTTACATTGTGATGAATCGAACACCCATAGAGTTCTGGTGTTGATCATGTTTTGCCCGTGAAAGAGGTTTAGTCAACGGGTCTGCGACATTCAGATCCGTATGCACTTTACAAATATCTATGTCTCCATCCTGAACATAATTCCGGATGGAGTTGAAACGGCGCTTGATGTGCTTGGTCTTCTTGTGAAACCTGGGCTCCTTGGTAATAGCAATAGCACCAGTGTTGTCACAGAAGAGAGTCATCGGGCTTGACGCGCTTGGAATGACTCCTAGGTCGGTGATGAACTCCTTCATCGAGACTCCTTCCTGCGCTACTTCAGAAGCAGCTATGTACTCCGCTTCACATGTAGACGCTGCCACCACGCTCTGTTTGTAACTGCACCAGCTGACTGCCCCTCCACTCAAAATATACATGTATCCGGTTTGAGACTTAGAGTCATCCAGATCTGTGTCGAAGCTAGCATCGACGTAACCCTTTACGACGAGCTCTTCGTCACCTCCATAAACGAGAAACATATCCTTAGTCCTTTTCAGGTACTTCAGGATGTTCTTGACCGCTGTCCAGTGTTCCGTACCGGGATCACTTTGGTACCTCCCTACCAAACTTATGGCAAGGTTCACATCAGGTCTGGTACACAGCATGGCATACATGATAGAACCTATGGCCGAGGCATAGGGAATGACACTCATCTTTTTCTCTATCTTCTGCCGTGGTCGGCGACTGAGCCTTGCTCAATCTCATACCTTGCAAAACAGGCAAGAATCCTTTCTTTGACTGATCCATATTGAACTTCTTCAATATTTTGTCAAGGTATGTACTTTGTGAAAGACCAATGAGGCGTCTCGATCTATCTCTATAGATTTTGATGCCTAATATGTAAGCAGCTTCTCCAAGGTCCTTCATTGAAAAACTTTTATTCAAGTAGGCCTTTACATTTTCCAAGAATTCTATATCATTTCCCATCAGCAATATGTCATCCACATATAATATGAGAAATGCCACAGAGCTCCCACTCACTTTCTTGTAAATACAGGCTTCTCCATAAGTCTGTATAAAGCCAAACGCTTTGATCACTTCATCAAAGCGAATATTCCAACTCCGAGATGCTTGCACCAGCCCGTAAATCGAGCGCTGGAGCTTGCATACCTTGTTAGCGTTCTCTGGATCGACAAAACCTTCCGGTTGCATCATATACAACTCTTCCTTGAGGAAGCCATTAAGGAATGCTGTTTTGACGTCCATTTGCCATATCTCATAATCATAGAATGTGGCAATAGCTAACATGATTCTTACTGACTTCAGCATCGCTACGGGAGAGAAAGTCTCATCGTAGTCAATCCCTTGAACTTGTCGATAACCCTTAGCGACAAGCCGAGCCTTATAGATGGTCACATTACCATCCGCGTCTGTCTTCTTCTTAAATATCCATTTGTTTTCTATGGCGTGCCTATCATCAGGCAAGTCCACCAAAGTCCATACTTTGTTTTCATACATGGATTCTATCTCGGATTTCATGGCTCCAAGCCATTTATTGGAATCTGGTCCCGCCATCGCTTCTTCATAGTTCGAAGGTTGACCGTTGTCTAACAACATGATTTCTAGGACAGGGTTGCCGTACCACTCTGGTGCGGAACGTGCCCTTGTGGACCTTCGAAGTTCAGTAGTAACTTGATCTGTTTCTTCATGATCATCATCATTAACTTCCTCCCTTGTCGGTGCAAGCACCTCAGGAACATCTTCCTGCGTTGCGCTACTTTCCGTTACAGGAAGGGTGACTGTCACCTCATCAAGTTCTATTTTCCTCCCACTCACTTCTTTCGAGAGAAACTCTTTCTCCAGAAAGCATCCATTCTTGGCAACAAAGACTTTGCCTACGGATCTGTGGTAGAAGGTGTACCCAATTTTTTCCTTTGGGTATCCTATGAAGATGCATTTTTCCGATTTGGGTTCGAGCTTTTCAGGTTGAAGTTTCTTGACATAAGCATCGCAACCCCAAACTTTTAGAAACGGCAGCTTCCGTTTCTTGCCAAACCAAAGTTCATACGGAGTCGTTTCGACGGATTTCGACGGAGCCCTATTTAAAGTGAATGCGGCAGTCTCTAAAGCATAACCCCAAAAAGATAGCGGTAAATCGGTGAGGGACATCATAGATCGCACCATGTCCAACAGAGTACGATTTCGACGTTCGGACACACCGTTACGTTGAGGTGTTCCGGGCGGTGTCAATTGTGAAACAATTCCACAGCTCCTAAGGTGTGTGCCAAATTCATGACTTAAATATTCACCCCCACGATCCGATCGCAAGAATTTTATTTTCCTGTCACGTTGATTCTCAACCTCATTCTGAAATTCCTTGAACTTTTCAAAGGTCTCAGACTTGTGTTTCATCAAATAGATATACCCGTATCTACTCAAGTCATCCGTGAGGGTGAGAACATAACGATAGCCTCGCGAGCCTCAACACTCATTGGACCGCACACATCGGTATGTATGATTTCCAATAAGTTGGTTACTCGCTCCATTGTTCCGGAGAACGGAGTCTTGGTCATCTTGCCTAAAAGGCATGGTTCGCACGTGTCAAATGATTCATAATCAAGAGACTCTAGAAGTCCATCTGAATGGAGCTTCTTCATACGTTTGACACCAATATGACCAAGGCGACAATGCCACAAGTATGTGGGACTATCATTATCAACTTTACATCTTTTGGCATCTACACTATGAATATATGTATCACTACGTTCGAGATCCATCAAAAATAAACCATTGACCAGCGGGGCATGACCATAAAACATATCTCTCAAATAAATAGAACAACCATTATTCTCCGATTTGAAAGAGTAGCCATCTCGCATAAGACGAGATCCAGAAACAATGTTCATGCTCAAAGCTGGTACTAAATAACAATTATTGAGGTTTAAAACTAATCCCGGGGGTAGATGTAGAGGCAGCGTGCCGACGGCGATCACATCGACCTTGGAACCATTCCCGACGCGCATCGTCACCTCATCCTTCGCCAGTCTCCGTTTATTCCGCAGCTCCTGTTTTGAGTTACAAATGTGAGCAACTGCACCGGTATCGAATACCCAGGAGCTACTACGAGTGCTGGTAAGGTACACATCAATAACATGTATATCATATATACCTTTGACATTGTCGGCCTTCTTGTCTGCTAAATATTTGGGGCAGTTCCGCTTCCAGTGACCCGTTCCCTTGCAATAAAAGCACTCTGTCTCAGGCTTGGGTCCATACTTTGGCTTCTTCCCGGCAACAGGATTGCCAGGCGCGGCAACTCCCTTGCCGTCCTTCTTGAAGTTCTTCTTACCCTTGCCTTTCTTGAACTTAGTGGTTTTATTGACCATCAACACTTGATGTTCTTTCTTGATGTCCACCTCCGCTGATTTCAGCATCGAATACACCTCGGGAATGGACTTCTCCATCCCCTGCATATTGAAGTTCAACACGAAGCTCTTGAAGCTTGGTGGGAGCGACTGGAGGATTCTGTCAACGACCGCTTCATCTGGGAGATACATTCCCAGCTGAGACAAGCGGTTGTGCAATCCTGAAATCTTGAGGATGTGCTCACTGACAGAACTGTTCTCCTCCATCTTATAGCTATAGAATGCGTCGGAGACATCATATCTCTCGACTCAGGCATGAGCTTGGAAAACCATTTTCAGCTCTTCGAACATATCATATGCTCCGTGGTGCTCAAAACATTTTTGGAGCCCCGACTCTAAGCTGTAAAGCATGCCGCACTGAACCAGGGAGTAATCATCACTACGCGACTGCCAGACGTTCAAAACGTCTTGGTCCGCATCGGGATCAGGTGCATCACCTAGCGGTGCTTCTAGGACATATGATCTCTTGGCAGCTATGAGGATAATCCTTAGGTTACGAACCCAATCCGTATAGTTGCTACCATCGTCTTTCAGCTTGGTTTTCTCTAGGAACGCGTTGAAGTTGAGGGAAACCTGAGCGTGGGCCATTTGATCTACAAGAGATATTGTAAAGAATTTAGACTAAGTTCATGATAATTAAGTTCATCTTAATCAAATTTTAATGAACTCCCACTCAGAATGACATCTCTCTAGTCATCTAAGTGATACACGATCCGAATCGACTAGCCCGTGTCCGATCATCACGTGAGACGGACTAGTCATCAACGGTGAACATCTTCATGTTGATCGTATCTTCTATACGACTCGTGTTCGACCTTTTGGTCTTCCGTGTTCCGAGGCCATGTCTGTACATGTTAGGCTCGTCAAGTGAACCCTAAGTGTATCGCGTGTGTAAATCTGTCTTACACCCGTTGTATGCGAACGTTAGAACCTATCACACCCGATCATCACGTGGTGCTTCGGAGCAACGAACTTTAGCAATGGTGCACAGTTAGGGGAAACACAATACTTGAAATTTTAGTGAGAGATCATCTTATTTACTACCGTCGTTCTAAGTAAACAACATGCATAAACATGATAAACATCACATGCAATCAATTAAAGTGACATGATATGGCCAATATCATGTTGCTCCTTGGATGTCCATCTTCGGGGCACCATGATCATCTTGTCACCGGCTTGACACCATGATCTTCATCATCATGATCTTCATCATCGTGTCTTGAAGAAGTCGTCACGCCAACTATTACTTCTACTACTATAGCTAACGTTTAGCAATGAAGTAAAGTAATTACATGGCGTTATTCAGTGACACGCAGGTCATACAATAATTAAGACAACTCCTATGGCTCCTGCCGGTTGTCAAGTTCATCGACATGCAAGTCATGATTCCCTATTACAAAAACATGATCAATCTCATACATCACATATATCATTCATCACATCTTCGTTCTTGGCCATACCACGTCACAAAACACATGCTGCAAAAACAAGTTAGACGTCCTCTAATTGTTGTTGCAAATTTTACATGGCTTCTATAGGATTTCTAGCAAGAACGTTTCTTACCTACGCCAAAACCACAACGTGATTTGTCAACTTCTATTGACCCTTCATAAGGACCCTTTTCATCGAATCCGATCTGACTAAAGTAGGAGAGACAGACACCCGCCAGCCACCTTATGCATCTAGTGCATGTCTGTCGGTGGAACCAGTCTCACGTAAGCGTACGTGTAAAGTCGGTCCAGGCCGCTTCATCCCACAATACCGCCGAATCAAGATTGACTAGTAACGGTAAGAAAGTTGAACAAAACCAAACGCCCACAACTGCTTTGTGTTCTACTCGTGCAAGATGCTACGCATAAAACCTAGCTCAGATGCCACTGTCGGGGAACGCAACATAATTCAAAAAATTTCTACGCTTTCACCAAGATCCAACCATGGAGACATCTAGCAACGAGCAAGTAAGAGTGCATCTACATACCGTTATGGAGATTGCGAGCGGAAGCTTTCGAAGAAGCGTGGATGAAGTAGTCGTACTCTTCGCGTTCTTCGTCACCGATGATCTAGCGCCGAACGGACGACACCTCCGCGTTCAACACACGTACGGTGCAGCAACGTCACCTCCTTCTTGATCCAGCAAGGGGGGAGGAGAAGTCGTCAGAGATCCGGCAGCACGACGGCGTGATGACGGATGCAGTGGAGATCGGAGCAGGGCTTCGCCGGGCGCCCTGCGTGGGAGTATGGAGGTGTGACGGGAGGGGGAGAGGCGCCAGGGCAAGGGTGCGCCTGCCCTCTCCCCTCCCACATATATATAGGGGGCCAGGGGGTGCGCCAGGGCCCCTGCAGATCCAATCTGCAGGGGCGGCGGCGGCCAGGGGGGAGTCCTTGCCCCCCAAGGCAAGTGGTGGCCCCCCTCCCCCTTAGGGTTTTAACCCTAGGCGCATGGGGTGGTGGGCCCTAGTGGTGCGCCAGCCCATTAGGGCTGGACACTTACCCCTTGCGGCCTAGGGGCCCCACCGGGATGGGTGGCCCCACCCGGTGGACCCCCGGAGCCCCTTCGGTGGTCCCGGGACGCTCCCGATGACCCCCGGAGATCACCCGATAGCCGAAGCTGGACTTCCTATATATCAATCTTTACCTCCGGACCATTCTGGAACTCCTCGTGACTTCCAGGATCTCATCCGGGATTCCGAACAACTTTCAGGTTTCCATGTGCATTTATCTCTATGACTCTAGCGTTACCGAACCTTAAGTGTGTAGACCCTACGGGTTCGGGAGACACGTAGACATGACCGAGACCACTCTCCGGTCAATAACCAACAGCGGGATCTGGATACCCATGTTGGTCCTCACGTGTTCCTCGATGATCTTCATCGGATGAACCACCGTGTCAAGGATTCACTTAATCCCGTACGTTATTCCCTTTGTCCATTGGTACGTTACTTGCCCGAGATTCGATCGTCGGTATTCCCGATACCTTGTTCAATCTCGTCATGGAAAGTCTCTTTACTCGATCCGTAATCCATCATCCCGTGACTAACTACTTAGTCACATTGAGCTCATTATGATGATGTATTACCGAGTGGGCCCAGAGGTACCTCCCCGTCATACGGAGTGACAACATCCCAGTCTCGGTTCGTACCAACTCAACAGACACTTTCAGAGATACCCGGTGCATACCTTTATAGCCACCCATTTACGTTGTGACGTTTGGCACACCCAAAGTATTCCTACGGCATCCGGGAGTTGTACAACCTCATGGTCTAAGGAATAAATACTTGACACCGAAAAGCTTATGCATTACGAACTATACGATCTCGTGTTATGCTCAAGTTTGGGTCTTGTCCATCACATCATTCTCCTAATGATGTGATCCCGTTATCACTGACATCCTATGTCCATGGTCAAGAAACCGTGACCATCTGTTGATCAACGAACTGGTAACTAGAGGTCTACCAGGGACTCATTGTGGTCTATGTATTCACACATGTATCGCTGTTTCCGTACAATACAATTCAAGCATGAATAACAGACGATTATCATGAACAAGGAAATATAATAATAATACTTTTATTATTGCCTCTAGGGCATATTTCCAACAATGTTGCCTATCATCTACTATGGTGTTTATCATCTTTGCTTCAACTCGTTATTCTTAATGCTTGTCACTTAGGGCCCGAGTGCCATGATTTCAGATCTGAACATATGTGTTTGCATGAATATATTTGTGTTCTTGATCCTATCTATGAGTTGTTTGCACCTATTACGGTTCGGAACCGGCGATCCCAAAAGTGACAGCTTGGGACACCAAAGGGGATAGTCCATAGTTTGAGGATTACATGTATCCATTGAGTTTATTGCTTTGTTCCGGTGCTCTTTGACAGGAGCACCTTAATCTCCATAAGTTCCTTTTGGCCCCGTTCGTAGCGGGATGGTAGGACAAAAGATGTTGTGCAAGTTCTTATTGCAAGCACGTACAACTACCTACGGGATACATGCCTAATGTTTGATATTTGCCTAGATGATCATTACTTTTCCGTGTGCCTTGCCCCAAGTTGGAATCATGATATATCTCATCCATGCAGCGCCCAACCATCCATCTCCCTATCCTACAGTGTTTTAAATCCCGCTGGTTACTAGTTGCTACTTTTGCCATTTACTCTTGCTATTTACTTTTGCTGTTTATTTTTACTATCACCATCATCACTATCATATCACTGTTACCACTTATCTTTTGTTGCAAGTAAGTATATTTCAGGTGCGGTTTAATTGACAACTCAACTGTCAAAGCTTATAAATACTCTTTGGCTCCCCATGTGTCAAATCAATACATTGGGTTATTCTTACCCGCGAAGACTATCTCGATCCCTTACGGTTGAGGGTTATCAGTAGGTATCCAAAAGGTGTGACACTTCTTCTGCTCCATCAACACTTGCCTTGAAAAACAACAGGCTATCATCCGCGAATAAAAGGTGGTTCACCGACGGAGCCGATGGTGCCACCTTGATGCCGCTGAGCTGGGATGATTCATTATGAGACTTTAACAGGCACGAAAGGCCCTCTGCTGCCAACAAGAAAGGTATGGAGAGATGGGGTCTCCCTGACGAATACCTCTGGATGGTTTAAAACGCTCCAATTTACTCCCATTGAATAAGACTGAAAAGGAAATTGTTTTGACCATGTTCATGACAATGGAGACCCATGGTGCAGCGAAGCCCAGCTTCCTCATTATCGCTTCCAAATAGTTCCACTCCATTCTATCATATGCTTTCATCATGTCGAGTTTAAGGGCACAATAATTGTTATTTTTTGACTTGTTCCTCTTCATAAAATGCAAGCACTCGTAAGCGGAGATTATATTGTCAGTGATAAGCAGGTACAAACGCTGACTGTTCTTCAGAAATGATCTCAGGAAAAATCTCCTTTAGCCTATTTGCTAACACCTTGTAAAAGACATTACATAAACTTATTGGCCGAAATTGAGATAGAAGGGTTGGGTTGGATACCTTTGGAATTAAAACCAGCACATTATCATTTACACACTTCGGGCTTTCTTCTCCACGAACTATGCTCAAAACAGCCCTAGTGACCGCAGCACCGCAAATGTCCCAATGCCTCTGGAAGAAGTGCGCAGGGAAACCGTCCGACCCTGGGGCCTTGGTTGGGAACATCCAAAAGAGCGCCGCCTTAACTTCATCTTCCTTGTAAGGCGCCATTAGAGGTGTATAATGTTTTGATGGAACATGCTGGAGGACATCCTCTAGTCCATCCACCCCCTCTGAGGTGTATAATGTTTTATAGAAATCAAGAGCTAGCTGTTGCATCTCTGATAGATCACTCGTTAGCTGCCCATCATGTCTTTGCGATGCCTTTATCAGGTTTTTGCGCCTCCTGTTCGAAGCTCGAAGGTGGAAAAATGTGTGTTCCTATCCCCCTCAGAAAGCCATGACACCCTAGATCTTTGGCGCCACAAACCAGGGACGGCCAGGCCAGATTAGTTTTTACGAGCACATGAAGCAAACAACTCCAACGCAGAATCCTTTTACGAGCACATGAAGCAAACAACTCCCAGACAAAATCAATGTTCTGGAGGGGATTAGAGTGGTTTGGAGGGGATTGAACGACGAAATCACTAATTGAGGAGTACTTGTTGTAAAGATCACTTCAAAACCCAGGTTGCGACAAGTGGCACGCTGCATGTGCGCCACTTGTCGCAGCCTGGGCGTTTTCTCTTTTTTCGTAGATCTGTTTATACAAAACGTTTTATCTCTTAAACCATGCGTCCAAATCTCGAATCATTTTCACCGTTGAATTCATCGCGTTGAGATCTTCAAAACTAGATCCCATGTTGATATGTTTTGACGAACTTTTTTTTCACGAAAAAAACCGGACGAAAAAATCAAACCGGGTGCACTGGTTTTTTCCCTTTCCGAAAGAGGCACGCCTGTGCCTCTCGCAAAATCACAACCATGCCTCTGGCGGAAGCAAAACCGTGACTCTCGCGGAAGAGAAAGCGTGTTTTTTTTCGTTTCCAAGGAGACACGACCGTGACTGTCACGAAAGCCTAATTGTGCCTCCCGTGGAAGCAAAATCGTGACTCTCGTGAAAAAAAAACAACATAAAACGTGTTTTTTCCGTTTTTGAGAGGCACGGTCGTGACTCTCGCGAAAGCACAACCGTGCCTCTCGCGGAAGCAAAACCGTGGCTCTCGTGAAATTAAATAAAAAACAGAAAACATCTTTTTTCCCCTTTCCGAGAGGCACGGCCGTGACTCTCGCGAAAGCACAACCATGCCTCTCACGGAAGCAAAATCGTGACTCTCGCGAAAGGAAAAAAAAAACAAAAAATGTGTTTTTCCCTTTCCAAGAGGCACGGTCGTGACTCTCGTGAAAGCACGACCGTGCCTCTCGCGGAAGCAAAACCGTGACTCTCGCGAAATGAAATAAAAAACAGAAAACGCATTTTTTTCCTTTCCGAGAGGCACGACCGTGACTCTCGCAAAAGCACAACCGTACCTCTCACGGAAGAAAAACCGTGACCCCGCGAAAGGAAAAAAACAGTAAACACGTTTTTCCCTATCCGAGAGGCACAGCCGTGACTCTCACGAAAGCACAACCGTGCCTCTCGCGGAAGCAAAACAGTGATTCTCGCGAAAGCACAACCGTGCCTCTCGCGGAAGCAAAACCGTGACTCTCGCGAAAAAGAACGAGATTTTTTCGCACAAAACATTTTTTTTAAAATCGATCGAAAAGTTAAGGAAGACCGGTGGAAAACCAAACCGTCGAAAAACCCGGAAAAAACCCGTTTAAAAAGCCGAAAACGCGTGCGAAAAATAAATAAATAAAATCCGGAGAGAACACCCAGAGCGCGACACATGGCGAACGACTGAGAGCGCGCCAAGTGACGTTGATCATTGTGAGGCCCCCAAAGGAGCGCTCGTTAACTAGTTACTCCCATTTAATGAGAGTTTGACTTGTATGAGATTTAATCCAGCCTGATGCACTTCAACCCCCTTCAATTTTGTTGCACCCGAACAAGCCCTAAGCGTTTGTCAGTTCCTTTTCTTCAAACAGGTGCACACCCTCTCCTCATCGAAAAAGGGTTTCCCCCCTCTTTGTATTACAAAGCAACCAACCGATACGACTAACGAAGGTGCTGGAGCGAAAGCGGCACAGACACGCCCAAAAAACCGAAAGAGAAAGAAGAGAAGAAACAAATGCCGACAACGGCGGATCGACAGAAAAACAAAGAAGCCTCGCGACTACTGCGCCCATCGGAAATCCTCCACCGAGCACCTAGACTCCGAAGCGCCGATACCAATCAACATATCCAAGATGGGACGCGACGATGATGACGCTGCTGCCAAGGGTTTCCACCGGTACGCGATGGGGAGAGAGGAAGGGTAGTCCCCGACGACCTCCAGGAAGGTCCGGCGGCACCCATAGGCGCCACCACTCGGTGTCGGCCAAGCTGACATGGATTTATCCCGATCCCAACCTTCACCTCGGGCACTCCGGAGCCCGCCACCAAACCGACCACCACCATGCGCCAACATGTTATTGAAGCTTCCACGTCGTCTCACCATGGCACCACGAAATGAGGTCTGCACACCGAAGACGAGGAGCCGGGACAAGAGGCAGCAGCACTGTCAGCACGCGGGAGGGCTCAACCTCCACCGTCAGCGACGGTAGTCGACCGGACGCAATAGCAAGAGCATACCAGGCCCGTGGGCCCACAGGCCCGGCCGAGCCCTCATAAACCCATAAAGCTCCCGCCTTCGCGATGCAATAGGCACGTCATCGGCGTCGTCGCCCTCGGTCTGAGCTGCTCCTCCTCCCCACCGTGTAAAAGACAACGAAGTCGCACCGGGGGCCAGCCCGATAGGACCCAGATGTGGCCCGCAGGTCCCAGATCAGAGCCGGGGGCGCGCCGCCGACCACCCCACGCCACCAAGCTGCCCCGCCGCCATCGGTCACCGCCGCAGGGTCGCTGGACCACAGCCAAACCGAGGAACACCGCTGCCGTCCCCTACCCCGGGAAGGGGAAACGGGCGCGCGGGGACAGGAAGTCTCGCCGTCGCCGACACCACCCGGATCAGCGCCGGGGTGACCGCCGACGGCGGTAGGGGAGGAAAGGGGAGGAGGGCGCCGAGGAAGAAGAGGGAGGCGCGCCGCCCCGGCCACCTCTCGGGAAGGCGGCGCAAGGGCGTATCCGGGAGGGCCCGGGATGGGCCCGAGCGACCGGCGGCGCGCAGGGGCAGAAGGAGGAGCCTGGCTCAGGAGCCCCATGCACACCCTCTCCTCCTAGGCCGGGCGATCTTCCCTTTTTTGTCTGTTTTAACGCAAAAACTATGAGTCCGGTGTGATTCGAAGCGATGACCTCTTGGTCCTAGGTAAGCTGCACTAACCACCCCCACCACCCACACCAGATGTGTTCCACAACATACTTTCCCTTCTTTTCTTCTTTCTTCATTCTTCCTTTTTGTTGGAACAGTTCTGTTCCATTTTTCTATATTTTTCCTTCATTTGCTAAATTGAATGAACTTTTTAAAAATTGATGATTTTTTTCTTCTAAATTGAACTAATTTTTTTCAAAATCTAAGAACTTTTAACTAAATTAATGATTTTTTAAAAATCGATGTTTTTTCTTTTTTGTGAACGTTTTAAAAATCGATTTTGTGTTTCAAAATTGATGTGTTTTTCAAAAAATAATGGCAAAAAAATTCTAGATCGATGAACATTTTGAAATTTCATGTTTTTTCCAAATAATTCCAAAATCAAAGTGATAAAATATATATAGCACATCCACTTTTGTTCGATATTATTGGGGTTGTTATCATTCACTGCAATTGAGTAGCTGTAGTGGCTAGCAAAACTCGTACGAGAGTCCAACGATGCGAGTTTGAATCCTAGAAAAAGCCAGTTGTTTGCACTTTTTTGGTCTGTAAGTTCGCTATGCTCGCGTTTCGTGGGTCGGCCGAACTGAGTGCTACCGTGAGCGCAATTGGTTCCATGGCTCAGAGGGTGCCCTATAGGAGCTCCCTTTTACTTTGTGTGTTACGAAAAAGAAAAAAAAACCTTGCTTCCCGTCTGTTTGGGCCGGCTTAGTCACGACTGCATGGCTTAGAGGGTGCCCTATAGGAGCTCCCTTTTACTTCGAACTATTTGGGAATGCTGTCGGGTTTTAAAATAAACTAAGAGGGATTGGTGTGTTGATTGCAGGAATCAAAAGTTCAGGTTTTGATTTAACTTTCGTCTACAAGTTCAAGAATTTTTTGGACCTTTTCCTTCGTCCCTCTATGGGCAACATTGGAGGACATTTTTGTTGGTGGTGCTCCTTTGAGTACAGAGTCATGATTTTCAGGGTGAAAACCCAAGGCCTGCCCTTTATTGTTTGTGCTTAATGATAACCCACAAGTATAGGGGATCACAACAGTTTTTGACGGTAGAGTATTCAACCTAAATTTATTGATTCGACGCAATGGGAGTGAAAGAATATTTGCAAGTATTAGCAGTTGAGTTGTCAATTCAACCACACTTGGAGAACTAAATATTTGTAGCAGAGTGATCAATAGCACAGTAATATGATAGTTTGATAGCGGTAGCAGCAATAGCAATAGTAATGATAACAGAAACAATAGCAGTTTAATAGCAATTATGATGGCAGCAACAACTACGGTAGTAACTAAGCAAATATCAATATGTGAAAGTCGTAGGCATTGGATCAATTATGGATAATTGTGTTGGATGACATTCACCATGTAATAGTCATAACCTAAAGCGACACAGGAACTAGCTCCAATTCATCATTGTAATGTAGGCATGTATTCCATATATAGTCATACGTGCTTGCAATAAGAACTTACATCACATCCCGTGGCACCGGGGTCCATCATGAAACTGAGGGATATTAAGGCCTCCTTTTAATAGAGAACCAGAACAAAGCATTAACACATAGTGAATATATGAACTCCTCAAACTATGGTAATCACCGAAAAGAATCTCAATTATTATCACCTTGGGGTATGCGGATCATAACATGTAATAGGTACGTATAACATGCAAGATGGGATCTAGAATACAAATATATTCATGAAAATATAATGGGTTCAGATATGAAATTATGGCACTCAGACCCTAGTGATAAGCATTAAGCATAGCAAAGTCATAGCAACATAGATTTTAAAACATAGTGGATACTGGGGATCAAGCCCTAACAAAACTAACTTGATTACATGACAAATCTCCATCGAACTCATCATCTTCCAGCAAGCCTATGGAGAAATTACTCACTCCTGGTGGTGAATATTATGAAATTAGTGATGGGGGATGGTTGATATTGACGACAACATCGAATCCCTCTCTCTGGAGCACCGAACGGCTCCAGATCTGACCTCCCGATGAAGAGCAAGAGATGGCGTCGGCTCCACATCGTAAAACACGATGAAACTTCTTCTCTTAATTTTTTTTCTCGGGAAATAAGAATTTATAGGCTTGAGATTAGGCTCAGCGATGCCACATGGGCCCCACAAGGCACCAGAGCGCGCCCTGGTGGCTTGTGGACCACTGGTGGCTCCCCTCCGGTGCGTCTTCGCTCCGATATTTTTTATTTATTTCATAAAAAAATCTGCAAAAAGTTTCATTCAATTTCGAGAACTTTTATTTCCATACAAAAACAACATCATGGTAGTTCTGCTGGAAACATCGTCAACCCGGATTAGTTTCATTCAAATCATGCAAATTAAAGTTCAAAATAAGAGAAAAGGTGTTTAGAAAAGTAGATACGACGGAGAAGTATCACCTGGTAGTGCCCTTGTTGAAGACATTGTTTTGGGAACACAGTCTTTCTCCATGGTGAAAATCTATGATCTTGGGTCGGCAACGACAATGCTCGTTCATTGTTTCCTTCTTGTAGGCATTGCTTTTGGATAACCTTCTTCGTACGTCGGGTGTTGTCTTTGGTGGTGGTTCGAGTGCTACTACTGCGGGTGATTAATCACCACATGGCAAGGTCTTTTTCTATTCTTTATTTCTCTTTTCATTTTCTTATTTGGTTGTGTGCATCCTGGATGTTTTTAGACATTTTGTTGGTGCAAAGGCTGTGTGTAATTGACATCTGCTTGATATTAACATATTTCCATTTTTCAAAAGAGGTAGTGTTGTCTTTGTTGCTTTTGTAGAGGCATTGGTGGGTTGCATGCATGGTCGGTCACTAGCCGGGTCAGGTTTGTGGTCAGGTGTGTGATGACGTATAAGTAACCAGCACCAAAAAAGCACGGCGCACGTCGCGCCTGTGATCGTTTACGTCTGTATTTTATCGTAATAAGGAAGAAAACAACACGTATTAAGTGATAAAATAAAATGAAGAGGAGAGCACGAATTCTATCTTTACCCCATGATCTGTGTAGGCACATAACCAACATTAAATTATTTAACAAATTAAGAAAATCGGCTGGCCTATTTTTTTTTCATATGCTGTTCTGGTTTATTCGGATGTACTATTCTAGATTACAATTCTGTTATTGTTTCGGTTTATGGTTCAGGTGGGTTAATTTGTTTGGTTTATTTAGCTGTTGTTCCGTTTTCACTGGTTATACGGCTCCGTGTTATTGGGGTTTGTTGTTTCTCTTTATTTGTGGTATTGTTTCGGTTAGTAGTTGTTGTTTCGGCTTATTCTTGTGTATTATTATAGGTTACAATTCGGTTACTGTTTCGGTTTATGGTTCGAGTGGGTTATTGTTTTGGTTTTATTCAGGTGTTGTTCCGTTTCACTGATTTTTTTGTTATCCGGGATTGGTGTTTTGGTTTATTTTGGTTATTTATTTAGTTAGCAGTTGCGGATTTATTCAGGTACGGTTTCGATTTTTCTTCGGGTAATTGTTAGTGAACTGTTCGCCGATGTCGTGGTGTAAAAATGGGTAGTAATCGGTCAAGATCATATTTCCATTTATGCTAAAATATTGTTCCGACCTACAGTTTTATGCCTCGGCAACACCAACACTGGAAAGGATTCGGAGACGATTAAGACAGCTCTGCGTCGGTATGCCGGTAGAGAGAAATGATGTGTAGAAAAATCATAAATCTTAATTCTATATATACGAACACGATGGTGGTGGAGAAGGAGGAGAGAAATGATGTGTAATTTTTTTCTAGCTTTTGGTAACAACGTGCGTATTTTTTCTTCGGTGAAAGTAAAAAAATAAGGGAAAACCAGATTATTCTGAAGCATTGTAGCACTGGTGGCGCTGTTCACGCGGGGGTACTGTTCACACATGATAATGTTACTTATTACTATTCACTGACATGTTAATTATTACTATTCATTGATATGGAGGTAAATGAATAGTAGAAGCTTGATTTTTTTTCAAAAAACCAGAAAACCCAAAGCCTTCCCGCTTTAGTATAGTAACTTATTTCCTTTGGTTTGATACTCCATAAAGCAACTCTAATATAGTTGTCTTTTTGCAGTCACTTCTAGTATTACATTGATGGAGAATATGGTACATGGCCGTGGACGGCGTGGTTGGAAGCACGATATGGCACCCACATCTTCCTTTTATGGTGGCTTCATTCATTATTGCGCATGTTCATTTGGCCGCCCTCTCAGTCCAGATTGTGCGGGCGAAGAGGTCAAGTGTATGCTTGTACTCGTGCGTATGAAGGACATTTTCTCTGCCTGTCGCCAATTGCGTTTGTGCTCGGAGCCACTGGAGGTGGAGCTTGCTGCTTGTGAAGAGGGGTTGTAGCTCGCCCTAAAGTGGACGATACTCTCAATCGAGGTTTTGGGTACCGCCCAGAAAATTCAGATACCGGGTGGTATCCGTGTCTCTCGCCGCCCCACGAGAATTATCAATCCCGAGAAAAAATTCCGAATTTTTTGAAAATTTGGAATTTAGACGCGCAAAGATGGTAAAGTAGGTTACCATCCTTTTCTAATTAACGTTCTTACATGTGGCGTAGTGGTATGCCCGTGTTTCTCGCCTTGAGAGGTACCTAGTTCGAGGAGTCCTCTTCTAGCAGTTGTTTTGTTTATTTTTCACAACACGTAAGTAGAAAAACCACCGCACCCCCTCGCGCCGCACGAAACCTAGCCATTCTTCTCTCGATTTTCTGGGCCATCCCGATCCCCTGCACGAACCCCTCCCTTCTTCCGATTTTCTTTGCCACCCCGATCCCCCCACTGGGGGCAGGCCCGTCCTGATTCTGCACACACACGCTTGCAGTTTGAAAAAAGCGAAAAAAATGCAATGGGAGGGGAATCCAACCCACAACCTACCACAACTAACTGGGCTACACCACATTATTGATTTCTTTCAACTTACACACTACTTGCACCTTCCTGAGATGAGATCGAATGAAACTGAAAATTCAAATAGATAGACTTACTTGTCTGGGATTTGGAACTTTTTTTCTGGACATTTTACACCGGTTCAGATGGTTCACAAACTCGGGCGTCCCCTTCCCTTCTTTTTCAGATGCAAATCACCACAGTGTTTGTACTTAAGTTATCTGATATGAGGTTCGCATATTACCATACTGTTTACATAGTAGTTGTCGAGTATGTATTTCAACATTTTTTCCCTCATGGTCAAATATTACCGCGGTGTTTGTACTTCATTTATCATATATAACGTTCGTATATTATCATGCTATTTACATATAAATTACCGTGCTATATTTTCCTGGAACTTTGTTCTCCTTGTTCAAAAATGTTACCGTGTTGTTTGTACTTAAGTTAACGTGCTATATTTTTGAGCAATTTTTTCTCCTTGGTCAAAAATGTTACCGCGGTGTTTGTACTTAAGTTATTAGGTATGAAATTCTTATATTACAATGCAATTTACATAGAAATTACCATGCTATACTTTTCAGCAGCTTTTTCCTCCTTTGTCAAAAATGTTACCACGGTGTCTGTACTTTATCAGGTATGGAATTCTTATATTACCATGCTATTTACATAGAAGTTACCGTGCTATATTTTTTTAGCAACTTCTCCCTACTTGGTGAAATATGTAATGGGGGTGTTTGTACTTAAGTTATCAGTATGGAATTCTTATATGACCATACTATTTACATAAAAATTACCAGGGTATGTTTGTCAACAACTATTCCCCCCTTCGTCAAATTTACCGCGTTGTTTATACACAAGTTATTAGGTTAACGGTTCGTATATTAGCATGCTATTTTCACATAAGTTGTCGTCGATATATTTTTGAACAACTTTTTCATCCCTTGGTTAATGTTACCGTGGTGTTTTGTTCATAAAATAACGAGTACGTGGGAGGTATATTAGCATACTATTTACACATAAGCTAGCAATGATGTGTTTGTCAACAAAAAGTTTCCTGGGTCAAAAAGTTACCATGTTTGTATCTAAGTTATCGGTTACTGGAGTTTATATCACCATGTTATTTACATAGAAATAACCGGGCTTGTTTCGAACAAAAAAGTCTCGGGTCAAAAAATCAACATGATTTTGTTTGTAAGTTATCAGGTCTGGGTTGCTTAAAAACCATGTTTTTTACATAAAAATTAGAGGAGTATTGTTTCAACGGTATTTTTTTTCTAGGTAAAAAGTTATCGTGATGTTTTGGACGTAAGTTAAGCTTGTAAGTTGGTTTCCCTAGGTAAAAGATAGTGGTGTTTGTACCTAGGTTATTAGGTTTGCATCGCATATATTACCATGATATTTACGTAGAAATTATAGGGGTATGTTTTTAACAATTTGTTTCTTCGGTCAAAGTTTATCATGGTGTTTGTACGTAAGTTACCAACATTGATGTGCGTATATTACCAGACTTTTTACACAAAAATTACAAGAGTATGTTTCACCAACTCTTTTCCTTAGGTCAAAAAGTTACCACTGTATTTGTACGTGAGTTATCAGATCTGCTGAGCTTAAGTTTCCATGTTATGGACACAGAAGTTACCGTGGTAAAATTCAACAACTTTTTCCCCAGTCAAAGTTACCATTGCGTGTGTGTTCATATGTTATTAGGTTTGCGGTGCATAAATAATCATGTTGTTTACACAAAGGTTACCAGGGAATGTTTCAAAAAGTGCGGAAGTTGAGATGTAAGGAAATTGAGATGTCAATATATATAGCAGCAAATTTTGAACACTAGTCAGTTGTTTATATAAGTGCCGGTCAATTTAGCGAGGAGCGCTGCTATACGGAAGATGAATTTGCGGCCGATGCATGCACGATTCGTTTGTGGCAGCGCGAGTAGGAAGCGTATATGCAGGATCGCAGTTGGGGAGGAAGTATCGTTCGGAGGACGTGCGGGATAGTCATCCTTGAAGCAATTTTGTTTAGCGAGTGCCCAAGCTTTTCTATTTATATGAGCACGAGATGGATCAATCTTGGTTTGGATCCATCTGAACTCTGAAAGTCTGAATACTTAGCTAATCTGTTTGTGCACATGCAACTGAAATTACCCCACTGGTATTCAGCCTACACGCGAACCTGTTGGTCGAGGGATTGAACCGCACTTTAACGCAGCTAATTTTTTCGCCCGAAGAGGAAAAAAGGATCGCACGATTGCGTGCAGGAGAAGCGGAACGGTGCAGTTCGATCGGGGCTGCCGTGCGGCATCGGCGAGATCATGTCCGCGGATGTTGATGAGATCGTGCGGCAGTTTTGCAATCCGCCACACGGTTGCCACATACATATTTTGAAGAAAGATACAAGTATTCGAACTCGCAACCTCACACATCATCGCGCGGACTCAGTAGTCTTTCCACTGAGCTACACACTCTTTTCTATATGATGTTAGTTCAAGTTTATTCTATATCTAGTTTAAAATAATTTTAATTAAAAATTTAATTAAATTTCGTCTGAAATATGTTCGGAATTTCTTGGTAACCGTGGTAGCCGAGAATATCGTTCGGAGGAAGTATCGTTCGGAGGATGTGCGGGATAGTCATCCTTGAAGCAATTTTGTTTAGCGAGTGCCCAAGCTTTTCTATTTATGCGAGCACGAGATGGATCAATCTTGGTTTGGATTCATCTGAACTCTGAAAGTCTGAATACTTAGCTAATCTGTTTGTGCACATGCAACTGAAATTATCCCACTAATATTCAGCCTACACACGAACCTGTTGGTTGAGGGATTGAACCGCACTTTAACGCAGCTAATTTTTTTCGCCCGAAGAGGAAAAAAGGATTGCATGATTGCGCGCAGGAGAAGCGGAACGGTGCGGTTCGATCGGGGCTGCCAGGCGGGATAGGCGAGATTGTGTGGCAGTTTTGCAATCCGCCACACGGTTGCCACATACATATTTTAAAGAAAGATACAAGTATTCGAACTCGCAACCTCACACATCATCGCGCGGACTCAGTAGCCTTTCCACTGAGCTACACACTCTTTTCTGTATGATGTTAGTTCAAGTTTATTCTATATCTAGTTTAAAATAATTTAAATTCAAAATTTGATTAAATTTCTTCTGAAATATGTTCGGAATTTCTCGGTAACCGTGGTAACCGAGAATATCCCCCCCCCCCCAACAAACGAGAAAATTAGTCCATTCGGAATCCAAAACCTTGCTCTCAATACAAGTGGAGATGGACTACTTGGTAGCATTGAATATGATGAAGGCCCGGAGCAAGACAGGTCCAAGTTCTATATGCTCGTTGAGGAGATTAAAAGACATGCAAACGACGGCAGAGTTAAGACTGGTCACAATGGGGTGGAACTTAGGAGTAACATCACATATTTCAATACAACGTTGCTTATGTGGCACATATTTAATGAAGAGTGAGGTGCTTGTGGTAACTAGCTAAGGCTGGTCCCAATGGAACATCACACACTTCAAGAAACAATGAGTCTATAAGCTAATAAATGCATCGTTGCATGACACTAATTACATGTTCCTACCCACTGTGGAGGTAGTAACATAGTCTAGATAAATGTGTATGTTACTACCTTATGTTCCTTCCCATTGTGACCAGCCTAATAGTTTGCCTTTGCTAGGCGTGAGCGAAATAGAGCTACTCCCTCCGTCTAGGTGAGTAAGTCATCTTACGAAAACCAAATAATCCCAAAACACTTAGGCTGGTCACAATGGGGTGGAACTTAGGAGTAACATCACATATTTCAATACAACGTTGCTTATGTGGCGCATATTTAATGAAGAGTGAGGTGCTTGTGGTAACTAGCTAAGTTACCAGAACATCACACACTTCAAGAAACAATGAGTCTATAAGCTAATAAATGCATCGTTGCATGACACTACCTACATGTTCCTATCCACTATGGAGGTAGTATCATAGTCTAGATAAGTGTGTATGTTACTACCTTATGTTCCTGCCCATTGGGACCAACCTTAGGCACGATACATTAACTCCTACCTCGTTTTTTGTTTCTTGGCATAAGCAAAGGAATCAACTAATAAGAGATATGAGGTGTGTCTGCTTTTAATTACTTGAGGCTACCAAACACAACATGCAGTGGTCAGTTCATTGCATGCAATGCTATTAATTAGCAAATGAACATTAACTTATCTTGTTTTTCACTCTGCCTTGGTCAAGGTGCACAACCTAAGATGACTTACTCACCTAGACGGAGTTTCTTGCCGCTTTCGGTAGAGTTCAGAAACACTGTTGTGTGGCTTAGGGGCGGATCAGGTGATGTGCCGTCCCTGGATTCCAGGTGTGGGGCTCTCCTCTCCCCAATCTAATGCTGCCACCTTCATCCGTAAGCTCTCGTCCGTGAAAATCCAGGTGTGGGGTCCTCCTCTCCCCAATCTAATGCTATCACCTTCATCTGTAAGCTCTCGTCCGTGAAAATTTGCCAGTAAGGGCATCTCCAGTCGCGCCCCCAGGAAGGCCTCTCCAGACGTTTTTTTTGCGCCGGTGCCAAAAAAACAGTCCAGTCGCGCCCTCAGGAGCCCGATTTTCACCGGCCTGGGCCGAAAACAGCGCCGGCGGACCCAGGCCGAACCCGGCGCGCTGGGGGCGCCCAAGGGCGCCGGGGCGAACCGTTTTGGCGCGAAAAAGCCGCGGGCCAGCCGCATGAGTGACACGGCGTCTCGTCTTCCCCCAACTGCCTCGGTTCCCGCGGGGAATCAATGGCAAGGCTGCCGCCGGTCAGCCTTGCCATTGATTCCTCACGGGTGGCGCGTCTCGAGACGGCGCGCCGACGCCTCCCCTCCCTCGCATGCGTACACACGGGCGCGGAGCGGCTATAAAAGCCGGCGGTCTCCCAGTCGCCTGTGCCCACACCAGACTCGCCCCTCTCCGCCGTCCAGCCCCTCTCTCTCCGTCCCCGTCTACCTCTCCCGAGCGCCCCCGGCAGCCCCTCTCTCTCCCTCTCTCCACCGCCGCGCCCGTCGCCATGGCAGAGCGCTTCCCCGGAGACGAGGCGGCGGCGTACCGCTTTGGCCGCCGTTCGCTCCGCGAACAGGAGTCCTGGCTCCTGTTCCAGGTGAACATCCCGTCGCCGCCGGACATGCGCGCCGGGCCGACAGGGTGGCGGCTCAGCGACGGCAGAGTGCCCGTTCCCCCGTTACCCGGCGCCGTTGCGAAGCCCAGGTACTTCGCCGAGGAGGTTGAGGTGGCGGGCACGTGCCTCCTTAACCGACGACGAGCGTTCCCTCCCCCAATACGTCGCCGGCAATCACGCGGCCTGGGCGGCGTACTTCCAGAGCCGCCAGCAGCAGCGTCTGGCCTCTACCAACGGCGCACCGGTGGTCGGCGGCGTGAAGAACAGCGAGGGGCGCCACCTATGGTGGGACGTCCCCGGGCGCACGCTGGATGGCGTGCTGGCGCACCTCGACGGCGGGAACAACCCGCCGTTGACCTATCCTGCGACGCGGGCCGCCCTGTCGCCACAACACCGGCGCGCATGGGCGCCAAGGAGGTTTGCCTCCTTCTCGTCTTCCTCCTCTCGCTCGTCTTCCCACTCCTCCGGTTCTCCGGCGCTTCTCGGCGTCAAGGCCGAGCCCGCAGCGGAGACGCCAATCAGTCGGCACACTCGCAGCGTCGGCATCGTCATCAACGAGGGCGGCCGGCGCGCCTCCTCCTCGTCGGCTCCTCCGCGCTTCGTCAAGCCAAAGACGGAGCCGGGACTGGCGCCGGTGAAGGCCGAGTTCGACGACGACGACGCGGCCCTGGAGTGGGCACGCCAGGACTCCATTGCGATGGAGAATGCGTGCCGGGAGAAGGAGAAGGAGCGCCAGCGCGCCGCCCTGCGCCGCTTCGAGGAGCGCCGACGCAGCCGCGAGGAAGACGGCGTCGCTGTCTTGCGACAGCGACGACGACGACGACGTGCCGCCGCCAGTCCGCCATGGCGACGCCGGGCAGGGGTCCAGCAGTCCGCCCGCGTCAAGGAGGAGAAGGCCGCCGACGACGATGGCGGCGACGGCGGCGACGACTTCAGCCCCTTTCTTTTTTAGATTAGGTTTATGTAATGAAAATGCGCGAAATTCGCCGAAATTTGCCATGTTTGGGCGAAATTTAACTAGTTTTTATCATATCTTCGCCAAAGTTTTTTTTATTTTAATACGCGTCTGGGAGCGGCCCTGGGGGCCGACGGTTGAGGGCCAACTCGCCCCAGGTCTATTTTTTGCGCCGGCTCACCCCAGGCGGCGCTTTTAGACCCCTGTGGCCCAACGGCCCGAGATGCTATAAGTGTAGCATTGCTCAATTTCGGTCGGATGGTACTCACAGTTGCATGGAAGTGTAGCGATAGCAACATAACGATGCATGTGCCGCATGCATTGCACGCAGGTTTTGTCATGAGTGCAACGCGTGAGAACACAAAGACGGTTCGTGGAAACTCCATTGATTCTTTGACGTGAATGTTTCCTCGGGAAGGAGGACGCAAGCCGGCGACCGCCCATAGCATATGCACGCCTGGTTCAGTAATAAATGAAATGAAAATATGAAACGGGAGCCGGAGAACGAACGGTGAGCTCCACGATGATGGAGGAACGCATTTATTTTTCGAAGCCCAAGAGTCTACACAGCTCGCTCGTCTACAATACTGATCGATCGGCCGGCCATATATACGGCCGCGGGCTGCGCAGCTCTCTCAGTTCGGCTTCCTCGATCGTCACCAACCACACATGCTCCACACCATGCCACCGCCGGAGCTCAAGGACATGGAAGAGCTTGTGGAGGCGATCCTCATCCGCCTCCCGCCCGATGAGCCTGAACACTTGGTTCGTGCCTCCCTGGTCTGCAAGCCGTGGTTCCGCCTCGTCTCCGACCATGGCTTCCGCAGCCGCTACCGCGCTTTCCACAAGACACCCCCCATGCTCGGCTTTCTCCACACTTGGAACGGCGCTGCACCCTTCATGTGCACCACAGAGTTTACCCCGGGCGCTCCCCGTCACCGGCACTGGCACCGCTATCACCATTCTGTCGTCGACTGCCGCCACGGCCGTGCACTCCTCACGTACCGGGACGAGGATGAGAAGCAGCACTACCTGCTCGTCTGGGACCCCATGACGGGCAACGCCAGGAAGCTGCGGCATCCACAGAGGGGCGATGGTGCAGCAACAGATTGGAGAGCAGCTGTGCTTTGTGCTGTGCGCGGCTGCGACCACGGGGCTTGCCACCTGGGCCCATTCCTTGTGGTCTTTGTCATCATTGACAAGGACGCGGTGGCTACGGCCACCGTTTACTCCTCGGAGACGAGCACTTGGAGCTCTCCGGCCTCCGTTGACCTAGGCTTTGACAGAGATGAACTCTACTTTTCTTGGATGCCCAGATTGCTCACCGGAGACGCGCTCTATTTTATTTTCACACAAGATAGCGGTTATCATCCTGGTATTCTCAAGTACGACTTGGGCACGTCTTGCCTGTCGGAGATTGAGCTGCCGCTGGAGATTCAGATTAGTGCCCACCACGCTCCTGCCCTCATTGCACCGGAGGACGATGGTCGGCTGGGGATTGCGCATATGTTTTTTTTCAACCTCTACGTGTGGTGGAGGGAGGTGGGTCCCGACCAAGTTGCAACGTGGACACAACCCACAATCATCGACCTCAAGGATCATCTCGCCAGCGATCCCGAGCTCACGCCACCAAAAAGTGAGTTGGTTGGCTCTGTTGAAGGCACGGCCATAATTTTTGCAAACACAGATCCTGGCACCTACATGATTGATCTCAAGTTACTGAGGTCCGAGAAGCTCACGAGCGAGTTTTCTGTACCCCCTATCTGCCACGAATTATGGGCTCTGTTTCCCTATATTAGCTTTTACGATCCACCAGGTATATGTATGTTTACGTCTATATGCTGTATACTCATATGATGCTGACTACGAGCATCATATGTATGTTTACGTCTATATGGTGTCTTTTACTAGTATGGTTGTCATCTGCGATTGGCTGTTACCTCATACTAGTATACTTTTTTCAGTGGCACCTATAAAGGAAGTGACCAATTCAGGAGAAAGTGAAGCTGGAAGATGCGACCAAGAAATGAAAGAAACAGATGCTGGGAGCAGCGATGATCGATGAAGGAGCAGGAGAAAGTGCCGCTGGACATAGCAATGACAAAGCATAAACCTTGAAGCAACAGGGTGTTCCTTCTGTCTACTGTTTTGATATTGGTTTTCGTTCTAGGTTCTATAACAATTATTGTTTCTGAAGATGGCAGTGACATTACCATGATGCTGACTGCAAGCATCGTCTTCGCGTATCTCGTCCAGTGCTATTATGTGCCATTTATTTCCAGCATTGCTCACAGCAACTATCTATTATTTGCAAGCTTGGAATTAAAAACTTACTCATGAAACATCCAGGTCTCTGAGTTGAAACATCCAGGTCTGCTTTACTCAGAAAATTGACACATAGAGTATATTTTAGGGAACAACCATGTACTCTGAAAACGAAAATACTAGACTTACGGGCGAGTTAGCACGGGAAGAAAGTTACGGACGTACGTGTCGTCTTTTCAATTGATCCTTTGCCCCTCTGATTTCACGCTGTGGGCCACCCTAAATCCAAAGCAACCCCTAAGAGCATTACTAGTAGAACCCTCAAACCCTTATAGCAGTTTTAAGGGTTGAGAAGTGCCAGTTTTTGACACTTTTAAGGGTTGAAAAACAGGGGCAAAGACTAGAATCCTCAAACCCAACCCTTAAACTACTTTAAGGGTTGGATTTGAGGGTTCTAGTCTTTGCCTCAACCCCAACCTTTAAAACTGTCATTTCATATATCACACATTTCATCATATGACATATCACAAATTCCATCACATTTGACATAAAACAATAATCATTCTAGTTATTATTACAACACCGAATAAAACAATAATCATTCAAATTATTACAACAATGTTTGAGCAAATTACACTAATTGTTCGAATCAAATAGGACATATAAAAGTAAAACAAAGATACATCATGGGCCAATGCGCCGCCCATCCAACTGCCAGTGGTGCTCTGCTAGATCATCTCGGAGCCGACCATGAGTGGTTGCATCCTCAATCTCACGATGTGCTTTAAGAAAAGCGTGTATGCGAGAAGGATTTCTTTCCGGTTGCACACGGGTACGAACATTGTCATAGAAACAAGGGCTTGTGGCTACTAGTACTACTATGGCTCTCTGGTCCTCCAGAGCATTAACCAGTAGCACAAGATGAACATGGTTTTATGCCAGAAAGAAAATGTGAACGTGGTTAGTTAGCTGTAACGACGTCTGAGAGACTTGCAATAAGTGAAGTAGAATCCGGATCAAATGACTTGTCACCAAAGATACTATAAGGATTTGATGCTGTAGATGATGTGCAGAGATAACATTTCACTGTATCAAAATCTTTGACGAAAGCTCACATTTAGCACCTCTCCTGCAGTACTACAGTCCATGCAATGTAAAGTCAAATAGTTTTTAATCATCACTATGAGACAAGTTCAGAGATAAGACCAAAAAAAGGTCAAAGAGCTTGGTAGCATTGTTTGAAGAGGCAAGTCAGAAGCCATTATTTGGATGAAAGGAATATCAATGCGTTTTGTCGGTCGGGGCATGCAGCTACTGAGCTGGAGGATTCAAACTGGTTCAGCCAATAAGCACAGCTCTGTAAACTTTTCTATGACTTTCCTGCATTAGCTAGGTACTCTGTCAAATATAATCCTCCGCAGTCCTCTATGATTTTCTATGCCTGATTATAAGTAGGTGAGGTAATATACAGTGATACATTAGTTGTGTGTCAAAGCTTCTATGATTTTCTATGCCTGATTATAAGTAGGTGAGGTAATATACAGTGATACATTAGTTGTGTGTCAAAGCTTCAGCTATGACTTATGCAGAACTGAAGGACACTGTCCATACTGAAATATTCAAGTATGTTTGCATTTCCAAAAAAGACAGGCACTACAGACTACAGGATCATTTCTACGAAAAAGGGTTTTCCCCTGCTTTATATATAAAACACGAACACAACATCAAAGCATCCGATACAAACACACGCCACACACACACCTAAGGCAAGATACATAATGCCGGGCACCGACACACAACCTCAATGACTACAAAGCACCTAAAGATGAGCAAAACGGATCCGCTTAGAGCCGGCGGAGACCACCACGAGGAGTAATCGTCCGGGAGGATGTGCGACGGACACACCGGACCGAGGACTCCAAGATGGTGCCTCCAGGAAGGGTACGGCCACGAACGTCGCCACCGTCCGATCCGAAGATCAAGTTTTCACCCGGAGTAAGATGGAAGGAGTAGAAGCACCACAACGGAGTGTGCAAGGAGAACACGATGTCCGCGGACGCCGTCGCCGTCGACCAATGCACCCAATCTACAGGATTATTTTTCAGGGAATTGTTAAAAAATTGGCCATTGTTATAATGTACAGCTTGGCCAGTGGTTCAGGCCAGTGGTAATCTTTGTGCTAGTTGCTATTCTCGACCAGTAACTCTGAAGTTGGGGCAGTTGCCATAAACCACAGATCTGAAAGCTGTCACTCTTCCCTCACAGCTCAGGGTGGACACGGTCCGGGCCGGTCCGGTCCCTGACCGAGCCACCATTTGGACCGGCCGCCGGCGGACCGGACCGGACCGGACCGAGTAGCGCGGCGGTCCGCTTTTCCTGGACCGGACCGGCAGAGGTAAAGCTCGGGCCGGACCGAGAGGACCGGCGGCGGCGGCGAGGTCGTGACCATGGCAGCCGCAAGAGACGACTCCTGCGAGCTTTTGGAGATGGTGGAGAACGACGACGGTTCACACATGGCAGGAACGCGACGCGGTGGCGCTGGCCGTTTCGCACACGTTTGTTATTTTCCAGGTTTTCCGCCACATGCAAGCAAATTAACGGGTGCATGAGCCGACGATTTTGTGCGTACTGGCCTTGCCGTGATTAGTGGATCAAGTTTTACGTGGGTTAGTGGTGGGATGACGCCGTAATTGATGGATCAAACCAGCTTCTCTGGTTATTTTTATTATCTGATCAGCAAAAAGAAGGAAAGAAAGAAACGGCCCACGATTTTCTGTGTGCGGGCGGGGCAACCATGATCACCACCGCGTGAGCTAGTGTTGTTGTGGGCTTATTCACCAGGGTAAAATACTGAAGATTCTTAAAATACTGACGAAACTGAAAATACTGAAGAGTCTGAGGAAACTGAACTATGATTGCATGTACAGATTTGGTAAGCCTCATACGTAGGAGTTTCCTTGTGTTTTCTGTTCGATTGAATACAAGGAAACAATAGTGTGGAATAAAGGGAAACGACAGCGTGGAGTTAGTCGTGGGATGGTGCCGTGATTATCGGATCTAATCCCATTTCTTCTGTCCTTTCTCTTTTCTGTTGGACTGAATAATAGGAAGGAAACTTCAGCGCGTGACCAGAGTCTTCTACCTTTTGCCCCTATCTCTTCGCTTGACTGAATTACACTTGATTCTGGTGAACAACGACGGGGCGAGGCATGGCCAGTGCGTCGCCGTCGGCTGCGACATCAAAGAAAGATCTGCAGCTTCGGTCCGCTCGGTCGGACCGGTTAAAGACCGGACCGGACCGAGTAAATTTCGGGCTCAAATTTAGGGACCGGACCGGCCAGTTTTTTCAACGGGCCAGGACCGATCGATCCGGTCTAGAACGGGCCACGAGCGGGCCGAAAAGCCCGCTCGCTCCGTCCAGCCTGACTCACAGCCTTGGCTTCAGACACCAGCTTCAAGTATGCAATAAGTATCTCTTTGATTTGTGTCCACATGAACCGTGCAGACCTGTCGATTTAGTAGCAGAAGATGGAAAAGAAGTGCCGTATGTTCGATCCGGGTGAAACGACTTGTTTGTGAGATATGGTGAGGATTTGATGCTGTAAGATGATGAACATGGTTGTCCATTGATAACATCTCACAGCATAAAAATCATTGACCAGATGCAAAGTCAACTAGTTTAAGATGATAAACATGGCTGTATCAACTCACCTGCATTTCGGTGCATGCAATGCAAAGTTTTTTTTTTAAACGAGGCAAAAGACTTGCCATTTTCATTAATTAAGAAGTAAGATATGCCCGGTTAATTGACGGAAATCCGGACTAAAACCGATACAATCCAACTCATATAAAATGGGTACCACCGGCCAACCTGACCACCGACATGGGATCACAGAGCTACAAAGAGGAAACGACATCCGCCGAGAAGTCACAAGCGTCATCGTCATCACCGGCTACCTCCGAACGAGCGACTCCGACTTCACCGTAGACCTTCATCGTCGAAGCCAACCCGCAAACAGCTGCACAGAAATCATGACAGCACATGCCAACAAATGGCCACACGCGCGAACAACCGACAGCTCCGACTCTGACGACGATCATCACGAGGGAGATATGCAGGACTTGCGCCGACCGTGCCCTAAAGAGCACACCAGACACGCCGGGAAGATCCGACTACCGAAGCTCGAGCCGCAACCAAAGCTCCTCTCGACACCATCATCGCTGCCAAACAGAAATCAGCGCCCCTGAAAAGGCCGCCTCAGCAAACGACGCAGCGAAGATGCCGCAAACCACGCGCCGAAGATGCCGCAACCCACACGGCGAAGATGCTGCCATCCACTGGTCTCCTAGTCGTAGCCGGCTCCGAGACGATGCCCCCAAGGAGGAGAAAGACGCGAAGACGCCTCCATCGTCCGATCCAGCGGATCTAAGGTTTCCCTCCGGATTCAAAGCCATGGGGAGGAGCAAGAGCACCTTGATGGGCCTCGAACCCCTCGTTGGTTACCCCAAGTGGAAGGTGTAAGATGCAGTAAGTAGAAGTGTTTTCCCTTAGCAAAGATGCCAAGGATCGAATCCCCAGAGACTCCTAGGTTCAACAAGTAGGTGTCAACTGCTACGGCGCCAGATTAGTAGCAATCAACGTGGACCTGCACACAAATATAAATAACTTTGCACCCAACGAGTACAGAGAGGTTGTCAATCCCTCCGGCCTTGTAGTTCACAAAGGATTAAAAGCAATGATAGTAGTGATAGATAGTGTTTTGCAATAGTAAATAATAACGGAAAGTAAATAGCGGATGTGATCAATGATGGTAATATGAACCGGAGTCTCATGATGTTCACTAGTGATGTCTCTCTCCCAAAAGACGATAAAACAGCTATGTGAGGTAAACAAATTACAGCTGGGCAATTGACAGGACCACGAACGCAAACCAATGCTGACTACATTGCAAGAAAGGTTGAGGTTCAAAGCATGGGCGGTACGCCAAAGTAAGTAGACCGAAATCCATCAATGCCTACTACTAATCATCCACATTGAGATATCTATCCGAAACATCTCGCTGGTATTAAGTTGCGAGTCCCACCCATAGTGTAAACTCAATGCAACAGACAACTGCATTAAAAGAACTTTGCGTAAAGTAAACAATCCTTGCACCCGCGGGCACAAGCACCGTTGTTTTCCCCCTTGTGGCAACAGCACATCCCCTAGACTCATGTTTCTGTCACTCAAGCTAGTCATCGAGGGGCATGAACCCACAATCGAGTATAACATTCCCTCTTGGAGTCACTACCTACTACTCGGCCAAAGCAATAAATAACAACGGAGAACATGCAAGAATTACTTATGAACAAAAATATAAAAGAGGTGAATCAAATATATTACTCAAGATCAATCTGAACATAATCTCATAATCCATCGGATCCCAGCAAACTCAACATAGCAACAGCATAAGGATTACATAGGTGCCTCGATCATGTAGGGCAGCTCACGAGGACTAATTAGTGAAGCACAAGAACGGGAGGAGAACATCACATAGCTACTGGTCATGGACTCATGGTCCAAGGGAGACTACTCACGAGTCATTCGGGAGGCGTCCATGGTGGTGGAGAAGCTCCCGGTGGTGATCCTCCCCTCCGGCAGGGTGCCGGGAAGGGTTCTCCTGGTGCTCCCGATCTTGGAAGCGGCGGCGGCGGCGGAACAGAGATGGGATCGCGAAAAGAGTTCCTCTTCTGAGGGTTACGGAGGGTCCTTTAAATATATGCCAAAGTAGGGCACCGGGGGAGTTTCGGGGGGCCCAGGCGCCCCCCCGGCGCGGCCCAGGGGGGGGGCGCCGCCAGGGCGCCTGGAGCCCTGGTGCCCCCCCCCAGGCTGCCCTTCGGACGCAGTGTTGTTTCCGGATCGCTGATTTTTTATATAATTTTTCTGGATTTTTCTGGGCAGTTCTCGAAACGTGAAAACATGAAATACAAAAACAGCCGAAAACAGAAACTGGCACTGGGGTGCACTGGATTAGTAAGTTAGTCCAAATATGATCAAAAGTGTATGGAAGTGTATGAATATCATAGCAATATCACCCAAAAATGGCATGGAGCAAGCAGAAATTATAGATACGTTTTGGATGTATCACACCTCCATGATGACGCTTCCAAGAAAGATCACGGCACCCGCGGGCGCCACCGTCACCAGCTCCGATGGGGACCGGAGCAAAGATTTCTCCCGGAGTTGCGCCGACCACCAACCACCGCCAACCACCCGCCACCCCTGCTGAGAGCAACCTCACTCCAGCCGCGGGATCCCTCGATCCACCGCAACCAGACACGCACCACCTCCCTGGCCGTAGCCGCCGTCCACCACCGCAGCATCACCGCGACCACCACCACCGCAGCACCCGCGCCACAGAAGAGGAGCAGGGGCACCCGCAGCACACCACGCGCTCTGGGGAAGCCGCCCGCCACGCCCTGCGAGTCGCCGCGCCCAGTTTTACAATATGAAACTGGAACATCAAATAGATTTGCAATGAACATGATGTGCAAATATGACAAAGTGATATCTAGCTTGCCCCCTTTAGTGATGCAAAACATAAATGCAGGGGCACCTTCAAGGTTTAAGTGATGACTAGATACAATGATTTCAGAGTAACCGATATCACAATCATGCAAAAGACAATGCGACTTTTGGACAATGCACATTACACTCAGAATGACAATCATGCTCTCAGTAGTTGGTGCTTCAACATAAAGGTAAAAGAAAGGTTAAGTGCTAGAGCTTTTTATTTTGAAAACATGGAAGCAATTGTGTCAACGGTAGTAGTACTTCATATGTGTCATGCATAAGACATCCTATAAGTTGCAAGCCTCATGCATCGAATACCAATAGTGCTCGCACCTTGTCCTAATTAGCTCGGATTTCCATGGGTTATTATTGCATTGCATATGTTTCAACCAAGTGTCACAAAGGGGTACCTCTATGCCACCTGTACAAAGGTCCAAGGAGATAGATCGCATTTGATTTCTCGTTTTTGATAGATCTCAACTTGAGGACATCCATACCGGGACAACATAGAAAATAGATGATGGACTCCTCTTTAATGCATAAGCATATTCTCATGAGAGATTGAGGATTAAGGTCCAAGCTAAAACTTCCACCATGATACATGGCTTTGGTTGGCGGCCCAATGTTCTTCTCTAACAATATGCATATTCATTCAACCCACGGTAAATCACCCTTACTTCGGACAAGACGAACATGCATAGCAACTCACATGATATTCAACAAAAGTGTGACAGTTGATGGCGTCCCCAGAAACATGGTTACCGCTCAGCAAGCAACTCATAAGAAATAAGATACATAAGCAACATATTCTTTACCACAATAGTTCTTAAGCTACTTTCCCATGAGCTATATATTGCATGGTTAGTTTGCTTAGTACAGGTGGAGGTTAGCAAAAGACTGGGAGCGACCAACTAAGAGAGCAATGACGGTCATAATCATGCAGAGCGACAAAGCAATATTGAATCAGGCATGGTAGTTATATCGCTACTCAGAAACAAAAGATCATCAAGGCTTGACAGACTTTCTTTACGGTCTTAAATATGCGTGAGCATACGCCAAGTCAATCAAAATAAATTCTCGAAGGAAGATATTACTAAACCATACCACATCATAGGCAAACAAATCAAGTTGGTACTCCAATAACACATTGGGAACCCCCCCAGCTATTTGAGATTAACCATAAGAAAACCTGAACTACTAAGCACCATCATGCAAGTAGCATCTTTATCATAGACACATTAACCAATGCAACGGAAGCAAACTCTCTAAATAAGGTGAGCATGATAATTAAAGAGAGTTCAAGCAACCAACTAAACAAAAGCTCTTTGAAAAGATAAGCATGAATACTAAGAGCAAAGCACGATAGTAGCTATTTAAAAGACAAAGAACACACACAGCAAGGATAGACATGAAAATTCTATGTTATGTTCTAGGTAGAGGTGGAGCGTGTTTCTCTCCCACATAAAGGAATGCTGGGTTCCGACTTGTTATGAAAAACTAAAAAGAAAACTAAAAGCAAGACGCTCCAAGCATAGCACATAACACATGAAGTGATAAAAATATAGCGGAACAAAAGACGAACTGATAATGTTGATGGGGAAGGGGATGCACGGGGGCATCCCCAAGCTTAGACGCTTGAGTCTCCTTGAATATTTCTTGGGGGTGCACGGGGGCATCCCCAAGCTTGAGCGCTTGACACTCCTGAATCTTTTTTACCATCTTCCCTCGCACACTTGAAAACTCCCTTCATACATAACTCATCATAATCTGATTAGCGAGGTTAGTACCCTTAATAAAATAATTATACCTTGCTAGAAATAAGGATATTCTTGAAGTTCTACTGTTTCTCAAGATTGACAAAAGGTTTTTGCAAAGAAAAAGCAAGCTCTTGATTTGCAAAGTGGAGGTAAGGCAAAAAAGGGCAGAATGTGTGAAAAACAGAACAGCAGGCAGTAATTGATCTGTTCGGGATACTTCTGCAACTCAAATCAAAAAACTCAGAACAGACGCACGAAAGACAATTATATAGAGAACGCTGTCGAAAAAATTCAGACCAAAAAGATGATCTGGTGATTTTATACGAATTTTTCTATCCAAGAACAGAATCTGTTTCCTGGACAGCACCTCACAACTTTTGAACTTTCTAGCAATCGAAGGCTATACTTGGCACAAATATGAAAAGCAAAGATACAATGATGATGCTACAGCAGTAAACAACATCAAGACACAACAAAAGCAAAAATTTATTCATGTGGGCTGCCTCCCAAAAGCGCTTTCTTTTATGCCTTTAAGCTAGGCATAATGCATAGATCAAGTTTTATCAAGAGTAAAAGAATAACTAGCCCGTACAACGGACTCAAAAGGTAATTTGATCTTCTTACGAGGGAAGTGTTCCATCCCTTTCTTGAGAGGAAACTGAAATTTTATATTACCCTCTTTCATGTCAATGACAGCACCAACGGCGCGCAAAAAGGGACGTCCCAAAATAATTGGACTTGAAGGATCACATTCAATATCCATAATAGTGAAATCAACGGGAACATAATTATCATTGACAACAATAAGAACATCGTCGATCCTCCCCAAAGGTTTCTTTATGGAAGAATCAACGAGACGAACACCAAAAGAACAAGAATCATAAGGTTTCAATTTAAGCATATCATATATTCTTTTGGGCATAACAGAGGTACTAGCACCAACATCACATAATGCATAACAAGAGAAGTCATTCAAATTAATTTTTATCATAGGATCCCAACCATCTTCTAGCTTTCTAGGTATGGAGGCTTCTACTCTAAGTTTCTCCTCCCTAGCTTTGATGAGAGTATTAGTGATATGCTCTGTGAAGGCAAGGTTAAGCGTGCTAGTGCGGGGATCTCTAGACATCTTGTGAAGGAAATCAATAACTTCGGTAAGAGTGAAATTATCAAAATCAAGGTCACGAGCATCAAGTAAAGTGGTAGTGGTGTCCTTAAGGTTCACTTGTTTGGTAGCTTCTATACTCATAGCATCACCATTAATAGGTCCATTGGGACCAGGAGTACATTGGGTGCTAAAAGTGTGAACATCCTCAATAACTTGGATAGTAGCAACAGTGTGGTGGGTAGGAAGGCTCTTAATTCTTTCCTCTTCCTCCCTTTCTCTAGCCCATCTTTCTTTAAGTTTAGCCATCATCCTAATGTTTTCATTAATTTGCACTTGAGTAGCATTAATAGGGATGACTTCCCTCTCCTTAAGAGGAGAAGTTTCAAATTTTAGCAATTTTACCTCATTGGCTAAGTGGTCTACCTTAAAAGAAAGATCATCTAGTTTATGTAGTTTCTCTTCTACATTCTTATTAAAGGCTTTTTGGGTAGTGATGAAATCTCTAAGCATAGTCTCTAGTTCAGTATTGGAGTTCTTGGTACTAGGATAAGCATTGTTGTTCCCATAAGAATTAGAGGGGAACGGTCTAGGATTGCTACCAAAATTACTCCTATAAGCATTGTTGTTAAAATTGTTTCTAGAGATAAAGTTCACATCTACTTGTTCTTGAGCAATCAAAGAATTTAAAGGGACATCACGAGGATCAACAGTAGATTGCTTCGAAAGTAGAGACATGATCAAGTCAACTTTTTCATTAAGGGAGGAAATCTCCTCGACAGAGTTTACCTTCCTGCCCGTTGGAGCGCGTTCGGTGTGCCATTGGGAATAGTTGGTCATCATCTCATCGAGAAGCTTTGTGGCAGCACCAAGTGTAGTTGACATAAAAGTTCCTCCCGCGGCCGAATCTAACAAGTTCCGCGAGGTAAAGTTCAAGCCTGCATAAAAAGTTTGGATAATCATCCAAGTAGTCAAACCGTGAGTAGGGCAGTTCTTGATAAGAGATTTCATACGTTCCCAAGCTTGGGCAACGTGTTCATTATCCAATTGTTTAAAATTCATTATGTTACTTCTAAGTTGGATAATTTTAGCAGGTGGATAGTATTTTCCGATAAAAGCATCTTTGCACTTGTCCCAAGAATCTATGCTATTTCTAGGCAAAGATTGAAACCAAATTTTAGCTCCTCCTCTCAAGGAGAAAGGAAAAAGCTTAAGCTTAACAATATTACCATCTATTTCTTGGTACTTTTGCATATCACAAAGTTCAACAAAGTTGTTCAAGTGTAAAGCAGCATCCAGCACCGGAGAATTGTTCTTTCATAACTAAGTTCAGTAAAGCAGGTTTAATTTCATATGAAGGTGCTGAAGTGGCAGGTGTAGTGATAGGTGTGCTGATAAAGTCATCGTTGTTGTGACTAGTGAAGTCACACAACTTGGTGTTCTCGATGGAACCCATAGTAGCAAGCAAGCAAGATAACTATTTTTGTGATTTTCGATAAAAAGGAACTAAAGCAAAAACGAAAGGTAAACTAACAAGACTAAAAAGCAAAGGTAAAAGATAGCATGCAACTCCACTATCCTGAAGAGTGGAGTCCCCGGCAACGGCGCCAGAAAATACTCCTTGATGGGCCTCGAACCCCTCGTTGGTTACCCCAAGTGGAAGGTGTAAGATGCAGTAAGTAGAAGTGTTTTCCCTTAGCAAAGATGCCAAGGATCGAATCCCTAAAGACTCCTAGGTTCAACAAGTAGGTGTCAACTGCTACGGCGCCAGATTAGTAGCAATCAACGTGGACCTGCACACAGATACAAATAACTTTGCTCCCAACGAGTACAGAGAGGTTGTCAATCCCTCCGGCCTTGTAGTTCACAAAGGATTAAAAGCAATGATAGTAGTGATAGATAGTGTTTTGCAATAGTAAATAATAACGGAAAGTAAATAGCGGATGTGATCAATGATGGTAATATGGACCGGAGTCTCATGATGTTCACTAGTGATGTCTCTCTCCCAAAAGACGATAAAACAACTATGTGAGGTAAACAAATTACAGCTGGCCAATTGACAGGACCACGAACGCAAACCAATGCTGACTACATTGCAAGAAAGGTTGAGGTTCAAAGCATGGGCGGTACGCCAAAGTAAGTAGACCGAAATCCATCAATGCCTACTACTAATCATCCACATTGAGATATCTATCCGGAACATCTCGCTGGTATTAAGTTGCGAGTCCCACCCATAGTGTAAACTCAATGCAACAGACAACTGCATTAAAAGAACTTTGCGTAAAGTAAACAATCCTTGCACCCGCGGGCACAAGCACCGTTGTTTTCCCCCTTGTGGCAACAGCACATCCCCTAGACTCATGTTTCTGTCACTCAAGCTAGTCATCGAGGGGCATGAACGCACAATCGAGTATAACGTTCCCTCTTGGAGTCACTACCTACTACTCGGCCAAAGCAATAAATAACAACGGAGAACATGCAAGAATTACTTATGAACAAAAATATAAAAGAGGTGAATCAAATATATTACTCAAGATCAATCTGAACATAATCTCATAATCCATCGGATCCCAGCAAACTCAACATAGCAACAGCATAAGGATTACATAGGTGCCTCGATCATGTAGGGCAGCTCACGAGGACTAATTAGTGAAGCACAAGAACGGGAGGAGAACATCACATAGCTACTGGTCATGGACTCATGGTCCAAGGGAGACTACTCACGAGTCATCCGGGAGGCGTCCATGGTGGTGGAGAAGCTCCCGGTGGTGATCCTCCCCTCCGGCAGGGTGCCGGGAAGAGTTCTCCTGGTGCTCCCGATCTTGGAAGCGGCGGCGGCGGCGGAACAGAGATGGGATCGCGAAAAGAGTTCCTCTTCTGAGGGTTACGGAGGGTCCTTTAAATATATGCCAAAGTAGGGCACCGGGGGAGTTTCGGGGGGCCCAGGCGCCCCCCCCCCGGTGCGGCCCGGGGGGGGGGGCGCCGCCAGATCGAGCCCCCAGGCAGCCACGGGGAGCCTCGCGCAGTCCAACACACATCCACCAGGAACAGCCGCGGCCGCGCCGCCCCGCTGCTGCCACCCGTCGCCGTGCCGCCGCGCCCTGCCTTCAGCGCGCCGCCACCAGTATGGGCCGGCTGCCCGCGCGAGCCGCCACCAGCCGAGGGGAGAGGAAGCCCCGCCGCCGCCTACGCAGGCCAGGCTTCGCCTGGCGGCGCCTAGTGGCTGCGGCGAGGAGGAAGGAGGAGGTAGGGGAGCGGGGGCGGTCGGGGCTGGGGGCTCGCCAGCCGCCGCTCGCGGGAGCGACGGGGGCGAGAGGATATGGTTGTGCTTCAGAGTGCTCACTGCAATGCAAAGTCAACTAGTTTAAAAGTGTCATTACCAACAGAAGAGTTTAGTTCAGTCTTCTCTACAATAAGGAAATGTTCAATGATCACGAAAAAGTCAAATAGCCCGGCAGTATTGTTTGGTCAGGTAAATCAAATGGCATTGTTCATCTATTTGGATGATGAAGGAGAATCAAATATTTTGGTTGGTCGGGAGTTGGAGTTGGTTTGCCTTTTGCTCACGGGTCAAAATGATTCAGCCAGTAATCTTAGTTCAAACCATGGCTTGGAACAGCTTGACTAGTGCTAATCATGGTGCTACTTGCCGTACTTCCACCAGTAGCTCTCAAGCCTGGGCAGTTTGAAACCGGCAAACCGCGGCACATAGCTCATGGCTAGATAATCAGTGGCACAAGATGAACGCGGAAATTTCTCAACAAGAAAATGTGAACACGGCTAGTTAACGGCTTAAGTTAACGCCCGAGAGACTTGCGATAAATGCTGTAGAATCCGAATGAAATGACTTGTCTGCAAGATATGACGAGGATTTGATGCCGTAGATGATGAACATGATGTGCGGAGATAACATTTCACAGTATCAAAATCTTTGACTAAAGCTCACATTTAGCACCTCTCATGCAGTACTGCAGTTCGTGCAATGTAAAGTCAAACAGTTTTGAAGTATCATCACTATAAGACAAGTTCAGAGATGAGAAAAAAAAAAGGTCAAAGAGCCCGGGAGCATTGTTTAAGAGCCAAGTCAGAAGCCACTGTCCGGATGAAGAAATATCAAAACGTTTGGTCGGTCAGGGCTTGCGGTTCCTTAGCTGGAGCTGGTTGACTATATATACCTCATGAGTCAAACTGGCTCAACCAGTAAGCATAGCTTTGTAATTGCCTCCTCTGTACGTACTATTTGTTGCAAACTTTTCTATGTTTTCCCTTGCATTATTAGCTACTCTGTAACTGGCTCCTCTATGATTTTCTAAGCCTAACTGTAAGCAGGTGCAGTAATATACAGCTATAACTTATGTAGAATTGAAGGACACTGCCGTTGAAATATTTCAAAGGATGTTTGCATTTTCAGAGAAGACAGCACTACAGTCTACCAGATCATTTCACGGGGAAACTGTTCAAAAAGATAAAAAATTGTAATCCCTGTTATGTCGCATCACATAGTTCAGAGGCTCCTCTTGCACAGAACAAGATGGTTTGGTTAATTCATTGGTCGCCTTAGTTTATATTAAAAAATTAGGTTGGTTCCAAGCATGCGGTTCTTTTTATTAGTCCAAAGGTTGGCGAAACCCGTGTTTAGCCCGTCACTGGAGGCCGCACAATAATCTCTTATCCTGCAACCACTTGCTGAACTTCCTCCAGGATTCATGTCCATGTTTACGCCATTATTGTTGTACTTGTGCTAGTAGTTGCTTGGCGGACAGCTCCAGTGGTAATCTTTGTGCTAGTACCTCTGAAGTTTGCGCACTTGGCAAACCACTGATCGGAAACTGTGGAACACTACTTCCTAGCATTGGAGGTTTTTTTTTGGGCACCAGCATTGGCTCAAGACACCAGCTGCAAGTAAGAAATCATGTACTCTATCACCTTCTATTTGTCTCCACTAGGAAACATGCCCGTGCGTTGCAACGGGAGAAAATAATAATTGCTCATACACACCAAGCAACATCAGCATATCCCTTAAAAAAATTCATGATGCACACGACAAAGAATAATATAACTGGTGTTGCACAAAAACATATAGGTGGGATAATTTTTGAAGTATACTCAAGGTGTTTCCAATTTATTAGACAACATAAATATGTACCTAATTGTAGTCATCTCTTTACGCCTTTGTTATCGGTCCTCCTCGGTCATGCCAAGCAAATTTTGCATTAGGATGAAAATAGCAAAGTACATTTTAGTACCGAATCATAGCATATGTATAAGAGCGCTATCTTTGTCTTGCTGATATATGTGTTTGCAACTGTAATTCAAGTCAAGACTTAATTTGGTTGCAAACTATTAGACGGCTCCACTGCAAACAATCAATTTGTAAGGACATGCATACGAAATGTTCAGGGTTGCATATCAACAGCGATATTTTTTTAAAGAATATGAACACAATTTCAAACAATATGGTAATCAACCTCATGCCACCGATTTACATCAAACTCGTATCAGTTGTTTAGTGTACATCATCATATAGGGGTTGGTTATTGTGCACTGTATGAAAATAGAGAGGATGATTTATGTATCTGTTGTTATCTTTAGCATATGGTAGCTGGTAGGAATCAACATCCCCTATGGTGTAAATAATAGGTTTTGTGAGAGCATCAAACTATGATGCATACTAAACACAATTTTAGAAATGATTAACATGCAAGGTAATATCATTTTTGAAATCTACACATTTTTTTAAGAAATTTTCATATATAACGCGTTAGATTTGGAGGTACGGTTTGAAAGGTACGGATATATTAGAAATGCTTGAATCTCAAAAAAAGTTAAACAAAGAGAGAAGACGGGTGGAACAAGATTCGAACTTGGATCTCGTAGTTCAAAGATTTATGCTCCAACCAGTCAGTCATGTATGTATAATCATATTGTGTGAGGGGATGACTTCTTATTAATGAGTGGGGTAGCCAAAGAAAAGGAAAAAAAAGAAGGAAAAAAGGGTCGTGGTAGAGGGTGCCGATGCCTCCAGCCAGCAAGATATGTATGTCAGATGTTATTACAGGAGGGTGTTGCTTCTTATCAACCAAAGCCGATGCGGATGCAGCCCAACTTATGGGTGGCATAGTGGATAATTTTTTCCAACTTATGGGTGGCATAGTGGGTAATTTTTTCCAACTTATGGGTGGCATAGTGGGTAATTTGTGGCAACCAACGGGAGAAAAACAATATCATAGGACATAGTGCAATAAACATGACCCAATAATATGTGCATGCCCTAATATTTGAACATAGGTACCCATATGTATCGTTCACTTCAAAAAAAATAACGTGTTATGGCACTGCTAATAGAACGTTATAGCATTCTGATTAATGTCTTGCTAATAGCACGCTATTGTTATTTATCCTCCTTGTCTCGTCGACCAGTGATATACACTTGCAAATATAACAAATGTACCTCACTACATATACGGTGAATTAAGGAACTTCTGCAATTAACATGAGCAGATGAACAATATATGCTCACCTCAAGGAACAAAGTCAGGTCCATTTAGATGCTACCTCCAGGTTAATATGCCATAGCGCGCACCTTGTGAAAGGAAAATTGCGTTAAACCGTGAGCCACAAACAGTTTATTTTATTGACATAATTAAAGTAATTAATTATTTTATTTGTTTCAGAACCTATGCAAGGTAGTCAACCGTTCCAGACCTCTCTTCCCTATAAATAATTCAAAATAGATAGAATTTTTGGACAAAAAGTCTAGTTTATTGACATAATTAGAGTAAATTAATTATTTACTTGATACAGAACCTATGCAAGGTAGCCATCCGTCGCAAACCATTCCTATAAATAATCCGAAGAAGACAAATTACCAAGTTTTGGGCAAGCAAATTACCGTTGAAACGGTGCCGTTATAAATAATTCTCAAGAGGTTGCTTGTTCATTTTTTATGAAATGCAACACGCACCGCTTTTCATTCGTTAAGATGGAAACAGACAGATTACAGGGTATATACGCCATTGTAAAGTGATCAAAACAGAAGAGAAAATGCAAACACTATTAGTTACAAGCTAGAAGGTTCACTGCACACCATAAGACGACTACCCCATCCATTTCACTCATTTCATTCCCTGCATGAAGGAAGGCTCAGAGCTCTTCCGAGATTAAGGTGAATCATTAACCCACATGCCACTGCTATCTAAAATAAAGATCAATGGAATCAATGTTTTGTTGGGCTTGGCACTAATTTTAAAAATTATTAACGAGCATGATAATAGCATATTTGGAATGTACACATTTTTCTGATGAATTTTCATATATGACATGTTAGATTTGGAGATAGAATTTAGAAGGTATGAATATTTTTATAAGTATTTGATCTTTTAAAAAAGAAAAGAAAAATGGTTGTAAGGGGGTTCGAACCCACGATCTCCAGCATGGTAGGCAAAGGCTACAACCACTGGGCTGCACGCATTGATGTTTTAAAGCATGGAATTCGGCCCTATTGACCTCAGCTGATTGCGGTAAAATCTTTACCTAAGAAACGAAACGTTTTTTTCTACTTACCGGTGGCATGACGGGTAATTATTCACAACTTTGAGGGTAATTTAAATGACGGACGGGCTGAAACCCAATTTGCTTTATTATTAGGTAAAGATATTTTTGCCACTATGCATTGATTGCTCAACGGTGATTTGTGTCCACATGAACTGCACAGTTCTGTTAATTTAGCTTTCTGGTCTTGAACCATAACCAGGAGCAGAAGATGGGCAGGGTTTGATAGTCTTACAGAGATTCAAAAGAAATATTGTATGACCCTTGTGAAATTACCTGTTTGTGACATATGGTGAGGATTTGATGCTGTACATGATGAACATGGATGTGCTTTGGTAACATTTCACAGCATAAAAATCTTTGAAAAATATCATATGTAACAACTCACCTCCATTTCAATCCATGCTATGAAAAGTCAACTAGTTTTTTTTTGCGGGAAAAAATGACAACTAGATTAAAAGTGTGGTGGTCAACAGAAAAGTTTTGTACAGTCTTCTCTACTACACCATCCGTCAGGAAATACTTGTCGGAGAAATGGATAAAAATGAATGTATCTAGAACTAAAGTACGTCTAGATAGATCCATTTCGCCAATAAGTATTTCCGGACAGAGGGAGTATAAATGACGATTTTTTAAAGTTTTCTATATTCGTTTGTTGCTTTTATTTTTTACTTTAGTTTATACTTTAAAATATTCTAAATTTGTATATTGCAACAAACACTCTACAAAAAACAATTGAAAATGTTGAATTAGTATTTGAAAAATATTGAACAAGTATTTCAAAATGTTGAATAAGTAATTAAAAAATATTGTTGAACAAGTATCTGAAAAATGTTGAACAAGCATTCGGACAATGTTGAACGTGTATACAAAAAATGTTAATCATGTATTAACAAAATGAGAATATTTTTATCATGTATATAAAAATGTTAATCAAGCATGTGAAAAAAATGTTGAACAAGTATTTGAAAATCGTTATTCAAGCATTTAAGAAATGATAAATGTGTTCAGAAAAATGTTGACCAAGTACTTCCTCCGTCCCAAAATAAGTGTCTCAACTTTGTACTAACTTTAATACAAAGTTGTATTAATTTTGAAAAATTTATTTTGGGACGGAGGGAGTATTAAATAAATGATGAAAAAGTAAATGTTTTGTGTGCGTGTGCGTGTGCGTGTGCGTGTGCGTGTGTGCGTGTGTGTTTGTGTGTGTGTGTGTGTATGTGTTAAATGTCTACAGATTTTTTTGACCATGTATTTATAAAATGTTAATATTTTTATATGAAAACTATTAATCAAGCATTTAGAAAATAAAAAAGGCTACAATTGTGTAGGACAAATATTGACCATGTGTCCAAAAAGTGTTAATATTGTGTTTAGAAATGTTAATCGAGCATTTGAAAAAAAATGTTAACAATGCGTGTAGGAAGACCATATATTTAATCAAAAGTTAAATTTATATTGGAAAAATGTTAAACATGCATCAGAAAAATGTTGTTGACATGTACCAAAAATTTAAATGAAAACCAGAAAGAAACAAAGAAAACCAAATAATGAAAATAGAAAAATAAACAAAATAAAAAAGGAAATGAAAAATAAAATCAAAGAAATAAATGCAACAAGAATGGAAATACTGATAAAAACAATGAAAGAAACAAACAAAAAACAAAAACAAAGACTACTAGTAGAATGCCCGTGCGTTGCTACGGGCTATGTCATGAATTTTTTTACGGCTGCATATATAAACGTAATGCATGTCAGATTTTGCATGTATAAAAATGATATCCCATAACAAATGAAAAGTAACTGAAATTCATTTAGTTTGTGATGTAAGTTCATAAGAAATATAATAGAAAGTTGTTCGTAGAGTGCAATAATTCAACTAATTATCTGTTACAAACTTAGATCTACTTGATGGGTTTAAGATATTTCCAAACAATATGAGGAGTGTTGTCTTTAACTTTATTTGCAAGGTACAATGTGAGTCGTCCGTGCGTTGCTACGGGCTAGAATGTATATAAATGAATCAAACAAATGATTAAGGTTGTCTCCAAGGTCAAACCTCAATTCTCCGTCATATGCCCGAGAGTGTTCGGACATCAAACGAACGCCCACCAGGCTTCCCAAAATGCAACTATCTGAAACATTCTGGGCTCCCAAATCCCCAGCACAACCGAGTTCAAGTGCTAGACTTGACATTGGTGCTCGCATTTTTCTAGATTTATTTCAGGCCTTCCGGTGATATGCGTTCAGAGGAGACGTTCCCGAGGACTACGAAGGAGTCGGTGCCGACTTCGTCAATCCCAAGAAATTGTGTCAGCTCAGTCTCTCAGAGGTGCTCATAGGGGTATGGTGTGCACGCGTGCATTTATAGGGGTGAGTGTTTGTGTGTATGTATGATCATCTGCGTTTGAAGTGTGTACAAATAAGATACGTCCCATTGCGGCATTGCCCATTGGAAGGTTGCGTTTAAGAAGGAACTTTATTTGGTTTCTCTTAGAGTTAATTAAAGAACATCACATATACACTCTTATCTTGTGGTTGATCTCTTTTTGTAATTCTTCATCCCTCTCTTTTTATATTACCATGTAAACCTCCTTCCATCTCATTGTATCTGTTAGTCTAGCCCAAACTTTGTACTCTTTTGTACATTTTTTGCTAACTTATTACTGGAAAATCTAAAGATCACAAGTTAGGTATATGTGAAGGAAAAAATACAGATTTACACTTATTTTCATAGATAGACCACCATGGACAAGTACTCCAACAGTAATATGTATGCTACACAAACAGAGGCACTCAAGCCTGGAGATCGCTTTCTCATTATCATCTTACAAAAAAGAACAAGCCTCGTGCCAAATCCTCGTGGTGCTAGTCATATATGTTTGAAACTTATTTTTGTATGCAAATTGATGAACTCAAGATTTGATGACCAGTTAGCTTGTTGATTCATTTAGCACCGTGTGGTGATCTAGTCTATTAAGTTGACTGTACCTAAAAACTTTTTTATAGTTTACAAAAATTTATATCCTCCCAACAAAATTCATAATGGTATCATTCTCTATATATTAATATTTACATGCATAGGTAGCTGCCCATTGTTTTTACACCTGATAGTTGGGTCGTCATCTGGAATTATTGCTAATCTATTTAGCTTGGAACAGATTTCTTCCTGATAGGTCTGATTAATATACTCATCTTTTCCCCTGTTTTGCTTTTTCTTCAACAGACAACTTAAAAACGGGCTTTCATTTTTGTTTTGTAAGCCTTTCTATGACAGTATCAAATGCCAACACTTACCCAACGTTCTAGAGATGAATGTTTGCATATGCGTATATGACAAACAAATACGTAAAATAGAACCAAAATGGCAGCATATTTGAAATATAATATGTGCAGGATGGAGGGGAATTGCACAGTTCTATCCCTACTTATCTTTCCATGCTATCGCGTTCCTTTGAACCAGAGACCAGCTATTAGGGTACATGATATACACAAGGCATTAAACTTGATAGTAAAATTCTTGGCTTGAAAAACCATGTACCGGGGGG
>LR738709.1:666664656-666723802 GCA_902687465.1 Secale cereale
CAGCAACCGGGACTAAAGGGGGGTATTAGTCCCGGTTTGAGCCACCAACCGGGACTAATGCCACCCTTTAGTCCCGGTTGCTTCCACCAACCGGGACTAAAGGCCTTGCCGCGGTGCGGTGGGAAGTTTAGTCCCACCTCGCTAGTTGAGAGAGAGCAGCACCAGTTTATAAGCCCCGCTGCCTCTCTCCTCTCGAACTCCTCTGAACTGCAGGCCTAAGGGCCTAAACTGACACTGCTTTGCCTGTGGGCTTGCTGGGCTTTCTACGGGCCTGAATCCTGGCCCATAGTTGGGTTTCTAGTCGTATTCAGGCCGTGTGGGCCCAGCAGGTGGCATATTTTTTATTTTTTTCTTTGTTGCTTTATTTTTTAGTTTTGTTTCTACTTTCAACAAAATACTTACAGTTGCTATTTTTATTTATTTGTTTTCTTTGTTGCTTTATTTATTTGATTTTGTTTCTACTTACAAAAAAATACTTATTGTTGCTATTTTTTTTCAAGTTTTTTTGTTTTGTTTTCTGCATTATTTATTTTCTTCTGTTTTTTGCTTTATTTTTTAATTCTTTCTGGTAAAACCAATTACAAACTTTCTGTTAGTGCAAGTAGTATTCAAATTTGAATAGTTTAAATTTGAAATTATTTGTTTTCATTGTTGCTTTATTTATTTTATTTTGTTTCTACTTACAATGAAATACTTATTGTTGCTATTTTTTATTTTTTTGCAATTTTTTTTTGTTTTCTGCATTTTTTTTTGTTTTTTGTTTTATTTTTTAATTCTTTCTGGTAAAACCAATTACAAACTTTCTGTTAGTGCAAATTTGAATAGTACAAACTGACAATGATATCATACTCGTTTGTTACAAAGTTGGCATGGTATCATCATAATAGTTGCGGAAAAAACTCTTCACTTTTTCTTCGCTTGTGTCATTTGCTTATTGCGCCGTAACCATGGATAATCTTCATCGTTTATCAGGATGCTTGGGTCAGCCTTGACTTTGAAGGGAGGAATTTCATGAAACTTTTCATAATCTTCAGACATGTCTGTCTTGCCCTCCACTCCCAGGATGTCCCTTTTTCCTGAAAGAACTATGTGGCGCTTTGGCTCATCGTATGATGTATTCGCTTCCTTATCTTTTCTTTTTCTCGGTCTGGTAGACATGTCCTTCACATAGATAACCTGTGCCACATCATTGGCTAGGACGAACGGTTCGTCAGTGTATCCAAGATTTTTCAGATCCACTGTTGTCATTCCGTACTGTGGGTCTACCTGTACCCCGCCTCCTGACAGATTGACCCATTTACACTTAAACAAAGGGACCTTAAAATCATGTCCGTATTCAAGTTCCCATATGTCCACTATGTAACCATAATATGTGTCCTTTCCCCTCTCGGTTGTTGCATCAAAGCGGACACCACTGTTTTGGTTGGTGCTCTTTTGATCTTGGACAATCGTGTAAAATGTATTCCCATTTATCTCGTATCCTTTGTAAATCAATACAGTCGAAGATGGTCCCCTGGACAACAAGTACAACTCATCACAAACAGTGTTGTCACCTCTGAGACGTGTTTCCAACCAACTGCTGAAAGTCCTGATGTGTTCACGTGTAATCCAGTCGTCGCACTGCTCCGGGTGTTTGGAGCGCAGACTGTTCTTGTGTTCATCGACATACGGGGTCACCAATGTAGAGTTCTGTAGAACTGTGTAGTGTGCTTGAGACCAAGAATAACCGTCCCTGCATATTATTGAGTCCCTTCCAAGCGTGCCTTTTCCAGTCAGTCTCCCCTCGTACCGCGATTTAGGAAGACCTATCTTATTAAGGCCAGGAATGAAGTCAACACAAAACCCGATGACATCCTCTGTTTGATGGCCCATGGAGATGCTTCCTTCTGGCCTTGCGCGGTTACGGACATATTTCTTGAGGACTCCCATGAACCTCTCAAAGGGGAACATATTGTGTAGAAATACGGGCCCCAGAATGACAATCTCGTCGACTAGATGAACTAGGACGTGTGTCATGATATTGAAGAAGGATGGTGGGAACACAAGCTCGAAACTGACAAGACATTGCGCCACATCACTCCTTAGCCTTGGTACGATTTCTGGATCGATCACCTTCTGAGAGATTGCATTGAGGAATGCACATAGTTTCACAATGGCTAATCGGACGTTTTCCGGTAGAAGCCCCCTCAATGCAACCGGAAGCAGTTGTGTCATAATCACATGGCAGTCATGAGACTTTAGGTTCTGGAACTTTTTCTCTGCCATATTTATTATTCCTTTTATATTCGACGAGAAGCCAGTCGGGACCTTCATACTGAGAAGGCATTCAAAGAAGATTTCTTTCTCTTCTTTCGTAAGAGCATAGCTGGCAGGACCTTCATACTGCTTCGGAGGGATGCCGTCTTTTTCGTGCAAACGTTGCAGGTCCTCCCGTGCCTCAGCTGTATCTTTTGTCTTTCCATACACGCCCAAGAAGCCTAGCAGGTTCACGCAAAGGTTCTTCGTCACGTGCATCACGTCGATTGAAGAGCGGACCTCTAGGTCTTTCCAGTAGGGTAGGTCCCAAAATATAGATTTCTTCTTCCACATGGGTGCGTGTCCCTCATCGTCATTCAGAACAGCTAGTGCGCCGGGGCCCTTTCCGAAGATTACATGTAAATCATTGACCATAGCAAGTACGTGATCACCGGTACGCATGGCGGGCTTCTTCCGGTGATCTGCCTCGCCTTTGAAATGCTTGCCTTTCTTTCGACATTGATGGTTGGTCGGAAGAAATCGACGATGGCCCAGGTACACATTCTTCCTGCACTTGTCCAGGTATATACTTTCAGTGTCATCTAAACAGTGCGTGCATGCGTGGTATCCTTTGTTTGTCTGTCCTGAAAGGTTACTGAGAGCGGGCCAATCGTTGATGGTCACGAACAGCAACGCCTTTAGTTCAAATTCCTCCTGTTTGTGCTCATCCCACGCACGTACACCGTTTCCATTCCACAGCTGTAAAAGTTCTTCAACTAATGGCCTTAGGTACACATCAATGTCGTTGCCGGGTTGCTTAGGGCCTTGGATGAGAACTGGCATCATAATGAACTTCCGCTTCATGCACATCCAAGGAGGAAGGTTATACATACATAGAGTCACGGGCCAGGTGCTGTGATTGCTGCTCTGCTCCCCGAAAGGATTAATGCCATCCGCGCTTAAAGCAAACCATACGTTCCTTGCGTCCTTTGCAAACTCCTCCCAGTACTTTCTCTCGATTTTTCTCCATTGCGACCCGTCAGCGGGTGCTCTCAACTTCCCGTCTTTCTTACGGTCCTCACTGTGCCATCGCATCAACTTGGCATGCTCTCTGTTTCTAAACAAACGTTTCAACCGTGGTATTATAGGAGCATACCACATCACCTTCGCAGGAACCCTCTTACTGGCGGGCTCGCCATCAACATCACCAGGGTCATCTCGTCTGATCTTATACCGCAATGCACCGCATACCGGGCATGCGTTCAGATCGTTGTATGCACCGCGGTAGAGGATGCAGTCATTAGGGCATGCATGTATCTTCTGCACCTCCAATCCTAGAGGGCATACGACCTTCTTTGCTGCGTATGTACTGTCGGGCAATTCGTTATCCTTCGGAAGCTTCTTCTTCAATATTTTCAGTAGCTTCTCAAATCCTTTGTCAGCCACAGCATTCTCTGCCTTCCATTGCAGCAATTCCAGTACGGTACCGAGCTTTGTGTTGCCATCTTCGCAATTGGGGTACAACCCTTTTTTGTGATCCTCTAACATGCGATCGAACTTCAGCTTCTCCTTTTGACTTTCGCATTGTGTCCTTGCATCGACAATGACCCGGCGAAGATCATCATTTGGTTCCTCTTGATCTTCAGCAGCTTCACCCGTTGCAGCATCATTGGGCACATCGTCTGGTTCCTCTTGATCTTCACCAGCTCCCCCCATTGCAGCATCACCGTATTCAGGGGGCACATAGTTGTCATCGTACTCTTCTTCTTCGCCGTCTTCCATCATAACCCCTATTTCTCCGTGCCTCGTCCAAACATTATAGTGTGGCATGAAACCCTTGTAAAGCAGGTGGGAGTGAAGGATTTTTCGGTTAGAGTAAGACATCGTATTCACACATTTAGTGCATGGACAACACATAAAACCATTATGCTTGTTTGCCTCTGCCGCATTTAGAAACTCACGCACGCCCTTAATGTACTCGGAGGTGTGTCTGTCACCGTACATCCATTGGCGGTTCATCTACGTGCATTTATATATAATTAAGTGTGTCAAAAACCATTACAGAACATCATAAATAGATAATTAAGTGACCAAATGGATAAAAGTTCATCATCACATTAAAACCAAAGTACATACATATATAGTTCTCATCTAACAACATATAGCTCTCCATACACATCGAAACTATGTAAAACATTTCAACGCGAAAACAAATGCTATCATAATCGCAGCCAAGGTAACAATTGATCCAACGGCATAATGATACCAAGCCTCGGTATTAATGGCATATTTTCTAATCTTTTTAATCTTCAACCGCATTGCATCCATCTTGATCTTGTGATCATCGACGACATCCGCAACATGCAACTCCAATATCATCTTCTCGTCCACAATTTTTTTTATTTTTTCCTTCAAGAATTTGTTTTCTTCTTCAACTAAATTTAACCTCTCGACAATAGGGTCCATCTTGATCTTGTGATCATCGATAACTTCCGCAACATGCAACTCCAATTCCATCTTCTCCTCCTCCATTTTTTCCAATTTTTTCTTTAACGAAATGTTTTCCTCTTCAACTAAATTTAACCTCTCCACAAGAGGGTCGGTTGGAATTTCCGGTTCAACTACCTCCTAGACATAATAAAACATCTATGCATGTCAGGTTGGTCGGCATAACTATCATAAGCACTAAAACAAATAGTTATAAATTAAAAATAATATACCACATCCGAATCGTAGACCGGACGAGGGCCCACGTGGGCGGATATCAAAACCATCGCACTATATAATAACAAGCAATAATAAACATAAGAAAATTAGACAAATATCTATCTAAAGCAATAATAAAAGTAAGAAAAGCATGGACATAACAAGAGGCTCGCCACGGTGGTGCCGGTGACGAGATCGGCGGGGGCGATCAACGGCGGCGAAGACGGGGACGGGACGTGACGGACCGCTAAACCTAGACAAATCTCGGAGAAAATAGAGCTTCGAGAGGAGAAAAGCTTAACTAGTGTGGCTCGGGCATTCCACCGAACACGTTGTGTGCATAGGAGGTGAGCTAGAGCACCACTAACCCCTCTCCCCCTCGGCCAGAAAAAAAAACAGAGCAGTGAGCTCTGCTCTTGAGTGAGGGGGTTTATATAGGCAACTCACTGGTCCCGGTTGGTGCTACAAACCGGGGCTAAAGGGGTGCCTTTGGTCCCGGTTCATAAAACAAACCGGGACCAATAGTGGTGGGCCAGGAGCAAGAGCCATTGGTCCCGGTTTTTAGCTACAACCGGGACCAATAGGTCCAGACGAACCGGGACCAATGGCCCACGTGGCCCGGCCGGCCCCCTGGGCTAACGAACCGGGTCCAGTACCCCCATTGGTCCCGGTTCTAGATTGAACCGGGGCTAATGGGCTGGACCAATGCCCTGTTTTCTACTAGTGGTGCAGACCTTTCCTTCATATATATACCCTATAAAGTAATTTTTGGCTCAAGGTTATCATATAAAACTTCAGTTCAAGTAGAAATTCTTGATGATACCACAAGGAATAAACAGGAACGATTAATATATATAGGGGTCTGCATCCTAGCTTCTCCAAATGAAGAACTTCGAGATTGTGACCAACGCCGTAATAAAAACTCTGTGCAAGCTCCCGTCCTTCCTCCGGCTGATTACATCATCTCAACCCTATTAAATTGTGTATTAGTTTACCTATGTTAAATGTCTAAGATGAGGCTGTTTCATGACAGAAGTAGGTCATATATGTCTTGGGCTGCATAATAATTAATAAAAAATATGAATGCCAGGAACAGTACAATGGTAAGGCATGAAAACAAAGGGAACCAATCATCAACGGTATAACTGTACTTCCGTGAACCCACAACAATAATACATACGGGTAAGATCGTGTACAAATTCACAGTGCTCAAGATATATAAGTCTAAATAAAATTGTACAAGTTCATAGTGTTCGGCTGTGGCCTGGACACTGAGATAGGTGGTGGATATGCCGACGTCCTTGTCGAACTACAGGAGAATGCAAATTTTGAGTCCAACATGGTAGGACCATGGGTACTCGCAGTTGAGGTCTCCATGTCTCGGTTCTGATAGAGTAAATAAACTTTGAATAAACATAAATAATCAGTCTCGTACCTGACATTAGCTAATTTGCTACTTCGTATCTGTATAGACTGTAAATGTGTTACACACGTTAGACCAGATGCGAGTTTGACATGAATCTGCAATAAATCATCATGTACAAGTTAGACCATGTACAAGCTAATTTACTGCTTCCTATCTATATGCATGTTCTTGTCATCTGATTGATTGTGAGTTTGACACGAGTCCTCATGATTTGAATTTTTAGATTTGTAATCCTAGAATTGAAACTTACTGTACCAAACATCCTTCTTCCAGCAGCTTAAGTAGTACGGGAATAAAAATGGGCAAACTGTACCTGGCAGCACAAGGCAATGGAGGAACCGCAGCCCCGAATCCCAACTGTACCTGTCCACTATGGCATCCACGTTGATCCACTCAACTGCGTCAATGGCTAGAGGATGAATGGCACATCAGCGCTGTGTGAGAGGAACACATGCAACGATTACCACACATAAGCGTATGTAGAAGCTGATCCGTCGGTTGCTAATACGTGAATGCAAGGAGCTCACCTCGGCGGGTGCAACGGACGTGACGAGCGGAGCGCAGAGGCAACGGCGGTCGTGGCGCAGCGTCACCGAGAGGACGGTCTTGAGGTGCTTTACACAAGTGAGCCCGTCCCGGCTGCCGTCTGGTCGCCGCCGTCCACAGCTTCTCTTCCACACCTGATGAACATGCCCACAAAGGATCGGCCAGAGAGAGAGAGAGAGAGAGAGAAGAAAGAGATATATGCAGGGCCGTCAATGGGGTCGGGAGAGAAGCCTAGAGATTTATTTCCTTCTCTTAACAGATTGGCTAGCACCATTATCGCATGCAAAAATATCGGGAGCAAGAAAATCGCCCGAGATATCGCGTTTGGAAAGAATTGATTGTCATGCATTATTACTTTTGGAAAGGAGATATGCTTTATTGCGTTTGGAAAGGAGATATCGCGTTTGAAAATCGCCCGAGGAAAGGAGATTGATGACCGTCATGAATGAATTGATTGTGTCTGGTTACCTTAAGTTAATTGGTTGCGTTTGGAAAGAATTGATTGTCATGCATTATTGCGTTTGGAAAGAATTGATTGTCATGCATGAATCGGGGACGTAAGGGGAGAAACGGAACCTGACTGCGTGCGGTGAGTGGGGTGGGGTGGGGGTGGGGATGGTGTGACGAAAAAAATCGGTTGAAAAAAAACCAGACAAGGTGGGACGAAAACAAATTTGGAACAAAGACTACCAACTGCTCCATTAGGAGTAGAGATATTAAAAAACCAAACAAAAAACAAAAGAAAAGTAAGAAAAGAAGAAGAAAAAACCCAAAGAAAATAAATAAAAATGAAGAAAGAAGGAAAAAAAAGTAAAAACAAGGAAAACCCATTTCTTTCTGAAAACTAGTACAAGTTATATTTGAGAACATAGAAAAAACAGAGAAAAAAAAGAAAATGGAAAGGAAAAACAGTGGAAAACCGGACCTTGTCGCCTCAAGTAGGATGCGCCCTACATTTCATCAATAACCTGACACTAGCACCGTGGTTAGCTGCTCTGCGAATTACCCAGGAGACCCCCCATGCTCGGCTTTCTCCACAACTGGGACAGGGCCGGCCCCTTCATCTCCACCACCAAGTTTCTCCCGTGCGATCCCCGGCACCGCTATCACCATTTTGTGCAGGACTGCCGCCACGGCCGCGCCCTCCTTGCGTACGAGGACAAGGATAAGAAGCAGGGCTACCTGGTCGTCTGGGACCCCATGACGGGCCACGCAACGAAGCTACGGAAGCCTCTCCCATAAGACAGGCACTCTAGTACAAGAGCAGCTGTGCTTTGTGCTGTGGACGGCTGCGACCACGGGGCTTGCCACTTGGGCCCATTCTTGGTGGTCTTCGTCAACCTTCACGAGGAGGGGTTGGCTACGGCCACCGTTTACTCGTCGGAGACGAGCACTTGGAGCTCTCCGGCCTCCCTTGACATAGGCTTTGCCAGAGGTGAACTCTACTTATCTGACATGGCCACATTGCTCACCGGGGACGCGATCCACTTTCTCTTTCCGCGCGATGATGAAGACGCTGGTGTTCTCAAGTACGACTTGGGCACGTCTTGGTCTTGCTTGTCAGAGGTTGAGTTGCCGGCGATTTCGATGTACCACGACTACTCTCGGGTCCTCGTAGCACTGCAGGGCGATGGTCGGCTGGGGATTGCTGGGCTGGACGATATGAACAGCATCCACTTGTGGTGGAGGGAGGTGGGTCCCGACCAAGTTGCCACATGGACACAACCCACAGTCATCGACCTCAAGAATCCAGATGCACTAAGTCAGCTGGTCGGATCTATTGAAAGCACGGCCATAATTTTTGTAATAACAAATACTGGCACCTACAAGATTGATCTCGAATTACTAAGTTCTGAGAAGCTGAAGCTCACGAGCAAGTTTTCTGTATCTGAAGACGGTTTACACACCCTCTTTCCCTATTTAAGCTTTTACAATCCACCAGGTATATATTATGTTTACTTCCATCTATATATGTGGTCTTCTATTGTTATTTGTGAGTAGCTGTTAGTAAGTGCTAATACTATAATTTTGGCAGTGGCACAAACGGAGAAACTGGCCCATTCAGGAGAAGGTGAAACAGGATGCAGCGACGAGGAATCAGGAGAAAGTGAAGCTGGAAGCAGCGACGAGGAAATGGAAGAAAGTGATGCTGAGAGCAGCGATGATGAATGATGCAAGAGGAAGTGCAGCTGGATACAGCGATGAAGAAGCTGGATCGGTCATTCTGTCTACTGTTATGGTATTGGTTTTTGTTCTAGTAGTAATTTTTGTTTATGATCCGTGACGCTGAGCGCGAGCATTGTCCTCGCAGATTTTGTCTGGTGCTATTATTTGTCACTAGTAGAAAAAAGTTCAAATGTGAAGTACATTAGTGCCGGTTTGAATTTGAGTCGGCACTAATGTGTACATTAGTGTCGGTTCCAACGGCTAGCCGGGCCGCTCTCATTATTATCGGTTCGTGGCGAACCTTTAGCATCGGTTCATGTCACGAACCGGTACTAATGAGAGTGATGGCAGGATGTTGTTAGGCTGGGCCCCTCCAGCACCTTTAGTACCGGTTCTTGGCACGAGCCGGTGCTAAAGGGGGTGCGCTGGCGCAGGTGCAGTGCGGCAAGTTTAATCCAACCTCGCTAGCCGAGGGGTGTCCGCACTGGTTTATAACCCCCCGTGAAGTATCTCTCTTGAGCTCCTCTCCAAAGCAGGCCTACTAGGCCTACATGTTCTGTGCTGCCCTGTGGGCCTACTGGGCTGTAACGTGTATAATGTGTAGTATCGTAAAATACCAGCAAACGAAAAAGAATTAAATAGAAAACACAAAATTAAATGAAAAAGAAATCATAAAACCAAAAAAACCCCAAACCTTGTAGTATCGGTTGGTTTTACCAACCGGTACTCGGTTGGTTTTACCAACCGGTACTAAAGGGCTCCCGACCCTCGGAGCTGGCTCGTGCCACGTGGTTGCCCTTTACTAAAGGGGGGGGGGGGCTTTAGTGCCCACACTTTAGTGCCGGTTGTGGAACCGGCCCTAAAGGGCCTTACGAACCGGTGCTATTGCTCGGTTCTGCACTAGTGTGTATATGTGCGCTGTTTATTTCCAGTATTGCTCACATCAGCTATATATTATTGGCAAGCTCATAATTAACGTGTCAGTAATATTTCTGCGATTCTGACTGCTTTACTAAAAAAATTGGCACAATATGGAAATGTTCATTTTATCCTTTGTCACACTGAATAAGCGACTTTGACACTCACTAATATTTAGCTTATAACTCCCTGCTCATGGTTCTACTGGCCATGTAGCAGTACTATACAATACAACATACTCTTTGAACCTGAACTCGAGCTCACTTCGGTTAAAAATTAGTACAAAGTTGAGCATACTCACTAAAGTTAGTACAAAGTTGAGTTATCTATTTTGGAACGAAGGGAGTATAATTAAAAATCTATCATGAAACATCCAGGTACGAAAAATGTGCATTGCAGCAGGGGGTTTCAGATATCTTGCCAAAATATCTTCCCAGCAATTATTTAGTGAAATGATGCTCCCCTCCCAGAACCTGAACTCGAGGCCGGTGAAGCCCCGTTTAACCCGGCACTTGAGGCCGCATAAGAAAAGCTTATCCTACAACCACTGCTGTACTTTCTTCAGGATTCCCGTCCAAGTTCAGGCCATCCATGTAAGCTATGGTTTGGGACAGCTTAACTAGTGTTCATCATGGTGCTACTTGCTGTACTTCGACCCGTAGCTTTCAAGTCTGGGCAGTTTACTGCATACTATTGACGTGAAACTGCGACACTCCACCTTCGCAGCTCCCGCATCGCGCGCTGGCGCTGCCTTCGGAAACTAAATGAAAATTGGGTTTACAAAACTGACAGAAATGTGCACAGTGAGGTGTCTGCATGAACTGCACAGGCATGTCAGTCTATTACTGTGGCTCTCTGGTCTCCATACCATTAACCTGTAGCACAAGATGAAAATGGTGTTATGCCAGAAAGAAAATGTGAACATGGTTAGTTAGCTGTAATGACGTCCGGGAGACTGGTTCAACCAATAACCACAGCTCTGTAACTGGCTCAACCGTACTCTTTGTTGTAAGTAACCAGAAAACAGAAATCCTTCTTGCATAGAATGGCAGTGATGAATGCCTGCACCTGGAGGCTGGAACAAGCTAGCAGGATGTTTTGGTTAATTCATTGGTCACCTTAGTTTAGTGCAAATTAGCTTGGCCCCAAGCATGTTATTTTTATTAGTTGCCGGAGGCGAAAGCCCGCGTTTAACTTGCCACTGGAGGCGACATAAGAAAATTTATCCTGCCACTAGTTGCTGAACTTTGTCCAGATTCATGTCCAAGTTAAGGCCGTTGTTGTTGTACTTGTGCTAGTTACTTGGCGGACAGCCTGGTTGGGCAGTTGGCACAAACCACAGATCTGAAACCGCGTAGTTGTAGCTCGCACTCGCAGCATTGGCCTCAGACACCAGCTGCAACCCGCAAGTATGCAATCTGGTTAGATTTATTTGTAACAACATTTTTTGGCTCCTTTCCATTAATTGCTCAACGGTGTTTTGTGTCGACATACCAGCAGCAGAAGATGGACATCGTACTGCGATTTGCAAGAAGTGTCGTGTGATCCGAGAGAAATGACTTGTTTGCAGGATATGGAGGATTTGATGCTGTAGATGATGATCATCGTTGTTCGTTGATAAAATTTCACAGCATAAAAATCTTTGACCAGAGAACATATGTTGCAAATCACTTGCATATCAGTCCATGCAGTGCAAATTCAACTACTTTAAAAGTCCCATTTCACCAACAGAAAAGTTCAGTACAATCTTCTCTACTATAAATAAATTTTCAATGATAATGATAAAAGAAAGTCAAATAGCCCTGCGGTATTGTTTGGTCAGGTAAGAGCATGGTTAATAGTACAGCCAATGGTCAGCTATTAGCGGTTTGCCATGTTATCTAGAGCCAACCTCATAACCGGCATGTACAATACTACCTCCGTCTAGCTGAATAAGTCATTCGCTTAGTTCTAGGTCAATGATTTAACTATCTAAATATGTATTATATGTGACAAAAAATATATATTTAGAAACTACATCCGTGTAGAAATCTAGTGATATACTTTTCATGACATATAACACGTATTTAATTCCTCAAATCGATGGCCTAGAACTACGCGAATGACTTATTCATCTAGACGGAGGTAGTAGTAAGTTTTAAATGTGTACTACTTTGTTAGTAGTTGGCCCACCTTACAACCTCACAAAGCGTCTTGGGGCTCGTATTGTTGTAGCTGGCTACTAACCAAGAGCCCATTCTCTTCTCACTCCTCCAACTAAGAGAAGATATAATATTTTGGTCCTTACAGCATGTTTATGTCATCTTATTGTACTTACTCTAAGTCGGAAGGCATTGTTCATTTGTTTGGATGTACGAACTAGTAGTATGTAAACCTTTGGTTGGTCGAGAGCTGGAGCTGGTTGACTTTCTTGCTTACGGATCAGACTGATTCAGACAGTAATCTTAGTGTTGTAACAAGCTCCTCTATACAACTTGAAGCAGGTGTTGCATTTGTGACAGTGAAAACGACATCCACACTCTCAGGTGCATAGCATGATACATCGAGGAACCAGTGGTGTCGATGGCAGGAAGCATCAGTGAGATGGTGGTGGCTCAGAAAACAATCGGTGGTGTAGAGGGATTGGAATGACGACGACAGTTGCGATGATTCCAAGTAGGTGATGGTCGTTGCCGGCACTATGGAGAGTGACGCCGTGTGGTAGATCGATATGCTGAGATGATCGATCTCAATGGCCGTGCCAAGGGATCGACCATCAAACTCTCGCTCACGACCGTCGGCCCATGCACACTTCCTTTCTTGTCGATCTTGACGGATCAAGATCGCGACGCCGTTGAGAATCACCGTCTCGGCAGATCACGGCCATGTCGTTGTGGAAAATTAGCCGGTTCTCCCCATCGACGAGGAGCTGCTCCCCATCGACGTACTCACCAACGGGATGTTCCTCGTCCTTGGTCCCCATCGGCGGCGGCGGCGGCCGCGGTGATGAACATGAGATTTCTGGATGGCGGCTGTGGTGGTTACCTAGCTAGGTCGTGGTCATGATAATGTGGAGGTAATAGGTTTATATAGCCAGCTTGCAAGGCGTTGGATCTTTTTCCGAAACTAGTGCAAGCGCACGTCTCAAACATTTAAGTGAGTTCCTAGGGTATATATTATAGAAACAATTTTTGCAAAAAAATATTCAAAGGGATACAAAATGTAGTCATGTCAATCAAATTTTATTTTCAAATGTGAGACATCTTTGTGATCCAACAAATACATGAAGAATCGAGTGTCCGGCCATGATCATCACCCTTTTTAAAGAAACGGATTTCCAACTCTTTCCGAGATGAGTTTGCACATAGTCGTTAGGTCACTTCCAAAGACATACAACTTGTATGATAGGAAATATAAGCTGACATGTGACTACAATAATTTATATCTTTGCAAAAAAATGAAAACGCTTTACAATAACTAACTGAAATGTAGAAGGGCTAGAATAAATGCGATAGTCATAAAATCATTAGTCATATCATGTTATCAGTTAACCCATTTAACTGATAACATGTCATATGCAGCAGTGATTCAACAATGAATCATCTCCTACGATGCTATCATTTAATGTGACAATATATAAGAACCATGGCTTAGTTTTTTTTTTTTTTGAATCGCACATCAATGGCATATTAACAATCGCCAGAAAAGAAGAAGAGGGTAAAAGCAACAAAAAATGCAGGAAACCCATTATCACACTTCAGTCCTACAACTAAATTTGCGTGGCGAAGAAAAATATATATTAATAACAAGTAAACATTTAGTACTCGCGCTAGCTTATCTGCTGGGATATAGTGAAGAAGCACAAAGGATAAGCAACATTTAGCAATGATAAGAGTATATTTGATACCTAAATTTACCTGCCAATTCATCACAGAAATATTTAGTACCACTATACAGAAGATGACAGAATTAAAGGGAGACACAATGATTCGAGACAATTACATTGATCAACCTCATAAGATCCAGCAAACATCCTTGTTCAAAGAGTAAATGAGCATGCACCCTGTAGCTGCAAATGAGCATTACACAAGCTCTTGCATTTCATTAGAACCTGGTTTAGCAGGAACAAACAAATAAAATGTAAATAAAGAATAGCTTACCTTCAGTACATGATTTTTCCTAATAAGGCAGGGGGAAAATGTACTTGTCAGATAGTAGTGTCATACAACAAACTTCAGAATTTAGTACATCTCTGAAATCAGGCTAAAGTCTCATAACATAAGATCAACTTCAGTTAGTGGTGTCGTAGAACAAATGGCAGTCATCTTTCCAGTCACACATATGAGTAAATTTCTTGAGAGATACTCCCTCCGTCCGAAAAAACTTGTCATCAAAATAGACAAAAAGGGGTGTATCTAGAACTAAAATACATCTAGATACATCCCCTTTTATTCATTTTGATGACAAGTATTTCCGGACGGAGGGAGTACATCCAGTTGCTTGCTCTGAAACAAAAGGGAAACCATCAAACCATATAGCAGACAGGCAGTTGCATTCTCCAAAACGAAAGGGAAACCAAAAAGAAATCAATCTCAAAGCTTACTGCCTGAATAATCGTGAGAATTGGAGGAGCCCTTAATGTGAAGATCCTTCGCAAAGGCCCAATGAAACATACAAAGACCGTCTGTGCCTAGCAGCGCAAAGCATTCTCATATGAAAGTACTCTAAATCTTACATGCTGCATTTCTTCAATACGGTAATTGATCCACTTTTGTGAACACCAATTCTAAGGTACTTCCGTACTTGCTACTGCTTGAACATGCATTGAAGCAACAGTACAAGGAACCAAATGAGAGCACACCACAAATAATTTTGGTTCCTGAAAAATTAGCGCATGTTAGTCTTATCTTGTGGTTGTCTCAAAAATTGCAATTCTAAAAACAAGCAGATCCAGCTCTAAGAATTGAAAATAAAAATAAAGCATCATGAAGTTAGAAAACCTTAATAGCTAGTGATGAATATAAGTCTGGGCAGTATCAAGGTTCGTCAACGTGGCTGCGGCGGGCGGCGGCGGCGGCCCGCGCTCGCATCTGTGGGTGGGCAGAGCAGAGCAGCAGGTGCCCACGGCGGCCCACGCCGGCATCCGTGGCGCAGCAAAGGTGGAGAGGACGGTGGCGACAGAGACCCTCGGTCGCATCTATGCGACAGCAGAGGAGGGTGGCAGGCGGCGACGGCGGCACGTGCTCGCCGTCCGGGTGGCAGTAGAGGAGAAGCGGACGACAGCGACTGAAACCCGCGCTCGTGTCCGTGGGGTAGCAGAAGAGGAGCGGGTGGCGGCGACGACGATCTGCGATCGCGCCCATGGGACAGCAGAGGAGGAGCGCAGGGCGGCGGTGGGGATCCATGCTGGCATCCGTGGAGGAGTAGAGGAGGAGCGGTTGTGTGGGAAGAGAGAAAATTATGGGATACTAATCCCACTAATTGAGATAGATATTAGTTAGTTTCCAAGATTCCAAATAAATTGTGTTTTTTTACGGGCGCGGATGGGCAGAGTTTCGTCCGCTCCCTCTAATTGCTAAACGTAACTTTTGGTGAAGGTTAGTTTTACGTTGACGGTTGGATCTAAATAAGTAGCCTAATCGTGAGGTCCTAATTACTGCGTGTTGTTGTGTGTACATTAGTTGGGTACATTTAGGGATGAAAATGTTTGCTTGTTTAATAGTACTCCCTCCGTCCGGAAATACTTGTCATCAAAATCAATAAAAGGGGATGTATCTAGATGTATTTTAGTTCTAGATACACCACTTTTTGTCCATTTTAATGACAAGTATTTTCGGACGGAGGGAGTAGTATAGATCCAACGGAGGGAGAGAGGTCTGACACAAGGCTTGGGATCAGACTACCGATACAAAGTGTTTCCCTAAATGAAAAGGCACAATGGCAACTTTGAACAATGTACACCTAGATGTCTAGTTTCACCATTTTCCACATATTTTAACAACTGTTTTGATGTAGACTATGGTAGTTTCAAACAACCAAATGCACAAGTTTTTCCCATGTGTCCCTTACAAGTTCCAAAAAATTGCCGTGTTACAATCCCTTTTCCCAAAATAAGTTGCCATGCCCTTTTACAAACATAAATGATTGTTTTATGGTTGTGACAACAAATTTTCATGGGATATTTTCTGCAAGTGTTTTAGAGATTGTGTTCGTACTATGCTATTGTTAGCATTATTTCCACGGCATTTTTAGAGATTTCCATGTCAATTGATGTTTAGTACTATTTCCATGGCAATTTCAGAGAGGATATTTTCTAAAAAAAAGGGACTTCTTTCATTAAGCAAGATGGCACGTTTGAAAATTCGACATGGCATTTTTTAGAAGCATGGCATTTTAGTATAAAAAGCATGTCATTTTCTATTATAAAAGCATGGAAACTTTATTACAAAAAGCATGACATTTTTTTAAGAGCATGGCATTTTTATCATAAAGAGCATTGCATTTTTTTATAGAAGCATGACATTTGTAGCGTAAAGAGCTTGGCATTTTTTGTTACGAAAGCATGTCATTTTTATCTTGAAGAGCATGGCATTTTTATTATAAAAGCATGCCATTTTTTATCCTGAAGAGCATGGAATATTTATCTTGAAGTACTTGGCATATTTATTATAAAAGTATGGCATTTTTATCTAGAAGAGCATGACATTTTTATCTTGAAGGGCATGCCTTTTTTTTGTTATAGAAGCATGACATTTTTATCTTGAAGAGCACGACATGTATAGTATACCATGGCAAATTTATGTAAGTGTTTTTATTTAATACTCCCTTTGTCCGGAAATACTTGTCGGAGAAATGGATAAAAATGAATGTATCTAGAACTAAAATATATCTAGATACATCTATTCCTTCGACAATTATTTCTGGACGGAGGGAGTACTCAAATTTCTAGATTACGGTAAACTAACAAGACTAAAAGCAAAGGTAAAAGATAGCGTGCAACTCCCCTATCTTAAAGAGTGGAGTCCCCGGCAACGGCGCCAGAAAAACTCTTGCTAGGCTTCTCGCCCCTTGTTGGTTACCCCAAGTGGAAGGTGTGAGATGTAGTGTTGCGGAAGTTTTTCCCTTGGCAAAGATACCAAGGATCGAATCCCCAGAGACTCCTAGGTTCAACAAGAAGGTGTCAACTGCTACGGCGCCAGATATTAGCAATCAACGTGGACCTGCACACAGATACAAATAACTTTGCTCCCAACGAGTACAGAGAGGTTGTCAATCCCTCCGGCCTTGTAGTTCACAAAGGATTAAACGCAAGTGATAGTAGTGATAGATATAATTGCAATAGTAAATAAAAGCGAAAAGTAAATAGCGGATGTGATCAATGATGGTAATATGGACCAGAGTCTCATGATGTTCACTAGTGATGTCTCTCTCCCAAAAGACGATAAAACAGCTATGTGAGGTAAACGAATTACAGCTGGGCAATTGACAGGACCATGTGCGCAAACCAATGCTGACTACATTGCAAGAAAGGTTGAGGTTCAAAGCATGGGCGGTACGCCAAAGTAAGTAGACCGAAATCCATCAATATCTACTACTAATCATCCACCTTGAGATATATATCCAGAACATCTCGCTGGTATTAAGTTGCGAGTCCCATCCATAGTGTAAACTCAATGCAACAGACAACTGAATTAAAAGAACTTTGCGTAAAGTAAACAATCATTGCACCCGCGGGCACAAGCACCATTGTTTTCCCCCTTGTGGCAACAGCACATCCCCTAGACTCATGTTTCTGTCACTCAAGCTAGTCATCGAGGGGCATGAACCCACAATCAAGCATAACGTTCCCTCTTGGAGTCACTACCTACTACTTGGCCAAAGCAATAAATAACAACGGAGAACATGCAAGAATTACTTACGAACATAAATATAAAAGAGGTAGATCAAATATATTACTCAAGCACAATCTGAACATAATCTCATAATCCATCGGATCCCAGCAAACTCATCATAGCAACAGCATAAGGATTACATATGTGCCTCGATCATGTAGGGCAGCTCACGAGGACTAATTAGTGAAGCACAAGAACGGGAGGAGAACATCACATAGCTAATGGTCATGGACTCATGGTCCAAGGAAGACTACTCACAACTCATCCGGGAGGCGTCCATGGTGGTGGAGAGGCTCCCGGTGGTGATCCTCCCCTCCGGCAGGGTGCCGGGAAGAGTTCTCCTGGTGCTCCCGATCTTGGAAGCGGCGGCGGCGGCGGAACAGAGATGGGATCGCGAAAAGAGTTCCTCCCTCAAGGGTTTCGGGAGATGCTTTAAATATATGCCAAAGGGGGGCATCGGAGGAGCCTCGGGGGGCCCAGGCGCCCCCCCGGCGCGGCCCAGGGGGGCGCGCCGCCAGGGCGCCTGGAGCCCTGGTGGCCCCCCCCCGGCTGTCCTTCGGGCGCACGGTAGTTTCTGGAACGCTGATTTTTTATATAATTTTTCTGGATTTTTCCTGGCAGTTCTCGTAATGTGAAAACCTGAAATACAAAAACAGTCGAAAACAGAAACTGGCACTGGGGTGCACTGAGTTAATAGGTTAGTCCAAATATGATCAAAAGTGTATGGAAGTGTATAAATATCATAGCAATATCACCCAAAAGAGGCATGGAGCAAGCAGAAATTATAGATACGTTTTGGACGTATCAGCCCGCCGTCGTCCGCGAGTTCCTCTCGGTTGTTCCTAAGGCCTACTCGCAGATGGCGTGTGCGATCGAGACGCTGGTCGACCTCAACACCCTGGCACTCGAGGAGCTCATCGGGCGGCTGAAGGCTGCCGAGGAGAGGTACGGTCTGGATGGCACTCCCTCGGGGGTGATGGCGGCGGTGGCAAATTGCTCCTCATGGAGGAGGAGTGGTTTGCGCGCCTGAAGCTGCGAGAAGGGGACGGTTTGTCCGGCAGCAACGGCCGTGGCCGTGGGCGCGGTAGAGGGCGCGGCCGCGGATGCGGCGGTCGTGTGGCCAGAACGGTGGTCGCGGCACCAGCAGCGGGGACAAGTCCAAAGACATCTGCCGCTACTGCAAGCAGGCGGGGCACTGGGCGTGCGAGTGTAAGGCCCGGCTCAGGGAGCAGGCGAATCTCGTCCAGGCTGGCGGCGAGGACGAGGAGCAGAGCCTGCTGATGGCCCAAACCTGCGGGCTCTCCGACCACAACTCTGTCGGCGTGGGCGCCACGCCGGTCCACCTCGTCGAGGACGCTGTCCAGGTTCACCTCGGGCATGAGGGGAGCGGCGGTGCCGGAAGCGGCGTGTGGCTCCTCGTCCTCGTCGGCGCGGACACGGGCACATCCAACCACATGATCGGCAACCGCGTCGTCTTCGCCAAGCTCGACACGGTCGTCACTGGCACCGTCAAGTTTGGCGACGGCTCTGTCATCAACATCTGCGGTCGGGGAACCATCCTGCTGGCGTGCAAGACCGGCGAGCACCGCGCGATCACCGGGGTGTACTACATCTCGTGGTTGCGCTCCCACATAATCAGCATGGGCCAGCTCAACGAGAGCGGCTGCCAGGTGCTGATCCAGGACGGCGTATTGTGCGTGCGCGACCGGGAGCGTCGTCTTCTCGCCAAGGTACAGAGAGCACCGAATCGCCTGTATTCTGTTGCGTTACGGATCGCGCAGTCAGTATGTCTTGCAGCGCACAGCGGCGGCGACACGACGTGGACCTGGCACGCGCGCTATGGGCATCTCAACTTCGACGCCCTGCGCAAGCTAGCGCGCCAGGACATGGTGCACGGCATGCCCGTGGTCGAGCATGTGGACCAGCTCTACGGCGCGTGTCTGGCGGGCAAGCAGCGGCGCTCCGCGTTCGCACAACAGGCCAAGCACCGTGCACAGGAGCGGCTGGAGCTCGTGCACGGCGACCTCTGCGGGCCGATCTCGCCGACGACACCAAGCGGGAAGAAATACTTCCTCCTACTGGTGGACGACGCCACAAGGTTCATGTGGCTCGTACTGCTTGCAACAAAGGACGAGGTCGTAGCGGCGATCAAGCGTGTGCAAGCTCTCGCGGAGTCTGAATCGGGGCGCAAGCTGCGGACGGACCGCGGTGAAGAGTTCACGTCCGGCTCATTCACGGCGTACTGCACCGAGCTGGGCGTCAGCCGCCACCTCACCGCCCCGTACTCATCGCAGTAGAACGGTCTGGTGGAGCGCCGTAACGACACGGTGGTGGGCATGGTCCGGAGTCTGCTGAAGGCCAAGAGCATCCGCGGTGAGTTCTGGGGCGAAGCGGTCACGACGGCGGTGTTCTTGCTGAACCATGCGCCCACCAAGAGCCTGGACGACGTGACGCCATTCGAGGCATGGCATGGACGCAAGCCGAACTTGCATTTCCTGCGCACTTTTGGATGTGTAGTGCATGTGAAGGACACGCGCCCTGGACTGAAGAAACTCGACGATCGCAGCCGGCCGATGATCTTCGTCGGCTACGAGCACGGCACAAAGGGCTACAGGGCCTATGATCCAACAACTAGGCGCGTGCACATAACGCGTGACGCCGTGTTCGACGAAGGGGCACGCTGGGACTGTACAAAGGAGGAAGGCATCGTGAACCCGTTCAGCGGCATCGACACGTTTGTAGTCGAACACCTGGTGAGCAATGCTCCAGGAGCGACGGATGGGGGAGGTGGTGCAGCCACCTCACCTCCGACCACACCACCAGCGTCCCCAGCAACGTCGTCTGCAGCGTCGTCAACTCCAACACCGTCTACTCCAGCGTCTGTCAGCCCGGGGGGGTGGAGCTGGTGTCGCCACCGACGTCGTTTAGCGACAACGTGCTCGACGCGGCAGACGACATAGAGCACGAGCACCATTTCCGCACCCTGCAGAACGTGTTGGATTTCGGCCCGACGGACGACCCAGACGAAGAACTCCACCTTCTGGCAGATGAGGAGCCGAACTCGTTCACTAAGGCAGAGCAAGAAGCAAGCTGGCGGGGCGCCATGATCGAAGAGTTGAGCTCGATTGAGGACAATCAAACATTGCAGCTCACATCTCTCCCTCCAGGGCACCGCGCCATTGGCTTGAAGTGGGTCTACAAGGTCAAGAAGGACGCGCGCGGGGAGGTACTCAAGCACAAGGCTCGGCTCGTGGCGAAGGGCTATGTACAGCAGCACGGCATCGACTACGACGAGGTGTTCGCTCTAGTAGCACGTCTCGAGTCAGTGCGGGTGTTGCTAGCACTCGCGGCAAACGCGGGCTGGGCCGTTCATCACATGGACGTCAAATCGGCGTTCCTGAACGGCGAACTCCAGGAGGAGGTCTATGTGCAGTAGCCGCCGGGATTTGTCGTTGCCGGCAAGGAGCATCTCGTCCTGCGCCTGAACAAGGCCCTGTACGGTCTGAAGCAGGCTCCCAGAGCGTGGAACACCAAGCTGGACACCTGTTTGAGCAAGCTGGGGTTCACGCGCTATCCGTCAGAGCACGCGGCGTACGCGCGGGGCACGGCGACCACACGCCTCATCGTGGGCGTGTACGTGGACGACCTGGTGATCACCGGATCCGATGCAGAAGAGATCACCAAGTTCAAAGGAGAGATGCAGAAGTTGTTCAAGATGTCTGATCTGGGACTGCTAAGTTTCTATCTCGGAACTGAAGTGAAGCAGACAAAGGATAGCATCGTCATTACCCAGAGCGCGTACGCACGGAAACTCCTGGAGAAGAGTGGCATGGCTGGCTGCAAACCCTGTCACATCCCCATGGAGCCCCGCTTCAAGCTATCAAAGGAGAGCACGGCGCCACCAGTGGATGCGATGGAGTACCGCAACATCGTCGGCAGCCTGCGCTATCTGGTGCACACACGCCCTGACCTGACCTTCTCGGTTGGGTACGTCTCACGCTTCATGGAGGCGCCAACTGAAGAGCACCGCACCGCCGTCAAGCACATCTTGAGGTACATCGTCGGCACTCTGCATCTGGGCTGCAAGTACGGTAGAGGAGATAGTGAGCCTGAACTCGCTGGGTACAACGACAGTGACCTTGGCGGCGATGTGGACACACGCAAGAGCACCTCCGGCACCTTGTTCTTGCTCGGAGGAGGAGTGATAACCTGGCAGTTGCAGAAGCAGAAGATTGTGGCACTCTCCAGCTGCGAATCAGAGTACGTCGCAGCAACCACAGCAGCCTGTCAGGGAATTTGGCTCGCGCACCTGCTCGGCGAGTTCAGAGAAAAGGAAGAGAAGACGGTGAGACTCAAGGTCGACAACAAATCCGCAATCTCTCTTGCAAAGAATCATGTGATGCACGACAGATCGAAGCACATCGAGCTCAGGTACCATTTCATCAGAGATTGCGTGGAGACGAAGAAGATTGAACTCGAGTATGTGGCAACAGAGTTTCAGCTTGCAGACATGCTCACAAAGCCCCTTGGTCGTGTTCGACTGCAGCAGCTGTGCTCAAGCGTCGGCATGATCGAGGCAACGCCCTGAACGATCAGTTTAGAGGGTGATTGTTGTGTAAACTTCAATGTTCAGGTTTAGGGTTTTAGGTGTCGATAGTTTCAGTTTCGTCAGTAGTTTCAGTTTCAGATAAACCCGAGCTGCGACTCGGTTTTGGTTAGAGTTTTTAGCGGCGCCCTGACCCGATCGTGGGATGGCACGAGTGCACGGTCAAGGCGGCATGGCGGGTGAAGCTTGAGGTGCGCTGGGATGGCGGTGTCCACTACTTGCACTAGCTCCGCGTTTTCGTTGTAATTCAGTTGCAAGTAGTTCGCAGCGCAAAACTGACCAAATTCAAGTGGATCCGGAGAGCCCGCATCCCTCCAAAGATCAAGATTTTCCTCTGGCAAGCTTCTCGCGGGCGGTTGCCGGCTGGTGATCTAATCCGCAAACGTAATGGTCCTGGCACTGATCGCTGCGCTCTTTGTGGGCAAAGAGAGGATACGAAGCATATTTTCTTCAATTGTGTTTTGGCTAAACTCTTCCGGTGTTGTATCAGATCGTGGTTGCTTGTTTCTTGGAGTCCCTCTTCCTTCTCAGATCTTTGTCTCTTGGCCTCAAACCTGGTTGGGGCCCAGAGAAGAATGTTTTGGGTGGGATTGGCAGCGATATGTTGGACTCTATGGACGACAAGGAATAAGTTTACCATTGAACATGTTTTTCCTTCTAAACCTGCTGATTGCTTATTTAAAACTTGCGTATTCTTGCAGCAGTGGAGATTATTGACTAAGGAGGAGGATCGAGATGCGTTTGATATGATGATATCCAAGATTCGGGCTTCTTCTATTTCCCTTTCTCCAATCCAAGCTGGCAGTTAGGAGTTGTTGGCCCTGATTTTGCTGTCTTCGAATTCTCCGGCCTGCGCGCCGTGTACTGGCCTGGGGGCATGTACTTTATACTTTAGCTCCTGTTATTTTGGTTGATACCTTATCCGCATTGTGCGATTTATCTCTGTGGTTGGATGTGACTCTGCCTGGTGGCTTTATTTATAAAGTCGGGCTCTGGCCTTTTCACTAAAAATTAGGTGGGACATCCACGATGTCTAGCTTAATGCTTAGTATAATTTCATTCGATGTCTAGCTTAATGTTTTGAGCATTGTCGCCATCGGAACCGGTACCCCGCCGCCCCAAATCGTCGTCGTTGGAATTGTCCTCGCCCTCATTATTGTGCTGGTGGTCGTCCTGGCCCTCGGCGTCCTGCTCATGGTACATTTGTTCTTTATACATTTGTTGGTACACCTCCGTCCCAAAATAAGTGATTTAAAAATGACACAACTTTATATTAACTTTAGGCTGGTCACAATGGGGTGGAACTTAGGAGTAACATCACATATTTCAATACAACGTTGCTTATGTGGCACATATTTAATGAAGAGTGAGGTGCTTGTGGTAACTAGCTAAGTTACCGGAACATCACATACTTCAAGAAACAATGAGTCTATAAGCTAATAAATGCATCGTTGCATGACACTACCTACATGTTCCTACCCACTGTGGAGGTAGTAACATAGTCTAGATAAGTGTGTATGTTACTACCTTATGTTCCTGCCCATTGTGACCAATCTTAGTACAAAGTTGAGTGACTTTTGAGTCACTTATTATTTTGAAACGGAGGGAGTAATACTTGTGGACTCGTGTACAAGTTCCAAACCCACAGTTGCAAGGAAGTGTAGCGATAGCGGCAGAACGATGTGCTGCATGCACAGCTTGACGGGTACGCATGTTTTGTCAGCTCGTGAGAACAGAAGACGTACGGTTCATGGAAAACAGAACGTACGATTCCGCCGCGCGCGCCGAGAAACTCCATTGGTTCTTTGATTAACGTAAATGTTTCCTCGGGAAGGAGCGAGGACGCGAGCCGGCGACCGCCGATATACTTGGCTCAGTAATAAATGAAAATATGAAACGGGGCCGGAGAACGGTGAGCTCCTCGACGACGGAGGAACAGTGTTTTAAATAGCCCGTTATAGCTTCGCTATAGCACGCTATAGCATTTACAGAAGGTTTTGCGCTAAGAGACTTTGATCCAAACAAATAAACAAACATTTTAAATAGCTCGCTATAGCTTCGCTATAGCACGCTATAGCATTTAGAAAAGATCGGCCGCTAAAAGGCTTAACGCGCTATTTAAAACTATGCGGAGGAACGCATTTGTGCAAGACTGCCGCCACGGCCGCGCCCTCCTTGCGTACGAGGACAAGGATGAGAAGCAGGCCTACCTGGTCGTCTGGGACCCCATGACGGGCCACGCAACGAAACTACGGAAGCCTCTCCCATATGAGTATGACAGGCACTCTAGTACAAGAGCAGCTGTGCTTTGTGCTGTGGACGGCTGCGACCACGGGGCTTGCCACTTGGGCCGATTCTTGGTGGTCTTCGTCAACCTTCACGAGGAGGGGTTGGCTACGGCCAGCGTTTACTCGTCGGAGACGAGCACTTGGAGCTCTCCGGCCTCCCTTGACATAGGCTTTGCCAGAGGTGAAGTCTACTTATCTGACATGGCCACATTGCTCACCGGGGACGCGATCCACTTTCTCTTTCCGCGCGATGAACACGCTGGTGTTCTCAAGTACGACCTGGGCACGTCTTGGTCTTGCTTGTCAGAGGTTGAGTTGCCGGCGATTTCGATGTACTCCCTTCGTTCCTAAATATAAGTCTTTCTAGAGATTTCATTATGAACCACATACGAATGTATATAGATGCATTTTAGAATGTAGATTCACTCATTTTGCTTCGTATGTGGTCTATGATGGAATTTCTCCAAAGACTTATATTTAGAAACGGAGGGAGTACTACGACTACTCTCGGGTCCTCATAGCACTGCAGGGCGATGGTCGGCTGGGGATTGCTGGGCTGGACGATATGAACAGCATCCACTTGTGGTGGAGGGAGGTGGGTCCCGACCAAGTTGCCACATGGACCCAACCCACAGTCATCGACCTCAAGAATCCAGATGCACTAAGTCAGCTGGTCGGATCTATTGAAAGCACGGCCATAATTTTTGTAATAACAAATACTGGCACCTACAAGATTGATCTCAAATTACTAAGTTCTGAGAAGCTGAAGCTCACGAGCAAGTTTTCTGTATCTGAAGACGGTTTACACACCCTCTTTCTCTATTTAAGCTTTTACAATCCACCAGGTATATATTATGTTTACTTCCATCTATCTATATATGTGGTATTCTATTGTTATTTGTAAGTGCTAATACTATAATTTTGGCAGTGGCATAAACGGAGAAACTGGCCCATTCAGGAGAAGGTGAAACAGGAAGCAGCGACGAGGAATCAGGAGAAAGTGAAGCTGGAAGCAGCGACGAGGAAATGGAAGAAAGTGATGCTGGGAGCAGCGATGATGAATGATGCAAGAGGAAGTGCAGCTGGGTACAGCGATGAAGAAGCTGGAACGGTCATTCTATCTACTGTTATGGTATTGGTTTTCGTTCTAGTAGCAATTTTTGTTTATGATCCGTGACGCTGAGTGCGAGCATTGTCCTCGTGCGCCGTTTATTCCCAGTATTGCTCACAGCAGCTATATATTATTGTCAAGCTCATAACATCTCCAGCCGCGTCTCCAAGAAGGCCTCTCAGGCGATTTTTCGGCCGCCGGCGCCTAAAAATCGGCCCAGTCGTGCCCCCAAGGGCCCAGTTTTCGCCGGTTCGGACCGAAATTGGCGTCGGCGGACCCAACCCGAACCTGGCGCGCTGGGGTCGCTCGGGGGCGTCGGGCGAATTGTTTTTGGCGCGAAGAGCAGCGGACCAGCCGCGTCAGCGACTCGACTCTCTTCTCGCCGCTTCGTCGTCCTCATTGCCTCGTTTCCCGCGACGAATCAATGCCAAAGCTGCGCGCGCTGCCGCGCCGGTCAGTCTTCATTGATTCCTCACGGGAGGCGCAGTGAAGACCGGGCGACACGCGTCCCCTCGGCCGCCACGCCATCACGCCACGCGTAACGCGCCGGTCAAGCCTACCACGCGGCGCCTCCGTCTATATAAGCCGACCGCCAGCGCGCTGGAGACACGCAAAAATACTCCATCGCCGACGCGCCCATTTCTCCCCCCTTCCTCCTCTCGCCGTCTCCAGTTGAGAAGAATGACCGAGCGCTTTCCAGGCGACGGCGCGGCGGCGAATGGCTTCGGGCGCCGTCATCTTCACGAGGACGAGGCTTGCCTCCTTTTCGAGGCCGAGTACCCAGTCCCGCCGGACATGCGGGTGCCCGGGGCTTGGAGGATCAGCGCCGGCGGCGTGCCGGTGTCACCACCACCCACCGGGGCGGCGCGGCGTGCGGAGATCGCACGTATCCGCGCGTCCCTGCCGCGGGCGGCGAGGGAGGGGCCACGGTACGTCCCCGACAGCCCACTCTGGGAGCCCTACTTTCGCCGTCGTCACGCCGAGCAGCTCGAGGCCACCAACGGCGTCGTGCCCTCCGGCAGGCTCAACTCCAAGGGCCGGCGCCGGTGGTGGGGCGTGCTCGGCCGCACGTTGGAGGTCGTCCTCGAGTACATCGAGGGCGGCAACACGCCGCGCCTCGAGTACCCCGCTCCCCCGTCCTTCTCACGCCGCCGTGGAATCTCTTGGACGGCGGCGACTACACACGGTTCTACCGCCTCTTCGGCATGTAGAACTGCAAAGGCGGGCGTCGGGCGGCGAGCGGCGAGGTAGACGGCGAGGAGCGGCGATGGAGACGGCGGGGGCAGCCCGTGCTAGTTTTTTTATTTTTTTTTAAAAAATATGTTTAAATTTGAATGAACTCGCTGATGTTTGCGTTAAATTTGAGCCGTGTTTGCGCCGTATTTGACTTTTTCAAAAAAAACGTGGGCGTCGCGATGCCCCCAGTGCGCGGTTTAGCGCCAGTGCGCCCCAGGGGCGATTTTTAGCCCCTCCTGGGGGCCAACGGCTGGAGATGCTCTCAGAATTAACATGTAATATTTCTACGATGCTGACTGCTTTACTTGAAAATTGGCACAATGTTATTTCAATATTTCTGAGGTTGACCTCAATATTTAGCAATGGAAATGTTCATTTTATCCTTTGTCACACTGAATAAGCGACTGTACATGCATATAACTCCCTGCTCATGGTTCTACTGGCCGTGTAGCAGTACTATACAATACAACATACTCCCTGAACCTAAACTCGAGCTCACTTCAGTTAAAAATTAGTACAAAGTTGAGCATACTCACTAAAGTTAGTACAAAGTTGAGTCATCTATTTTGGAACTGTGGGAGTATAATTAAAAATCTATCATGAAACATCCAGGTAAGAAAAATGTGCATTGCAGCAGGGGGTTTCAGATATCTTGCCAAAATATCTTCCCAGCAATTATTTGGTGAAATGATGCTCCCTGAACCTGAACTCGAGCTCACTTTAGTTTGGTGCAAATTGGCTGGGTTCTGAACGTGATGTTCTTTCACTAGTACAGACTACAGAGGCCGGTGAAGGCCCGTTTAACCCGCCACTTGAGGCCGCATAAGAAAAGCTTACCCTACAACCAATTGCTGTACTTTCTTCAGGATTCCCGTCCAAGTTCAGGCCATCCATGTAAGCTATGGTTTGGGACAGCTTAACTAGTGTTCATCATGGTGCTATTTGCTGTACTTCGACCAGTAGCTTTCAAGTCTGGGCAGTTTACTGCAAACTACTGACGTGAAACTGCGACACTCCACCTTCGCAGCTCCCGCATCGCGCGCTCGCGCTGCCTTCGGAAACTAAATGAAAATTGGGTTTACAAAACTGACAGAAATGTGCACAGTGAGGTGTCTGCATGAACTGCGCAGGCATGTCAGTCTACTACTGTGGCTCTCTGGTCTCCATACCATTAACCTGTAGCACAAGATGAACATGGTGTTATGACAGAAAGAAAATGTGAACCTGGTTAGTTAGTTGTAATGACGTCCGGGAGACTGGTTCAACCAATAACCACAGCTCTGTAACTGGCTCAACCGTACTCTTTGTTTCAAGTAACCACAAATCAGAAATCCTTCTTGCATAGAATGGCAGTGATGAACGCCTGCACCTGGATGGAGGCTGGAACAAGCTAGCAGGATGTTTTGGTTAATTCATTGGTCACCTTAGTTTAGTGCAAATTAGCTTGGCCCCAAGCATGTTATTTTTATTAGTTGCCGGAGGCGAAAGCCGCGTTTAACTTGCCACTGGAGGCGACATAAGAAAATTTATCCTGCCACTAGTTGCTGAACTTTGTCCAGATTCATGTCCAAGTTAAGGCCGTTGTTGTTGTACTTGTGCTAGTTACTTGGCGGACAGCCTGGTTGGGCAGTTGGCACAAACCACAGATCTGAAACCGCGTAGTTGTAGCTCGCACTCGCAGCATTGGCCTCAGACACCAGCTGCAACCCGCAAGTATGCAATCTGGTTAGATTTATTTGTAACAACATTTTTTGGCTGCTTTCCATTAATTGCTCAACGGTGTTTTGTGTCGACATAACCAGCAGCAGAAGATGGACATCGTACTGCGATTTGCAAGAAGTGTCGTGTGATCCGAGAGAAATGACTTGTTTGCAGGATATGGAGGATTTGATGCTGTAGATGATGATCATCGTTGTTCGTTGATAAAATTTCACAGCATAAAAATCTTTGACCAGAGAACATATGTTGCAAATCACTTGCATATCAGTCCATGCAGTGCAAATTCAACTACTTTAAAAGTCCCATTTCACCAACAGAAAAGTTCAGTACAGTCTTCTCTACTATAAATAAATTTTCAATGATAATGATAAAAGAAAGTCAAATAGCCCTGCGGTATTGTTTGGTCAGGTAAGAGCATGGTTAATAGTACAGCCAATGGTCAGCTATAAGCAGTTTGCCATGTTATTTAGAGCCAACCTCATAATTATACCAGATTTTGGTACGTTGCCGACGGCCCACTACCGTCGGCATAGGTCGAAAAGCCGTCGGCAAAGGGTTACGCCGACGGCCCCCGTCGGCATAGCCCCGTCGGCATCTCGTACGTCGGCGTACCTCGGGTCGGCCGTCGGCATATACAGTAGTAAGTTTTAAATGTGTACTACTTTGTTAGTAGTTGGCCCACCTTACAACCTCACAAAGCGTCTTGGGACTCGTATTGTTGTAGCTGGCTACTAACCAAGAGCCCGATTCTCTTCTCTCTCCTCCAACTAAGAAAAGATATAGTAGTAATATTTTGGTCCTTACAGCCTGTTTATGTCATCTTATTGTACTTACTCTAAGTCAGAAGGCATTGTTCATTTGTTTGGATGTACGAACTAGTAGTATGTAAACCTTTGGTTGGTCGAGAGCTGGAGCTGGTTGACTTTCTTGCTTACGGATCAGACTGATTCAGACAGTAATCTTAGTGTTGTAACAAGCTCCTCTATACAACTTGAAGCAGGTGTTGCATTTGTGACAGTGAAAACGACATCCACACTCTCAGGTGCATAGCATGATACATCGAGGAACCAGTGGTGTCGATGGCAGGAAGCATCAGTGAGATGGTGGTGGCTCAGAAAACAATCGGTGGTGTAGAGGGATTGGAATGACGACGACAGTTGCGATGATTCCAAGTAGGTGATGGTCGTTGCCGGCACTATGGAGAGTGAGTGAGTGACGCCGTGTGGTAGATCGATATGCTGAGATGATCGATCTCAATGGCCGTGCCAAGGGATCGACCATCAAACTCTCGCTCACGACCGTCGGCCCATGCACACTTCCTTTCTTGATGATCTTGACGGATCAAGATCGCGACGCCGTTGAGAATCACCGTCTCAGCAGATCACGGCCATGTCGTTGTGGAAAATTAGCCGGTTCTCCCCATCGACGAGGAGCTGCTCCCCATCGACGTACTCACCAATGGGATGTTCCTCGTCCTTGATCCCCATCGGTGGTGGCGGCGGCCGCGGTGATGAACATGAGATTTCTGGATGGCGGCTGTGGTGGTTACCCTAGCTGGTCGTGGTCATGATAATGTGGAGGTAATAGGTTTACGAAAAAGGCTTTCGCCCCGCTTTATATATAAAGCACCAACCACTTACAACGAGCAGTACAACACACAACATGACACGCACCCAAGGCAAGATACAGAGGTGCTAAGAAGCAGCCAACATTTCCCCAAACAATTCCAAGACAACAAAGATTCACACTAGGCACACTAGGAAGTCGGGGGAGAACTCAACCGGGAACAAGCCACAGAAGAGACCAAGCTGCAAGCCGTCAATCCATGAACCCCAAGGCGGTGCCTTCAAGAAGGATATGCCACCAGAGTGCCGCCACCACCCGATCCAGAGGATCAAGATTTTCATCCGGGGTACCTTGGAGGACATGGAGCAACCGCAACGGAGTCTTCAAGAAGATGTCGACGTCCTCAGATGCCGCCTCCGTCGGCCTGGACATGCCAGGCAGGATTTTCATCCAGGTCAACAAACTCCTCCTCCGAACAGGTTACGGACAGTCCTGCGGACAGAGCCGCATCACCGCCACCGATCGACAAGCACCAGCCGCCATGCCGCCCACGCGACCATGGAGAATGGCCCGCACCTGAGCCGCGAGCTCCGCCCACGAGCACGCCGCTCCCACCACCAAGGATGCCGCCCTACATCACGACACTCTGGAGACCAACAAAGGAACAGGCTTGGAAATGACCGACCAATCCCTAGCACGGACAGAGCCGCCGGTGACCAGCCTACCCCGAACACCACGAGCCCGGAAGCACTAGGCAGGGGAAATGGGGAGGAGAGGAGCGGAGCATGTCCGGACCGGCGCCCCCTGCACCGGTGACGGGTAGAGAGCCTACCCATCCCTCCTGCAACCTTCCCAGACGGCACCCCTGATGCCCCGCCATGGCCTCCAGCCGGCCCGACGCGGCGCAGCAGCGGCCACCCCGTCCACCACGGCGAGGGTAGCCGGGCCATCCGAATCCTGCAACCAAAGAGGGCCTCCAAAGCGCCCAGCCACCGATGACCCACGCCGCCGCACCCCTGCAGGAGCAAGCCGCACGCCCCGAGCCACGACCTCGCGAGGTCATGGCCAGCCCCCCGCGCTGCCTGCCAAGAAGGAGCCGCCAGATCTGATGGCCGATTTGGATCCCTGTCGTAGTCAGGCCCGCGCCGCCTCGGCCGCCACGACGAGCAACAGCGCCGGCAGCACACGCAACCCTCCACGCTGAAGCAACAGCCACCAGCGTCGTCGCGTCCCGGAACGAAGGGGCCGTCCCGCGCCGCCCACCACCGCTCGGAGAGGAGAGGAGGCCCCGCCGCCGCCGCTGTCGACCGAGCTTTGCCCGCCGGCGAGCTCCGGCGGCGGCGAGGAGAGAGGAGGAGGAGTTGAAGGTAGGGGCGGCGGCGGCTAGGGTTTCCCCCCGTCGCTCGCGGGAGCGACGCGGGGGGGGGGGGAGTCTTGAAGGCCCCTCTCCGGTAATAGGTTTATATAGCCAGCTTGCAAGGCGTTGGATCTTTTTCCGAAATCCAGCGGAGGGAGAGAGGTCTGACACAAGGCTTGGGATCAGACTACCGATACAAAGTGTTTTCCTAAATGAAAAGGCACAATGGCAACTTTGAACAATGTACACCTAGATGTCTAGTTTCACCATTTTCCACATATTTTAACAACTGTTTTGATGTAGACTATGGTAGTTTCAAACAACCAAATGCACAAGTTTTTCCCATGTGTCCCTTACAAGTTCCAAAAAATTGCCGTGTTACAATCCCTTTTCCCAAAATAAGTTGCCATGCCCTTTTACAAACATAAATTATTGTTTTATGGTTGTGACAACAAATTTTCGTGGGATATTTTCAGCAAGTGTTTTAGAGATTGTGTTCGTACTATGCTATTGTTAGCATTATTTCCACGGCATTTTTAGAGATTTCCATGTCAATTGATGTTTAGTACTATTTCCATGGCAATTTCAGAGAGGATATTTTCTATAAAAAGGGACTTCTTTCATTAAGCAAGATGGCACGTTTGAACATTTGACATGGCATTTTTTAGAAGCATGGCATTTTAGTATAAAAAGCATGTCATTTTCTATTATAAAAGCATGGAAACTTTATTACAAAATGCACGGCATTTTTTTTTAAGAGCATGGCGTTTTTATCATAAAGAGCATTGCATTTTTTTTATAGAAGCATGACATTTGTAGCGTAAAGAGCTTGGCATTTTTTTGTTACGAAAGCATGTCATTTTTACCTTGAAGAGCATGGCATTTTTATTATAAAAGCATGCCATTTTTTTATCCTGAAGAGCATGGAATATTTATCTTGAAGTACTTGGCATATTTATCATAAAAGTATGGCATTTTTATCTAGAAGAGCATGACATTTTTATCTTGAAGGGCATGCCTTTTTTTTTTTGTTATAGAAGCATGACATTTTTATCTTGAAGAGCACGACATGTATAGTATACCATGGCAAATTTATGTAAGTGTTTTTATTTAATACTCCCTTCGTCCGGAAATATTTATCGGAGAAATGGATAAAAATGAATGTATCTAAAACTAAGATATGTCTAGATACATCTATTCCTTCGACAATTATTTCTGGACGGATGGAGTACTCAAATCTGACATGCATGATTTTATATATGATGGCATTTCTTTGTGTTCCAGCTGTGTGTTATATATGAAATCCTAGAGAACGTGGTAGTTTATATATTATTTTTCCTTTTTTTTGGTGTATAATCGCTGATCAATTTTGAATGTGACTGCATTTTTGTTATACATCATGGCATTTTTTGTGCTATTTTTAATAACTTATTAAAATGAGGTCCAAATACTAGTTTCATGCATAGCACTGGTGATACGTCCAAAACGTATCTATAATTTCTGCTTGCTCCATGCCTTTTTTGTGTGATATTGCTATGATATTTATGCACTTCCATACACTTTTGATCATATTTGGACTAACCTACTAATGGTTGCAAAAGTGCACAATGTTCTTGTTTTACACTTTATTGTGTAGGAATTACTTGGAAATTGACAAAAACGCAAAAGGAGTCGTATTGGAGTAGGACTCTGACTTTCCTGAAATCTGTCTGAGAACGTTTTTTAAAGATGGTCACGTTCCGCCCCGAAGACGACGTCAAACGGAAAAAGTCTAGTTGCGAAAGTTGTGGAGAATTTCGAGGCGATGCTTCTGGATATAAAATTCGTCCAAATCGGAGTCCGGACGGCCGAGTAAAGTCCGTTTTACTGAGGCCCAAAATCTGATGACGGGAATCCGAGAGTCTATATAAAGAGAGGAAACCTTGGTCACCAAGGGCCACGAATTTTCCTCCTCCCGAGCCGCCGTCTTGGAGGGGAGGACCCGCACGATTGCAGCACCATCCACAAGGAAGAAGGGGGCCAAGGAGCCGCTGCCCCCTAGGGCCGCCGCCGCCGCCGCGCCCCCAAGGGCCGCCGCCGCCGCCTCCGTGGCTGCCGCCGGCCGTCTCCTCCTCGCGGGGCTGCACCTCTCCATCAACACCATCATCAACCTCCTCCTCACCATGACCATGCGTGAGTAGTTTCCTCCGGGGCTGAGGGCTTGTACGTGTAGCTATGTGGTTATCTCTCTCTCCCATGATGTGATCTTCGTTGTGATCATAGGCTATGTTAATCTAGGGTGATCCCATGATATTTCCCCTTCCTCTATGTATTGGACTGATGTACTCACTTGTCTTTATCTAGTATAATCCCCGAGACCAAGGTGACAGCAGTCTATTGGACATGGATTAGAAAAATATTTTCATGAGTGATTTCCTCTCTTGTGTGTTGATTGAAGATTGAGAGTCTCTTGGTGCTTGTCTTTGACTATCCTTTAGATATGTTGTGGTGATTGTGGGACTCTTTTTGGATGGCCGCGGTGACATTGGGAAATCCTTAGATTGAGAACTACGAACTTTGAGGTGTGCTTTTGTAGCCCTACATAATTCTCGTCCTCTCTTGACCACGAAGGAATAACCTCCGGATGCGTCTCCATTGCATGTTTTATGGGAAATATAATGTGATTCGATTATGTTAATGTTGTTGGGAGTTGCCACTAGTGAAAGTATGATCCCTAAGCCTTGTTTCCACCATTGCAATACCATTTGTGCTCACGTTTACCACTTGTTTGCTTACTGCACTTTTTATTACAGATTTATATTACTTTGCTTTGCCACTCCTATCATCCATATTTTACCATCTCTTCGCCGAACTAGTGCACCTATACAACTCCTAGTTGTATTAGGTGTGTTGGGGACACAAGAGACTTCTTGTATCTTAGTTGCAGGGTTGCTTGAGAGAGACCATCTTCAACCTCTACTTCCCTGAGTTCGATAAACCTTAGGTCATCCACTTGAGGGAAATTGCTGCTGTCCTACAAACCTCTGCGCTTGGAGGCCCAACATAGTCTACAAGAGTAGAAGCGTGTGTAGACATCAAGCTATTTCTGGCGCCGTTGCCGGGGAGGTGAGTGCTTGAAGGTATATCTTTAGATCTTGCAATTAAATCTTTTTGTTTCTTGTTTTTATTTCACTAGTTATGCTTATGGACAACCTTGCTATTGGATCGTTGCTTGTGGAAGACGCCCCACACCTGTGGTGGTTGCTCCTCCCCCTACTGAAATTGTGCCCTATAAAATACCAGCTGGTATTATCGATTATATTTTGGCTAATCGTTATGCAGGAGACAGACATCCCGGTGAACACTTGCTATACCTGTCACAACTATGTTCATTATTTAAGTTTGCAGGTGTATGATACGTCCAAAACGTATCTATAATTTCTGCTTGCTCCATGCCTCTTTTGGGTGATATTGCTATGATATTTATACACTTCCATACACTTTTGATCATATTTGGACTAACCTATTAACTCAGTGCACCCCAGTGCCAGTTTCTGTTTTCGACTGTTTTTGTATTTCAGGTTTTCACGTTACGAGAACTGCCAGGAAAAATCCAGAAAAATTATATAAAAAATCAGCGTTCCAGAAACTACCGTGCGCCCGAAGGACAGCCGGGGGGGCCACCAGGGCTCCAGGCGCCCTGGCGGCGCCCCCCCCCTAGGCCGCGCCGGGGGGGCGCCTGGGCCCCCCGAGGCTCCTCCGATGCCCCCCTTTGGCATATATTTAAAGCGTCGCCCGAAACCCTCGAAACAGGAACTCTTTTTCGCGATCTCATCTCTATTCCGCCGCCGCCGCCGCTTCCAAGATCGGGAGCACCAGGAGAACTCTTCCCGGCACCCTGCCGGAGGGGAGGATCATCACCGAGAGCTTCTCCACCACCATGGACGCCTCCCGGATGAGTTGTGAGTAGTCTCCCTTGGACCATGGGTCCATGACCAGTAGCTATGTGATGTTCTCCTCCCGTTCTTGTTATTCACTAATTAGTCCTCGTGAGCTGCCCTACATGATCGAGGCACATATGTAATCCTTATGCTGTTGCTATGATGAGTTTGCTGGGATCCGATGGATTATGAGATTATGTTCAGATTGTGTTTGAGTAATATATTTGATTCACCTCTTTTATATTTATGTTCGTAAGTAATTCTTGCATGTTCTCCGTTGTTATTTATTGCTTTGGCCAAGTAGTAGGTAGTGACTCCAAGAGGGAACGTTATGCTTGATTGTGGGTTCATGCCCCTCGATGACTAGCTTGAGTGACAGAAACATGAGTCTAGGGGATGTGCTGTTGCCACAAGGGGGAAAACAACGGTGCTTGTGCCCGCGGGTGCAAAGATTGTTTACTTTACGCAAAGTTCTTTTAATGCAGTTGTCTGTTGCTTTGAGTTTACACTATGGGTGGGGCTCGCAACTTAATACCAGCGAGATGTTCTGGATAGATATCTCAAGGTGGATGATTAGTAGTAGATATTGATGGATTTCGGTCTACTTACTTTGGCGTACCGCCCATGCTTTGAACCTCAACCTTTCTTGCAATGTAGTCAGCATTGGTTTGCGCACATGGTCCTGTCAATTGCCCAGCTGTAATTCGTTTACCTCACATAGCTGTTTTATCGTCTTTTGGGAGAGAGACATCACTAGTGAACATCATGAGACTCCGGTCCATATTACCATCATTGATCACATCCACTATTTACTTTCCGTTATTATTTACTATAGCAAAACACTATCTATCACTACTATCATTGCTTTTAATCCTTTGTGAACTACAAGGCCGGAGGGATTGACAACCTCTCTGTACTCGTTGGGAGCAAAGTTATTTGTATCTGTGTGCAGGTCCACGTTGATTGCTACTAATCTGGCGCCGTAGCAATTGACACCTACTTGTTGAACCTAGGAGTCTCTGGGGATTCGATCCTTGGTATCTTTGCTAAGGGAAAACACTTCTACTTACTGCATCTTACACCTTCCACTTGGGGTAACCAACGAGGGGTTCGAGGCCCATCAAGGAGTATTTTCTGGCGCCGTTGCCGGGGACTCCACTCTTCAGGATAGGGGAGTTGCATGCTATCTTTTACCTTTGCTTTTTAGTCTTGCTAGTTTACCTTTCAGTTTTTGCTTTAGTTCCTTTTATCGAAAATCACAAAAATAGTTATCTTGCTTGCTTGCTACTATGGGTTCCACCGAGAACACCAAGTTGTGTGACTTCACTAGTCACAACAACGATGACTTTATTAGCACACCTATCACTACACCTGCCACTTCAGCACCCTCATATGAAATTAAACCTGCTTTACTGAACTTAGTCATGAAAGAACAATTCTCCGGTGCTGGAGATGATGCTGCTTTACACTTGAACAACTTTGTTGAACTTTGTGATATGCAAAAGTACCAAGAAATAGATGGTAATACTGTTAAGCTTACGCTTTTTCCTTTCTCCTTGAGAGGAGGAGCTAAAATTTGGTTTCAGTCTTTGCCTAGAAATAGCATAGATTCATGGGACAAGTGCAAAGATGCTTTTATTGGAAAATACTATCCACCTGCTAAAATTATCCAACTTAGAAGTAACATAATGAATTTTAAACAATTGGATAATGAACACGTTGCCCAAGCTTGGGAACGTATGAAATCTTTTATCAAGAACTGCCCTACTCACGGTTTGACTACTTGGATGGTTATCCAAACTTTTTATGCAGGCTTGAACTTTACCTCGCGGAACTTGTTAGATTCGGCCGCGGGAGGAACTTTTATGTCAACTACACTTGGTGCTGCCACAAAGCTTCTCGATGAGATGATGACCAACTATTCCCAATGGCACACCGAACGCGCTCCAACAGGTAGGAAGGTAAACTCTGTCGAGGAGATTTCCTCCCTTAATGAAAAAGTTGACTTGATCATGTCTCTACTTTTGAAGCAATCTACTGTTGATCCTCGTGATGTTCCTTTAAATTCTTTGATTGCTCAAGAACAAGTAGATGTGAACTTTATCTCTAGAAACAATTTTAACAACAATGCTTATAGGAGTAATTTTGGTAGCAATCCTAGACCGTTCCCCTCTAACTCTTATGGGAACAACAATGCTTATCCTAGTACCAAGAACTCCACTACTGAACTAGAGACCATGCTTAGAGATTTCATCACTACCCAAAAAGCCTTTAATAAGAATGTAGAAGAGAAACTACATAAACTAGATGATCTTTCTTTTAAGGTAGACCACTTAGCCAATGAGGTAAAATTGCTAAAAATTGAAACTTCTCCTCTTAAGGAGAGGGAAGTCATCCCTATTAATGCTACTCAAGTACAAATTAATGAAAACATTAGGATGATGGCTAAGCTTAAAGAAAGATGGGCTAGAGAAAGGGAGGAAGAGGAAAGAATTAAGAGCCTTCCTACCCACCACACTGTTGCTACTATCCAAGTTATTAAGGATGTTCACACTCTTAGCACCCAATGTACTCCTGGTCCCAATGGACCTATTAATGGTGATGCTATGACTATAGAAGCTACCAAACAAGTGAACCTTAAGGACACCACTACCACTTTACTTGATGCTCGTGACCTTGATTTTGATAATTGCACTCTTACCGAAGTTATTGATTTCCTTCACAGGATGTCTAGAGATCCCCGCACTAGCACGCTTAACCTTGCCTTCACAGAGCATATCACTAATGCTCTCACCAAAGCTAGGGAGGAGAAACTTAGAGTAGAAGCCTCCATACCTAGAAAGCTAGAAGATGGTTGTGATCCTATGATAAAAATTAATTTGAATGACTTCTCTTGTTATGCATTATGTGATGTTGGTGCTAGTACCTCTGTTATGCCCAAAAGGATATATGATATGCTTAAATTGAAACCTTTTGATTCTTGTTCTTTTGGTGTTCGTCTCATTGATTCTTCCATAATGAAACCTTTGGGGAGGATCGACGATGTTCTTATTGTTGTCAATGATAATTATGTGCCCGTTGATTTCACTATTATGGATATTGAATGTGATCCTTCATGTCCAATTATTTTGGGACGTCCCTTTTTACGCACCGTTGGTGCTGTCATTGACATGAAAGAGGGTAATATAAAATTTCAGTTTCCTCTCAAGAAAGGGATGGAACACTTCCCTCGAAAGAAGATCAAGTTACCTTTTGAGTCCGTTGTATGGGCTAGTTATTCTTTTACTCTTGATAAAAGTTGATCTATGCATTATGCCTAGCTTAAAGGCATAAAAGAAAGCGCTTTTGGGAGGCAGCCCACATGAATAATTTTTTTTTCTTTTGTTGTGTCTTGATGTTGTTTACTGCTGTAGCATCATCATTGTATCTTTGCTTTTCATATTTGTGCCAAGTATAGCCTCTGATTGCTAGAAAGTTCAAAAGTTGTGAGGTGCTGTCCAGGAAACAGATTCTGTCCTTGGATAGAAAAATTCGTATAAAATCACCAGATCATCTTTTTGGTCTGAATTTTTCCGACAGCGTTCTATATATAATTGTCTTTCGTGCTTATGTTCTGAGTTTTTTGATTTGAGTTGCAGAAGTATCCCGAACATATGAATTACTGCCTGCTGTTCTGTTTTTCACAGATTCTGTCCTGTTTTGCCTTTCCTTCACTTTGCAAATCAAGAACTTGCTTTTTCTTTGCAAAAACCTTTTGGCAATCTTGAGAAACAGTAGAACTTCAAGAATATCCTTATTTCCAGCAAGGTATAATTATTTTATTAAGGGTACTAACCTCGCTAATCAGATTATGATGAGTTGTGTATGAAGGGAGTTTTCAAGTGTGCGAGGGAAGATGATAAAAAGATTCAGGAGTGTCAAGCGCTCAAGCTTGGGGATGCCCCCGTGCACCCCCAAGAAATATTCGAGGAGACTCAAGCGTCTAAGCTTGGGGATGCCCCCGTGCATCCCCTTCTCCATCAACATTATCAGTTCGTCTTTCGTTTCGCTATATTTTTATCACTTCATGTGTTATGTGCTATGCTTGGAGCGTCTTGCTTTTAGTTTTCTTTTTAGTTTTTCATAACGAGTCAGAACCCAGCATTCCTTTATGTGGGAGAGAAACACGCTCCACTTCTACCTAGAACATAACATAGAATTTTCATGACTATCTTTGCTGTGTGTGTTCTTTGTCTTTTAAATAGCTACTATCATACTCCGCTCTTAGTATTCATGCTTATCTATTCAAAGAGCTTTTGTTTAGTTGGTTGCTTGAACTCTCTTTAATTACCATGCTCACCTTATTAAGAGAGTTTGCTTCCGTTGCATTGGTTAATGTGTCTATGATAAAGATGCTACTTGCATGATGGTGCTTAGTAGTTCAGGTTTTCTTATGGTTAATCTCGAATAGCTGGGAGGTTCCCAATGTGTTATTGGAGTACCAACTTGGTTTGTCTGCCTATGATGTGGTATGGTTTAGTAATATCTTCCTTCGAGAATTTATTTTGATTGACTTGGCGTATGCTCACGCATATTTAAGACTATAAAGAAAGTCTGTCAAGCCTTGATGATCTTTTATTTCTAAGTAGCGATATAACTACCATGCCTGATTCAATATTGCTTTGTCGCTCTGCATGATTATGACCGTCATTGCTCTCTTAGTTGGTCGCTCCCAGTCTTTTGCTAACCTCCACCTGTACTAAGCAAACTAACCATGCAATACATAGCTCATGGGAAAGTAGCCTAAAAACTATTGTGGTAAAGAATATGTTGCTTATGTATCTTATTTCTTATAAGTTGCTTGCTGAGCGGTAACCATGTATCTGGGGACGCCATCAACTGTCACACTTTTGTTGAATATCATGTGAGTTGCTATGCATGTTCGTCTTGTCTGAAGTAAGGGTGATTTACCGTGGGTTGAATGACTATGCATATTGTTAGAGAAGAACATTGGGCCGCCAACCAAAGCCATGCATCATGGTGGAAGTTTTAGCTTGGACCTTAATCCTCAATCTCTCATGAGAATATGCTTATGCATTAAAGAGGAGTCCATCATCTATTTTCTATGTTGTCCCGGTATGGATGTCCTCAAGTTGAGATCTATCAAAAACGAGAAATCAAATGCGAATTATCTCCTTGGACCTTTGTACATGTGGCATAGAGGTACCCCTTTGTGACACTTGGTTAAAACATATGTAATGCAATGATAACCCATGGAGATCCGAGCTAATTAGGACAAGGTGCGAGCACTATTGGTATTCGATGCATGAGGCTTGCAACTTATAGGATGTTTTATGCATGACACATATGAAGTACTACTACCGTTGACACAATTGCTTCCATGTTTTCAAAATAAAAAGCTCTAGCACATAACCATTCTTTTACCTTTATGTTAAAGCACCAACTACTGAGAGCATGATTGTCATTCTGAGTGTAATGTGCATTGTCCCAAAGTAGCATTGTCTTTTGCATGATTGTGATATCGTTCATTCTGAAATGATTGTATCTAGTCATCACTTAAACCTTGAAGGTGCCCCTGCATTTATGTTTTGCATCACTAAAGGGGGCAAGCTAGATATCACTTTATCATATTTGCACATCATGTTCATTGCAAATATATTTGATGTTTCAGTTTCATATTGTAAAACTTTCAGTCATTTGTGATTTTCTCCTGAGGCAACTTAATTACTTTAGAATCATTGTCTCAGTAAGATTTTGTCATATGACTATGAAAAAGTCCTATATGGTTAATAGCATGTCACCACAGAAATTATTCTTGTTATCATTTACCTACTCGAGGACGAGCAGGAATTAAGCTTGGGGATGTTGATACGTCCAAAACGTATCTATAATTTCTGCTTGCTCCATGCCACTTTTGGGTGATATTGCTATGATATTCATACACTTCCATACACTTTTGATCATATTTGGACTAACTTACTAATCCAGTGCACCCCAGTGCCAGTTTCTATTTTCGGCTGTTTTTGTATTTCAGGTTTTCACGTTTCGAGAACTGCCCAGAAAAATCCAGAAAAATTATATAAAAAATCAGTGTTCCAGAAACAACACTGCGTCCTAAGGGCAGCCTGGGGGGGCCACCAGGGCTCCATGCGCCCTGGCGGCGCCCCCCCCTGGGCCGCGCCGGGGGGGCGCCTGGGCCCCCCGAAGCTCCCCCGGTGCCCTACTTTGGCATATATTTAAAGGACCCTCCGAAACCCTCAGAAGAGGAACTCTTTTCGCGATCCCATCTCTGTTCCGCCGCCGCCGCCGCTTCCAAGATCGGGAGCACCAGGAGAACTCTTCCCGGCACCCTGCCGGAGGGGAGGATCACCACCGGGAGCTTCTCCACCACCATGGACGCCTCCCGGATGACTCGTGAGTAGTCTCCCTTGGACCATGAGTCCATGACCAGTAGCTATGTGATGTTCTCCTCCCGTTCTTGTGCTTCACTAATTAGTCCTCGTGAGCTGCCCTACATGATCGAGGCACCTATGTAATCCTTCTGCTGTTGCTATGTTGAGTTTGCTGGGATCCGATGGATTATGAGATTATGTTCAGATTGATCTTGAGTAATATATTTGATTCACCTCTTTTATATTTTTGTTCATAAGTAATTCTTGCATGTTCTCCGTTGTTACTTATTGCTTTGGCCGAGTAGTAGGTAGTGACTCCAAGAGGGAACGTTATGCTCGATTGTGGGTTCATGCCCCTCGATGACTAGCTTGAGTGACCGAAACATGAGTCTAGGGGATGTGCTGTTGCCACAAGGGGGAAAACAACGGTGCTTGTGCCCGCGGGTGCAAGGATTGTTTACTTTACGCAAAGTTCTTTTAATGCAGTTGTCTGTTGCATTGAGTTTACACTATGGGTGGGACTCGCAACTTAATACCAGCGAGATGTTCTGGATAGATATCTCAAGGTGGATGATTAGTAGTAGATATTGATGGATTTCGGTCTACTTACTTTGGCGTACCGCCCATGCTTTGAACCTCAACCTTTCTTGCAATGTAGTCAGCATTGGTTTGCATTCGTGGTCCTGTCAATTGCCAGCTGTAATTTGTTTACCTCACATAGCTGTTTTATCGTCTTTTGGGAGAGAGACATCACTAGTGAACATCATGAGACTCCGGTCCATATTACCATCATTGATCACATCCACTATTTACTTTCCGTTATTATTTACTATAGCAAAACACTATCTATCACTACTATCATTGCTTTTAATCCTTTGTGAACTACAAGGCCGGAGGGATTGACAACCTCTCTGTACTCGTTGGGAGCAAAGTTATTTGTATCTGTGTGCAGGTCCACGTTGATTGCTACTAATCTGGCGCCGTAGCAATTGACACCTACTTGTTGAACCTAGGAGTCTCTAGGGATTCGATCCTTGGTATCTTTGCTAAGGGAAAACACTTCTACTTACTGCATCTTACACCTTCCACTTGGGGTAACCAACGAGGGGTTCGAGGCCCATCACATTGCACATAGCTTGAGCATATTAGGGTGGTATCTCGCTAGCCCCCATGAGTGAAGCAAAACATAAATGCAGAGACTCCTCCAGAGTTTTAAAGGAGACTAGAACTAAGAATTTCAGAATAAATCATATCACAAGTATGCAGAAGACAATGTAATACTTTGGGACAATGCACATTACACTCAGAATGACAATTATGCTCTCCTAGTCGGTGCTTTGAAGAAAGAAGGTGAGACTCTCGAACCATGGCTTTTATTGGCAAAGTTGAAAACCCGTGGTCGGAAACAAAAACTAAACATGTACCAGAGCTCTTGGTTTTAAAAACAGAAGTAAACATGTTTTGAGAAGTGCATATTTCGTCAACGAATGCTAGCAGATAACTCAATCACTTTTTGAGAGGACAAGTCTCGAGGAACGGCTCCCGCATGAGGACGATCACATCCTCTTAATCTCCTTTGTTTATCACTGCCAAAGTTTTCTGATTTCTCATGAACAAAGCGTGAAGGAGGGTTTGTTTGTTATATTATCTTTTTGAGCCAGGCGCACTCAATGCCAGTTCCTTCTCGTATTAGGGGTTTGCACATTAGACATACAATCCAGGGGTGAAACTTGTCCAACTTAAAAAGATCATGAATTAACTACTACTTCCTCATGAGCTAAAACATAGGCACAAAAGAGAAATGCTTTTGATTAGTTTCGAGATGGTACATGAAAGTCTTCGTTAGGAATGGCAGGTAAATACCCTGTATAGGAAGGTATAGTGGACTCATATGGTATAACTGGTTTTAAGGATTTTGGATGCACAAGCAGTCAGTCCGCTTAGTACAGGTGGAGGTTTAGCAAAAGACTGGGAAGCGACCAACTAGAGAGCAATAACGGTCATAATCATGCAGAGCGACAAAGCAACATTGAATCGGGCATGAAAGTGATATAACTATTCTAAAACTCAAAGATCATCAAGGCAGAGTAGACTTTTTAGTCTTAAACATGTGTAAGCATGTGCCAAGTCAATCCAAAAATTCTCTAAAGGGAAATACCACCCTAGTATACCAGACTATGAACAGTGCAATGCATGTAGATCATTTCAATAACACATTATATACTCTAGTTATTCGAGACTAGCCATAAGGAAAGCATGAACCACTGGAAGAGCATTGTAAACATAGCACTATGTCGCTACAAGCTGGTCTCTAGATCATAAGTACAGGCAAATGTACAAAAGTAGAAACAATAAGAGTTCATACCGGTCTTCCCTGTTGCTTCCTTTCAGTCGATCTTCGTCATCACTGCTTGTCACTTGCACGATCGAACGTAGGAAATATAATTAAATGCCATCACGGACTCGAGCTGAACTCTGAAAACAAAGCAAACTAAAGAGAGAAAGGGAATCTTTTTGGTTTTTTCAAAGGTTGAATAAAAGCAAAATAAAGAGAAAATCTTTTTGTTGTTTTTGCAAAGAGAGAAACAAAGAAGAACGAGCAAAAACTTCGAAAAGAATAAAGTGAATAAAGCGGATAATACAATGCAAAAGTGAGAAGGGCGCGTACTCCCCCAAGCTTAGGCTTTTGGCCTAAGTTGGTAGCAGCTACTGCCCCCAGGAGCCTCCTGCTCCAGGGGTATGGTGGTGAGTCCAAGGGTCGTAGAAGGATGCTGGCGCGTACACCGAACTCCTCGGAGCCTCCCACGAGGAAGGTTCCGAACGCCAAACAGAGGAAGACCCTTCACCAAACTCGGTGGCGGTTTCTTCCTGAAAATGTGGTATCTCACCGTGCCTCTCCTCGTCGGGCACAACCCCCTCCATGGGGTTATGAAACTGATGCTGGACCATGAACTCATCGAACTGAACAACATCAAAGGACCATCCGTTCCTGCGAGAAAAATCAAACAAAAGACGTGCAGGTAGACGGATCTCGCGTTCCGCGGTAGTTCCGAAACGCAAGATATAAATAAGATTATCAAGTTCAGAACCCATGGTAACAAACTTATGCCTTTTCATAGCTGCAAGATCAAGGCTTAAATAAGTAAAAGGAGTATCATCAGGGTGTGGGGTGCCTCCAAGATGCTCTAAGATAAGTGTGGCGTAAACGCCACCATATAAATCCCCCTGTTACCGTTCATAGCAAGGCGTCGAGCAATTAAAGTACCCAGATTATAATCAGACCTCCCTGAGAGGGCTGCTGCCAGGATAGCAATATCCGGAGCAGAAATGTTGCTCGTGTTGTCTCGAGCTAACACCCCTCTAGCAATATAATATGCAAAATACCTGAGGTGAGGAAATAAGATGCTGGAGATCTTCGACCGATGAATATCCCTCGTACCCATGCTGCAGAGGGAGTTGATGACGGTTTTCAGCTCGGAGGGCTGAGTGGCCATCCTAGCCGTCCTCCCAACGTTCGGCACATCTATTATTTCACAAAAATTTCCCAAAGTCATGGTGATAAGATCATTATAAATTTTAAACTCAATAGCACCTGAATCAGAATTATATCTAAAACTGTTAATGAAAATAGAGGTGAGTTTTTGATACTGAGTAACACGGCTCGTGACCAGCCGTGTCAAACCTGCATTAGCACAAAGATTATAAAACTCATCCTTGATTCCCGCAGCTTCCATGAATTCATCACATGGATACGTCATCGCACGTGCTGGACTTGTGTCTTCCAACAACTCCAGGGGCACATGATCTTCATTATAGCTCACCCTAGCAGTCGATGGTGAAGCTGCGGCTCTAGTAACTCGATCGGAGTGTGCGGGTCTCCTCTTCTCAAGCCACCCTTTTGCCCTTCCTAACAAACTCATTTCTGAAATTTTTTACAATTTACAAAAACGAGGATTAAAACAAAGTGAGCTAAGGCAAACTACTCAACTCACTTGCCCAAGGCATAAACTTGCATCAAAACTTGAAAAATAACTTTCTACATATGCATGCAAGCTCATCTCTACAACACCAAGAACTACTAAATACTCACAAATGAAGCCACCAATCAAAAATCTAATTGGAGGGGTGGAGGAGTCACATACCAGGGAGTATTTGCTCAAAATTTCAGCTCAAATGATGGGCTGTAGAGAGAGATCGAAGAATCGCCTCCAAGAACAGCAAGAACACAAGAACGGGAGCAGAACTCGTGTTTTTGGAAAAAGAGAGAGAGGGAGGAAGAAGACATACCTGGAGGGGGGTCCCGTGGGCCCCAGGCGCCCTATGGGCGCGGCCAGGGGCTGGGCCGCGCCAGCTGGCCGCCTGGGCCACTGGTGGCCCCCCTGGCTGGCTCCAGGCCTTTCCAGGTCTCTCCCGACGTGGAAATTTTTATTATAATTTTTCTGGAATTTTTCTGAAAACTTCACTGTTGAAATTTTTTCAAAGTTCAAAAAGCTGTGAAACTCTCTGAAAACTTGAAGCAGTTAGTGGTATTGTGAAGCTTCAAAAACATAAATACTTGGTACAGCTAGTAGGACAAAACTAAAAACAAGTGAAAACATAACAAGCTCAACTTTTTATCTATATAAACCATATTTGCTAATAAGGTTGATCAAGTCTTACCAACAAACAGGCGATATATAGAGCAAAAAGTCTCACCTCCTACGAAGTAATCACTGAACCTTTACCTTGATGGACATTGTCCCTACCATGATAGTTTTGTATTTGTGAGGCACATGTAGTGGACAGTCCCATTCTCCAATTTTCACGGTCTCGATATTCTCTATAGAGTTGAGGCCATGCCTCCTGTCGGTCTTCTTTGGAAAATATACCATGTGTTCTTTATCATTCACATGAAAGGTAACTTTCCCTTTATTGCAATCAATAATAGCACCTGCGGTGTTAAGAAAAGGTCTACTAAGAAGAATGTACATGCTCCCATCCTCGGGCATGTCAAGCACAACAAAATCAGTAAGAATTAAACAATTAGCAACTTCTACGGGAACATCCTCACAAATACCTATCGGAACAGCGGTTGACTTGTCAGCCATCTGAAGGGAGATATCTGTAGGAATTAGTTTCTCTAAACATAGCCTCTCATAAAGAGAGAGAGGCATAACACTCACTCCTGCTCCAAGATCGCATAAAGCAGTTTTGACATAATTATTCTTTATGGAGCAAGGAATGGTGGGTATACCTGGATCACCGAGCTTCTCAGGAATCTTGCCACTGAAAGAGTAGTTAGCAAGCATAGTAGATATTGTATCATTAGGAACTTTTCTTTTATTAGTGACAATATCTTTCATATATTTTGAATAAGGAAGTAACTTAATAGCATCAGTCAAAGGGATTTGAAGAAAAAGAGGTTTAATCCACTCACAAAACTTATTATAATGCTCTTCTTCTTTAGATTTGATGGACTTACCTGGAAAGGGCATGGGTTTCTGTACCCATGGTTCTCTTTCCTTCCCATGTTTTCTTGCGATGAAGTCTTCTTTAGTGTACCTCTTACGTTTGTCAGGTGCTTCTTCTTCTCGAACTTCAGGCGGATCATTCTTCTCATTATTATTACCTTCAGGTTCAGCACCGTCTTCAGTCTCAGCATCGGAGATAGATACACTATTGGGATCAATAGTTGGTTCTTCATCTGCAATAGGATCATTAGAATTGTCAGTCTCCTTATGTTTCTTCTTTTTCTTTGGAGAGCCAACAATTTCTTCTTCCTGCATTTGAGAATCCTGCTCGATTCTCTTCGGATGCCCCTCTGGATAAAGAGGATCTTGAGTGCTAGTTCCTCCTCGGGTCTTAATCCCGAAAGCCTGCAAATTATCTTGTTTGGCATTGTTAGCGAGCAAATCTCTTTGCACATTAGAAATTTGATCAAGCTGAGTTTGAACCATTTGAAAATGCTTCACAAGACATTGAACATCATTAACTGTTCTATCTAAAACATCAAGCAGTTTTTTGATAGCAAGGGAATTATCATGCAACTGACTTTCTATCCTCGCATTAAAATGATTTTGTTTCATAATAAAATTATCAAACTCATCTAAACATTGATCAGGAGGCTTACCATGAGGGATGTCACTTGCGTTGAAATCTAAAAGAGAGTGTACCTCTACCATAGGAGGGTGAGTGGTAGGCTCACACAGCTTCTCAATAGGGGGTAGATTCTTCACGTCTTCAGCTTTAATACCTTTCTCTTTAATAGACTTCTTTGCTTCTCGCATATCTTCGGGGCTTAGAACAAACATGCCCCTCTTCTTTGTTGGTGGAGGTGGTTCAGGGACGGACCAATCTTCATGGTTTTTGGCAATCCTGCCCATCAAATCTTCCGCATCGTCCGGTGTTCTTTTCCTGAAAACACAACCAGCACAACTGTCCAAATAGGACCTGGATTCATCAGTTAGACCAGCATAGAATATATCGATTAATTCATTCTTAGGGATTTCATGTCCTGGTCTAGCCCGAATCAGACCGCAGTACCTCCCCAAAGCTTTAGGGAGGGACTCATCCTGCAACTGTTTAAAGTTATAAATTCTTTGTAAAGCAGCATGTTGCATGTGAGCAGGAAAGTACTTATCAACAAAAGAGTGAGCTAAGTCCTAAGGACTCTTAATGGAACCGCATGGGAGTGAATCATACCATGCTTTAGCACCCTCCTTCAAGGAGAAAGGAAGAAGCTTGGTGATATAAAAGTATCGTATCTTCTCATTTGTGGTAAACAGGCTACCCAACTCACCGAGTTTAGTCAGGTGTGCAATAGCATCATCATTTTCTCTGCCATAAAAGGGGTCAGCTTCAACCATAGGTATAAGTGAAAGATCAACAGAGAAATCATAATCAGGATCATCAATGCATATAGGAGATGTAGCAAATTCAGGATTAGGAACAGTTTTGTTCTTCAAAGAGTGTTTTGCAAATATTTTCTTAATAACTTCAGGGTCAGAGCCAGCAAACTCTGTCAGTTCCCTGCATAGATCTTCATCAAGCATATAGTAATCATCATCAAGGAGCCTCTCTTTGAGTTTACTCAAATCAGGATAATCATAAGTTTCACCAATAGGGTAGCGAGCAACAGGAAGTTCAATTCCATATTTTTCAGCAGCAGCAGCAATTTGTTTCTCAAGAGCATGACCGAGCGAACTAATATCATCAAAAGTAGTAGAGGCATCATCAAGAGTATCAGACATAGTAACAGACTCAGTAGGAGCATCATGTGGTGGTGGTGAGGCAAACTTACTCATAACAGAAGGTGAATCAAGTGTAGCACTAGTGCTCAGAGCAGTACCTCTTCTTGTAGTAGATAGTAAGATCGGAACCTTGGGGTCCCCTTTCTTACCCATAGTGGATGAAGTGCAGCAGGTAGGATACCTCAAGTAGACTTGTAAATATTGCTATGCTCCCCGGCAACGGCGCCAGAAAACGGTACTTGATAACCCTCAACCGTAAGGGATCGAGATAGTCTTCGCGGGTAAGAATAACCCAATTTATTGATTCGACACACGGGGGGCCAAAGAGTATTTATAAGCTTTGACAGTTGAGTTGTCAATTCAACCGCACCTGAAATATACTTACTTGCAACAAAAGATGAGTGGTAACAGTGATATGATAGTGATGATAGTAATAGTAAAAGTAAACAGCAAAAGTAAATAGCAGTAGTAAATGGCAAAAGTAGCAACTAGTGACAAGCAGGGTTTAAAACACTGTAGGCTAGGGAGATGGATGGTTGGGCGCTGCATGGATGAGATAGATTCTAACTTGGGGCACGGCACACGAAAATGTAATGATCATCTAGGAAAATATCAAACATTAGGCATGTATCCCGTAGGTAGTTGTACGTGCTTGCAATAAGAACTTGCACAACATCTTTTGTCCTACCATCCCGCTACGAACGGGGCCAAAAGGAACTTATGGATATTAAGGTGCTCCTGTCAAAGAGCACCGGAACAAAGCAATGAACTCAATGGATACATGTAATCCTCAAACTAGGACCATCCCCTTTGGTGTCCCAAGCTGTCACTTTTGGGATCGCCGGTTCCGGACCGTAACAGGTGCAAACAACTCATAGATAGGATCACGAACACAAATATATTCATGCAAACACATATGGTTCAGATCTTAAATCATGGCACTCGGGCCCTAAGTGTCAAGCATTAAGAATAACAAGTTGTAGCAAAGATGATAAACACCATAGTAGATGATAGGCAACATGCCCCCAACGATCTGATAAACTATTACATGATCTAACTCATCCAATCCCTACCATCCCCTTCGCCTACAGCGGGGGAATTACTCACACATGGAGGGAGAAGTCATGGAGGGATGATGGAGTGGTGATGATGATGACGATGGCGACGATCTCCCCTCTCCGGAGGCCAATTCAGCCTCCAGATTAGCCCTCCCGAGGAAAAACAGAGGGTGGCGGCGGCTCCGCGACGAAAAACAGCGAAAGAACTTCTGATCTGGGGTTTTTGCGTCGGGAGTAAAAATACGAGGTAAGGTAGGGCACCAGGGGGTGTGGGCCCCACCCAGGCGCCCCCCCCCCCCGGCGCGGCCCAGGGGGGCACGCCCACAGGGCGCCTGGGCACCACCTGGGCCCCCTCTGGTCCCACTTCTGGTCCCTGGTTCCTTCGGGTGCGTGGATTTTCTGTGATTTTTCTGAGATACCTAAAAATCCGTTTTCCTGCACACAAATAAACCATACAGGCAGCTCTGCTGAAAACAGCGTCAGTCCGGGTTAGTTTAGTCCAAATCATGCAAGAATGAGGCCAAGACAATATCAAAAGTGTTTGGAAAAGTAGATACGTTTGAGATGTATCACTCCTCGGTCGGCATGTCAAATGATTGATTTCCGTGATGTGTTAGAGGTCTGTGGATTGGGGGACCTTGGTTTTGCAGGACTGCCGTATACATACGATAACAAGCGAAGTGGTCGGGCCAATATCAAAGTCCGCCTCGACAGGGCGGTCGCCAACAACTCATGGCGGGACAGTTTTGAGCACGCGAAGGTGGACCATCTAGTCGCCCCAAGCTCGGACCACCTTCCCATCTTGCTCCGGTGTGCAATGGAGGATCGGGGAAGAGATGTGGGCAGGAGATGCCGCCAATATGAGGTCATGTGGGAGAGGGATCCCATGCTTCCGGAGGTAATCCTGAATGCTTGGAAAGATTTGGGAGCTATGCTTAATCTTGGTGAGTTTTCTGTTGGTCTCGGCACCGTTATGAAACAATTGCAAAGTTGGAGCCGGAAGAAGTTTGGTAATGTTCTGAAAGATATTAACAAATCCCGGTCCCGCTTGGAGGAACTCATGTCTATGAATGCAGATAGAAGGGAGATACGCCAGGAGACAGACTGACTTAACGAACTCCTATACCGGGAGGAGATGATGTGGATGCAGCGATCCCGTATTGCTTGGCTGAAAGAGGGGGATCGGAACACGCAATTTTTTCACAGGAAAGCGGTGTGGCGTGCAAGGAAGAATCGTATCAAGGCCTTGGCGGATATTAATGGAGTGGTGCATACGGATCACTCGGCGATGGCGACCTTGGTCACGGATTACTTCGCGGAGATGTTTAAGGCGGATTCATCATTATGCCAGGACCCCGTGCTTAATCTAATAAATCCTCGTGTTACTGACCACATGAATGATGGTTTATGTGCAGAATTTTCTGATAAGGAAATTGCAGATGCACTATTTCAGATCGGGCCGCTGAAGGCGCCGGGACCAGATGGGTTCCCCGCAAGGTTTTTCTGAATCAACTGGGCGGTTATGAGGGACCAGGTGATTGCGGGCGTAAAGGAATTCTTTCGGACGGGAGTAATGCCGGAGGGGGTGAATGATACTACCATTGTTCTCATCCCAAAGGTGGACAAACCGGAAAGGATGATTGAGTTTCGCCCCATTAGCCTCTGCAATGTCATATATAAGGTGGTCTCGAAGTGTTTGGTTAACCGGCTATGTCCTCTACTAGATGAGATTATCTCGCCTGAGCAGATTGCATTTGTGCCTGGTCGGATGATTACAGACAATGCTCTTATAGCATTCGAGTGCTTCCACTTTATTCAGCAGGAGAAGGACCCGGAGAGGAGTTTTTGCGCCTATAAATTGGATCTGTCTAAAGCTTATGATAGGGTTGATTGGATCTTCTTGGAGCGAATGATGCACAAGATGGGTTTTGCTCGCCGGTGGGTGGACTGGATTATGGCTTGTGTCACCTCGATGAGATATACAGTGAAATTTAATGGAACCCTCTTGGATTCGTTCGCACCGTCGCGTGGGCTTCGGCAAGGTGATCCGCTCTCCCCGTTTTTGTTTCTCTTAATTGCTGACGGTCTCTCTGCTTTGTTGAAAGATGGTGAAGCAAGGGGAGATTTCACACCTCTGAAAGTATGCCGTCGAGCGCCAGGCAGATCTCACCTCCTCTTTGCGGATGACACATTATTGTTCTTCAAAGCAGAGGAGGAGCAAGCGAGAAGGGTCCAACACATGCTGCATATTTATGAGAGGGCCACGGGGCAGAGTGTTAACCCGACCAAGTGCAATATTATGTTCGGTCCCTCTTGCCCCGAGGTCGAGCAAGAAAGAATCCGGGCTGTCCTGCAGGTGGTCACGGACATCTTTGAGGACAAGTACCTCGGCCTTCCCACGCCGGAAGGAAGGATGGGACGAGGCAAGTTTCAAAATCTACAGTCCAGGTTATTGAAGCGCATCATAGCATGGGGAGACACTCTATCTCTTGCTGGCAAGGAAACGGTGATAAAAGCGATTGCACATGCCATTCCTACATACATTATGGGGGTGTTCAAGCTCCCCATGTCTGTTTGTGATGATCTGAACCGAATGGTCCGGAACTTTTGGTGGGAATCCATGGAAGGGAGGAGGAAGACTCACTGGTTGGCGTGGCCCAAGATTATAGCGCAGAAATCCAAGGGCGGGCTGGGCTTTAGAGATTTTCGCACCTTCAACCAAGCTCTCCTCGCGAGGCAGGCTTGGCGGCTCCTAACCAAACCTGACAGTTTATGTGCGCAGGTATTGAAAGCTCGGTACTATCATGATGGCAGATTGGAGGATACGGTGTTCACCGGAAATGCGTCTCCAACATGGCAGGCATTCAACATGGGTTGGAGCTCCTAAAGAGGGGTATCATCTGGCGTGTGGGAGATGGTAGCCAGATTCGCATCTGGCGGAACAGGTGGGTGCCCCAGCCACCTTCTTGCCAGCCGATCACCCAACAGGGGACATGCCATCTCTGGAGAGTGGCGGACCTCATCGCTGAGGATGGGTCCTGGCGCATTGATCTCCTTCGGAGATATTTCCTTTCGGCGGACGTGCAGGCTATCACCACCATCCGCACGTCAGCCCGGGAGACTGACGATTTCATTGCCTGGGCTCCGGAGAAGAACGACATCGTTACCGTTCGATCCGCCTACCGGTTCGCCATGGACCAGCGCGAGCGCCCATCGGCGACCGCCATGAGCAGGGGACTAGATGGTCGTCGCGCCATCTGGAAGACCATATGGGGGTGCCCTGCTCCCCCGAAGGTACGGGTGTTTGCGTGGAGAATTGTTACCAACTCCCTGGCCACTTGGGCCAACAAGTTCTCTAGACGACTTGAGGTGACTGATATTTGTCCCCTATATGGTATGGAACGAGAGGATTGCTTCCATGCTCTGTGTAGGTGCACCCTGGCAAAGGAGTTGTGGCATGCCATGGCTAGGGACTGGAATATCCCAAGAGTGGAGGAGGTGGCGAATACGGGGCCGGAGTGGCTCTTCTCGCTCCTGGAGCCGCTTGATGAGGACACACACATGATTGTCATGATGACGTTGTGGCGTGTATGGCACGTCCGCAACGAGATCACCCATGAGAAGAAGCCTCCACCAACCGAAGCATCCAGGCGATTCCTCCAGGGCTACATCAACTCCTTGTTGTGCATCAAGCAACACCCTAAAGTTGATATGGAGAAGGGGAAGATGATCGTCCTAGGGCCTCAGCAGCGCTCCGCTGCTCGTGCGGCTCCGAAGGAGGACAAGAGATGGGCACCACCTGGGAGGGTGAGGACCAAACTGAACACCGACGGGAGCTATGACCCGGCGACAGGCGCAGCAGGTGGAGGGATGATCCTCCGTGATGAACTTGGGCAGATCATCTTCACGGCATGCAGGGAGCTCCGAGCATGTGATAACGCTCTTGCAGCTGAACTAGAGGCGTGTAAGGAGGGTCTGGACTTGGCGCTACACAGGACCGACCGGCCGATCGTCGTCGAGATGGACTCTTTGGAGGCGGTGGCCATGTGCTCGGCCGCTTCGATTGATCGCTCTGTCCATCGCAACCTCGTGCAGGATATCAAAAGACTGGCGGCGACCAGGGGCGGAGCCAGGATTTGAACATGAGGGGGGCGAAAAACCAAAGCCATTACCCATTTTTAAAAATACATCTCACGCTTCATTTACCATTAGACATAACTTATTAGTACCATTTTTCTTCTCTAAGTTTTGTCTGAACTTTTCGATAAAATATCTTCAGTATTTCTTGTTGCACTACATAGTAGTTATAGTTCGCATTTTTGTGTGTTTTCCAAGACAAACATCATTTATTTACTATAATAAGGCAACAACTTCAACGGTTCAAGAAAATTAATAAGCCAATAACTTTAGCGGTTGAAGATAATTACCTGAATTTGTAGATCGTAGACATTCATCATTACCTCTATAAGCATGAGCATGAAATGTTAACCACCTCGTGAAATCACCAAGAAAAGTAATTGTTATGTCGTCTTGCTTCTGCAACCATTTTTGCAAATGTTTGCAGAACTGTTCTCCAACATATAAAATGATCGTGTATGTATATTCTCATGTATGGTTAATAAGCATCATCCAGAATAGAAAATCGTCGTGCTTTTTCTGTGTTATGGGGAGGGAGTTCTCAAATTTGTTCGTGCTTATAGGCCCCCTTTCATACGTTATGCTTCCAAATCTACGTTGTTTTGCGTCTTCTACCCATGCCACAACCCCTTGCCATCAGTAATGTTATTCGCAACATAGGTTGCTTGCCATATGGATTAACAGTTTTTACGCCAGTAATGTTGGAGGTTGAAGTCGAAGCAATTGGCTTGAAAAAGGAATTTATTCCTGATGTCTTTTGTTTCATCTTTGACTATTGTAGCAAAAAGAAACTTGAATAATAGATAAATGCACTGTTTTATATACAATACCAGTTGAGCAAACAAAGATTGTATTATTCATAACAGAAATCCTAAGAGCGACTAGCATGTAGTGGTACCTTCTTCCTCTATCTGATCTCCGAGCGTTTTGCCCTGCTCTGATATGTATGAAGAACCGACTGTAGATCAACTAATGGCATAGCGTATTGAGTGATCGCCAGTGGCAATGTACAGATAGGCATGAGCGGCGACCGCGGCGGCGGCGGAAAAATACGCCCTAGTGCAGAACACACATGTATGTAGGTTCAGATGCATGCCTACATGGGCTATTGGGCTTTGACTTTCTTGAGTTTAGAGTAGCCGGTTCAATAGTATTTATTTATGGGCTAATTTGTCTCAAAAAAATTATGGACTAATGATGCAATCACTACCAGAATCGCCCCCTATGCCGACGGCCAGGGCCGTCGGCATAGCCCTGAGTCCCGTCGGGACAGACCTATGCCGACGGCCCCCGTCGGCATAGGGCCGTCGGCAACATATACGTCGGCATAGCCTGGTTGGCCGTCGGCATAGAAAAGCCGTCGGCATATATGCTATGCCGACGGTGGCCGTACATCAATGCCGACGGCAACGGCCGTCGGCAAAGCCCGTGCCTAACGGCGCCCACAGCCGTTAAGTTCGCCCAGCGACGGGCCGCCACGTGGCATATGGCTATGCCGACAGCTTGCCGTCGGCATAGGGCTGCCACGTGGCTGCCTGGCGTTGCTCGTGGACCAGGGCTATGCCGACGGCCTGACCGTCGGCATAGGGCGAACACGTGGCTGCCTGGCGTTGCCCGCGGACAATGGCTATGCCGACGGTCGTCGTCGGCATAGGCATGCCACGTGGCTGCCTGTCGTTGGTCGTGGACCAGGCCTATGCCGACGGCCCGGCCGTCGGCATATATTGAATTATAAGCCGACGGCCACTTCGTCGGCTTACTCATTCATACGCAGCTCCCAGTAGCTGACGCGTGGCAGGTATGCCGACGGCCCGGCCGTCGGCTTAGTACAAATTGTGTGCCGACGGTCAGGCCGTCGGCATAGTTGCCACGTGTCAGCTACTGGGAGCTCATAGTATCCCTATGCCGACGGCCTTGCCGTCGGCATAGCTTTCTTCTGCTTTTTTTTCTGTTTTGTTTCAAATGAATTCAATTCAATACACAGCACATATATATGATAGAATAGACATATATAACAGAATAAACATATAAACAACAGCACATATCATCCGGCACCATCACAACAATATATGCATAATTAAGCATCATCACACACAAATCTCTAAAAGATCATCATCACAACCAACATAAACATAAGCATATAGAGAAGCACACAAGTCATCTAAATGATCATCACCACACACAAGTCCTATCAAGTATCATCACCACACACAAGGATCATCGAGCACCACGGAGGTCGTCACCGCCAAGACCGCCGAAGCCCAGGTCGTCACTGCTAGCGGCAGAGCCACCACCAAGAACGCCGAAGCCTCCACCTCCACCTCCGCCTCCGCCTCCGTGGATCGGAGTGGTCGGGCTCCGTGTCTCCGGAGTGCTGCGAAGACCACCGCCAACGGTAGATCCACCTGTTCCCTGGATGTTGAAAAGACATATTAACGGGATATATGACTATGTTGAAAGGCATGACATGCTTTGGATGAATAGATTGGGGATGAACTAACCGGCGAGGGGCCAGCGGTCTGTGCCACAAACTCCTCAAAGGTCAGCAGCACTGGTTGCGCTGGAGGGCATTGTGCTGGCTGCAACTGAGGACACCTGCCGGCCGCCATTTCCTGAAAAGCATGTTGCATCTGGAGATCCCTCTACACTTGGTGTTCATAAAGCCTCTTATGCCACGCCATGGTCTCCTGGTGTGTGTACTCCAGGTAGGCCTACTGTATGCCATGATAGAACTCATAAAAATAATAAATGCGGAAAATAAAATGAGCAATGAAGATAAGAGGGAAAATACTTACAGATTGTTGCTCCTGGAAGAGGGACTGTGCACTGGTCACTGGCTGGCTCGTGCGCTGGCTCAGGCTCGGGTCGATCCGACGAAGCTGTGTGTAGGAGATACTAGGAGTGATCACAGCATCGAGAACCGCCTCTCGACCGTGCTCCTTGGGCCCCATGCTCACCACCGCCCTTTCGTCCAGAGGCGCCGCAATGGGGTCAGGTGTGTCAGGATGCACCTTTAAATAGGCTTCAGAGTAGGCTTGGATGTTCTCCGCGGTCTTCTTGCCGTAGTACTTGTTATCGCCAGGCTTGGGGTCCTTCCGCGTATGGGCGATCTCCCACGCCTGCATGTCTGACAGCGGCCGCTTCAGTTTCTCCTCCTGCACCACCAAACAGAGGTTAGTCATACATAAGAAACTGATGGTAAATAGAAGAAGAATGTTTAATGGGGTTAGTCATACATTAACTGCCTTGTGGAGATAGTGGTTTCGGTTTCCCTGAGCATGTACTCCCTCCGTCCCTCGGTTAGCCTTATTTTTGGTTCTCATAGCCGCCCAGGCTCCAGCCTCATCACACCAAAGATCAACCAATGCCGCCCAGGACTCGTCTTTTCCATAACACCAATTTGGACACACCTACATAATAAAAGCATAATGGCATATAGGTGTGTCCAAATTGGTGTTATGGAAGCATAAAGCATAAAGCATAATAAAAGCATAATGGCATAATGGAAGCATAATGGCATAAAGCATAAAGCATAAAGCATAATGGAAGCATGAAGCATAATGGAAGCATAAAGCATAATGGAAGCATAATGGAAGCATAAAGCATAAAGCATAATGGAAGCATAAAGCATAAAGCATAATGGAAGCATAATGGCATAAAGCATAAAGCATAAAGCATAATGGAAGCATAATGGCATAATGGAAAAAATTTTATACTTACCGCCAAGAACTCGGGCTTCTCCAAGGTAATGCCCATCCTCCGCGCATCTTCCTTGGTCATCTTCACACCAAGAACGTCGTGGTAGTATGTGGAGATGGCCACATAGCGCACCTCGTACTGCAGCTGGCGGGCCTTCTTCTTGCATTGGCGCAGCACAATCTGGTCCGCTCTAGCCCTATGCTCCGGAAGAACTCGATAGAATTTCTACAAACATGCATGAAACAAGAATGGAAGAAGCCCTGAGTTAAATCATTCATGAAAGTAGAATGGACTTCTGAAGAGAACTCACCCAAAAAGTAGTGATCACGGCCTTGGCATGGGTGTCATGGTCCGCGTGGGGGGCCGCTTCCCAGTGGTCCCAGCTCGTGGCCAAAACCCGACGATCCGGCTGCCTGACTGGATCCGGACAGTACAACCCCGGCCAGTGTAACTTCAGCAAGACAGTGATGAGGCCGTTGGGAATACGGACCCCTTTAGAATATATCCAGTTGCTGCAAAAGAATGAATTATTAGCATGTGACAAGCAAAATATATAACAACCGGAATAAGCATGTGACAAGCAAAATAATGAAATTATTAAAAGGTGGCGCTTATTCTTTTCCCGTGGGCTGAATGAGACACTTCTGTTCCTCAGTAGCAGGAACCTGCTTTGGTAGCTTTGCGTTACCACGCAGCCACCCCTTGTTGTCAACCCCGGTCCCGTCACCACCATCATCCCCGCCACCACCCTCCTCCTCGCCTGCCTCGCCCTCCTCCTCCTCCTCCTCCTCGCCTGCCTCCTCCGCCACCTCCTCCTCCTCCTCCTCCACCTCCACCTCCTCCTCCTCCTCCCTAGAGTGTACCTCACTAGAGGAGGGTACCTCACTAGAGGAGGGCCTCGAAGACAACACCCCTAAGTCGGTGAGGGTGCGCTCTTTCTGGCCGCGACCCCCTGTAGTG
>LR738709.1:666734643-666780548 GCA_902687465.1 Secale cereale
GGCAATCGATATACATCGGGAATTTTTTTAGATAAGGCATAATTATCTTATGCAAAACAAAAATTAAAATAAAGTAAAAACAACAAAGCAAAGTAAAAACAACAAAGCAAACTAAAAATAAAAATAAAGTAAAGTACACCTATGCCGACGGCTAGGCCGTCGGCATACCATTACACCCCACGCAGGTTGTGCCGCGGATCGATGCCGTGGCGTGGCGCAGGGATCGATGACGTGGCGAGTGGGCCTATGCCGACGGCCGTGCCGTCGGCATACCTCTGCCACAAATAACAGAAATGGAATTAAAAAAATAATTAAAATAAATGTATGCCGACGGCCTGGCCGTCGGCATATCAGCCTTCGTCTCACGGATCGATGACGTGGCTTGGCGCACGGATCGTGGACGTGGCAGAGGGGCCTATGCCGACGGCCACACCGTCGGCATACCTCTGCCACAGATATGCCGACGGGTGCCGTTACGGCACGTCGGCGTAGGGTCAACGCCGTCACGTGGTCTGCGCTGACCGGGCAGGTGGGCCAGGTCTATGCCGACGGCCTTTCCTATGCCGACGGCAACCGTAGGCGTAGCTCGTGCGATCCCGACGGCCTCCTCTATGCCGACGGGGCCGTCGGCATAGATGGATGTATGCCGACGGCTTTTGTACGCCTACGGCCTTCCTTTAGCCGTCGGCATAGGATTCTAGATGCCGACGGTAGCCGTCGGCATATATTTGGCCGTCGGCAAACCCTGTTTTTCTGGTAGTGAATTAGCTCCGGCCAATTAGCAAATATATGTAGTACCTGCTACAAATCGTTGAGGGGGGCGAGCGATTAGCAGGGGTCTAGACCCTGCTCGCCCCTCCCTGTCTCCGCCCCTGGCGGCGACGGAGGGACGGAAGGTCCTTTTTTTTCATTGTAGTCGATCTCAAAATAAAGTGAGTCATGAACTTGCGTCTTATGGTCGTCGCACACCCCGTACTGCTGTATGGTTCCATTCAGGAACGGATGCCGTTGTAAACTTGGTGATGGCTGAATTGCCACCTTGAGTAATGAGAATTTCTATTTTCCGCAAAAAAAAAAATGGGTATTTTTTCACGGCATTTTAAGAGAAAGCAGTAGTAAACCCGGCCTCCAAATTTTAGGTAGGAGTAAGAATTTCGCATATGCACACGTGACGTGATCCAGCTCCACCCAAAAGCCGGCGGCCGCCACCAATCAAGCAGCCGTAGCGCCTATTTCTTTTCCTCCCGAGTCCATCGAGCCTCCTTCGCCTGCAAAACCTAATCACCAAGCCCGATTGAGGTCAGCATCCACATCCATGGCGGCGCTCCCTGCCGACCCCATCAACCTGATGGACCCATACGCCACCGCCTCCACCTCCCCACGCCGCGACTGGGTCTTGCTCCACCCGGAGGCGCGTATCTCCGACCTCCACAACGCAACCACCATCGTGTCCAGGACGAGGGACGGCCAGCCCGTCGTGGCGTCCTTCTGGCTCGTCGACCCGCCGGGCGTCTCCTACTTCTCCGTCCACTGCCCCGGCCTCGAAGCTTCAGATCCGGACGACTTCGCCCACAACGATCCCGACCCCGGCGTCATCTGCGCCGACGTCGTCTGCGCGGAGGCCGGGCTCCTTCTCTTCGGCGTGACCTTCAACACTCCTGACGGCGCCTTCCCGGAGTCCACCCACCACTTCGTCTACAGAGCCGGCCCCGGGGAGCCTGCGCTGCACCTGCTCCCGGACCCCGATGTTCCAGAGTACGAAGCCCTGCCGCAGTTTGGCATCTTGCCCTGCGGCGAGCATTATGCCGTGGCCTTCCTACGTTGGAACAGGACCATGGGTGATCATATGTTTGACGCCCATGTCTTCTCGTCCCAGACAAAGGCATGGAGTAAGAAGGTGGGGTTGCTGGCTATATCAGAGTATGATATGAGATGTTTTTCTCGGCATGACACCTGCAGGCAGATAACGATTGGAAGCTCACTGGGCTGGGTTGATCTCTTGCGTGGCATTCTTCTGCTTCGCAACACGTTCGATGAACATCCTGTGATCGAATACATCTTGTTTCCTGTGTCAAGGCCGCCTTGCTCCGGACTATCAGACCACGAGGAGGAAGGAGGATCTGACGTCCCTCAATATTTTCGTGACGTGGCCTGCTGCGATGATATGATCAAGTTTGTCAACGTTGAATACCATGACCCTTCCAGTTGCAGGCCTTGCTGCGGCAGAGATAAAAGTTGGAAAGCCACCATATGGAACAGGAAGCTTTCTTCGGGAGATTGGCGCCGGGGATTCACGGTTGATGTTGCCGATATCTCCCTTGATCAAACTTATTCTGCTTTACTGCCGGAGCTGTGGGACGACGAGACAGAAAAGTTACACCTCAAGAAACTGATTTTCTACACCCCCACCCTCAGCATCTGCGATGATGATCTTCTTTACGTCATGTCCAAGGTGGATGATGAAGACGACAAGGCCTGGGTCATCACAGTTGATATGAAAAATGCTGTTGTGCAAGCAGTAGCTCCATTTTCTGCAGGAGACAAAGACATCGACTTCCTCCCATTGTACCGCCCATGCTCCTTCCCCAAGTACCTCAACATGATCCCAGGTATAGATCCACCCTTCCTTCCCCTATATCGTGTAATCTACTCAGCAATGCTATCTTTTGTACTCGTCTGTTGGTCACCTTCATGCACGTGTTTAGGAGAGTATTTCCCTATTGGTAGTATTCACAATGAATCGTCAGGAGTACCATTTAATTGTTCATCAACTTTGAACATTAGGTAGGGTGCATATAAACGTTGTGATTCATAGACGTCGATGCATTAGAAGCAGGCCTGAGGCTGCCGCTCATGCTAAAAAAACGTGCAGGTAATCAAGCATGGACTCATCTATAAAGGCCTCACTCCGTAGTTAGACAGAATTTACCGTCATGAACGGTAGCCAAAGCTGCGTCGATAGTACTGTTCTTAATTTTAAGAATTTAGGTGATGATGAATCACCTCATTTTTATTTGTTCAACCAACAGAAAAAACAACATGTTCCCTCAGAATAAGGAAAGGAAAAAATAACAGAGAATCGTTTATGATTATTCGAATTCACTCATCAATGCTAAGTCGCCAATTAAGATATTGAAATTCAAGTACACAAGTTTTCCTCAGGTGGCTTTTATTTGCACAACAAATCAAAAGCTTGTTGCATCTGTTGCAAAGTTTTAAATAGCCCGCTATAGCTCCGCTATAGCACGCTATAGCTTTTAGAAGAGGTTCCGCGGTAAATGTATTTTGTCCAACCACATGAGCGAACATTTTAAATAGCCCGCTATAGCACGCTATAACATTTAGAAGAGGTCCGCCGCTAAGAGGCTTAGCACGCTATTTAAAACTTTGATCTGTTGCAAGCCCCAAATGCCTCGAAATGTCACTAGAAGAGATCCAGGGATATACTGTTTACCAGCAGGCTTACCGTACGGTGACGAGGCAACAAAGATATCAAATTTTATTGCCCCGAAGACCACATAAAAATTGGTTGATGTTCTGTCCGTGATGTGTGCAGCGAACCTATGGTTTTACGGGGCTTCAGGCTGAGACCTCCCACATGGAAATTGAACACTTCAGATCGTTATATGCTTTCCTTCCTGATATTTTGTTATTAACTGTTTCTTTATCCAAATTATTGCAGGCGTAGATATTACCAACACAGTGCCAAAGTACTTTAGAAGGTGATGCATATGTTGCTATCTTTACCTGTTCCGGTCTTATTCTTATTTGCATGACAGGTTATTGATTTCTACCTCTGCTGCTATTTGATGCTTATTGTCAGGATGGATGTGGAGATATGTATTGAGGAATTGCTGCAGACTCGAGACTGGCTTAGGGAACTTGGTAACAAATTAGTCCACTTCTTGGGACATAGCTTTCTATTAAATTTTGTTAATATAATAGCACATGTGCAAGTGCGCATATGCATCCAACATTTACCAAGTACATGTTTAGCGTCTTCAAGTATAATTAATTTCCTGAACATCATATGCAAATATTTGCTCAGTTTACTCTCTTCTATGATCATAAACAATGGTTTAAGTCAAGTATAATATCTTCGAAAATTATTTGCGGTCTCCACCTTAAATTTTATTGATCTGTAACTTTGGTGGTGGACATGCATGTACAATCCACTGGGTTTTGTTAGTATTATTATTTGTTGCTGCGGATCTATGATCTTGCATATTAACTGTCATAACCAGAGGCTTTTGTTACATATTTCTTATTAGATTCACATCTTTATGGTCCATTTGCAGGTCAATGCTTGGAACTTGAAAGGTCAGCTTACATCGATTGTAGCTCACTACATTTCTGTCCAGTGTCATCTCTACGTTTCACTACTCCAGCAGTAAGTTTTGTTCTCGTGTCCAGAGTTTCACGTTATGAGTGCATCATGTTGTTTTATCCTCAACTTTGCCTTGTGTTGTTTATTCCTTAATAATATCAATCTTTGCTTCCTCGAGTTTTGAATCCATTTCCTTCAGACAATGCACACAACTGTTGATACAATATGTATTTTCCCATAATTTATTTTCTTGGTTCCGAATTATATATGTACAATTGACTTACCTGAATCACTAAAAAAACATGATGCAGGTGGTAGAATACGCTTCCTCTGTTGGTGAAGGCAAAGCTGCCTCCAAAGCTGTGGATGTTTGCTTACGGTATATACATGAGGATATATACTTGTGCTGTTGTATGTTGAATCGACTTATTTGTGACTCCGGTGTTGTTTTCTTAGAGCTTTGGAAGATTTCAATTTGCTACTGCGCAAGCCGGCGAGTGATGCATCAACATCTGCTAACGCCATGAGGAGAAAAATCAATACCGCACTTAAAGCTATAACAAAGTATTATAGAAAATATAAAACTTTATGTACTTTGTCAGAATGGATCATTGGCTATCATTTTTAACCCTATTCCGATCCTTTTCAGCGTTTTGCAAATTGCGCCACCACCAATGATGGCGGGAGGAACAATGATGGATGAAGCAACGACGCCTGCAAATGCCCCAAAGAGACCAAAACCAATATTTGAACGTGGCAAGAAGCCAGGCCATAAAATTGAGCACATGCAGCCTGGCTTTTCTGATGGCAAGTTATCCTATGGTCCTGGCAAGAAGGCAGGCCATAAAATGGAGCACATGCAGCCTGGATTTTCCGATGGCAAGCTATCCCGTGGTCGCGGCAAGAAGGCAGGCCATGAGAAGGACAAATGTGATGACGACGAGTTTCAAATGGAACTCGACCGACAACTAGAACTCAGCCTCCATGGCTCCTGGGGTCCCTGGTTGAGTTCTTTGCCCCAAGATGTTTGGTTCATTTTGGCGATTGCTTTCAGTGCACTAGTACGTGCATGCTTGCGATATCTAAATTAGTATCTTCGTGCAAAGCCAATATATTCTAGGTGCTATTTCTTGCTTTTCTGCGTGTAAACGTTTGGTTGTTGGTTACCCTATGATGAGCCTGGTTTTTATTAAGCAGTGGGCGTTAGTTCAAGCGAAGTTCTGTTGAGATATTCTTTGTTTATGTTAGCTGGCGGTACATAGTGAGTTGCTCATATATACCAGATGGCCTCAAAAGGTACAACAAACCCTGACAATCCATAATCTGGTGAGTCAAAGGTGTGGCACGAGAGCGAGTTCGACTCGGGAACTGTCCTGCGCTGCACCTGCTCCCGGACCCCGATGTTCCAGGGTACGAAGCCCTGCCGCAGTTTGGCATCCTGCCTTGTGGCGAGCATTATGCCGTGGCCTTCCTACGTTGGAACAGGACCATCGGTGATCATATGTTTGATGTCCATGTTGGCAAAAGGCACAAATTTGACTTTGGAGCCAAACTATTTCACAAACTAACTGTTTGAATCGAATGCCTCTCGTCGATGGTTACAGGGAGGATTTATACCCTCTGAAGAGACACGATGGTTTGAAGTGATGCATCGGTTCCAGAGGGCGCGAGGGAAGAGACGGCGTGCCGCTGGACACAGGCGTCCGAAGCGGGCTCAACTGTCAACTCTACGGTCGAGGGGAGATTTCCTTTTAATCTTAACACTCCCCCTAATCTACGCTTGACCATGTAGAATCATCTTCACAATCCTTCAGGAAGCTCTATCATCTCAAAAGACGCTCTTTCAAAAGTTCTTCATGAAATCCTTGATGAGATCCTGAAACACACACTCACAAAGAAAGATAGTGTAATGTGATGTTGAACAAGAGTGTCTCAAGAAGAGACTACCCCTGACGCTTGCAAGTCCCGAAGTCTCCGCATACCAATTCCATGAACATATTTTTGGAACGTTGAATTTGGTAGAGACTTGGTAAATAAATCAGCAAGGTTGTCGCATGATTTGACTTGCAGAATGCTTATTTCTCCGCTTTTCTGAAGATTATGAGGGAAAAACCATTTAGGAGAAATATGCTTGGTGATATTGCTCTTGATGTATCCTGTTTGCATCTGTGCAACACAGGCCGCATTATCTTCATAGATAATGGTAGGTGATTTTATCGAACCGATTCCACATGACTGTTGTATGTGGTTTATCATTCTGCGAAGCCATACACATTCGCATGTTGCTTCAAATAATGAAATTATTTCAGAATGATTGGTAGATGTTGCGACCAGAGTCTGCTTTGAAGACTTCCATGATATAGCAGTACCACTATGTAGGAACACAAAACCGGTTTGAGATCTGGCATTGTGGGGATCAGACAAATAACCGGCATCTGCATACCCAATCATACCAGAGTCCTGATTTCTTTGGAACTGGTAAAATAGGCCAAGATCCTTTGTGCCTTGGAGATATCGAAAGATATTCTTCACTCCAGACCAATGGCGTTTAGTGGGAGCTGCGCTATGTCTAGCAAGTAGATTTACTGCAAATGCAATATCAGGTCTTGTGCAATTTGCAAGATATATAAGCGCTCCAATGGCACTGAGGTATGGAACTCCAGGTCCCAATACCTCTTCTCCATCATCCCTCGGTCTGAACGGATCTTTCTCTACGTCTAGAGATCGAACCACCATAGGAGTTTTAGATGGATAGGATTTGTCCATATTGAATTTTTCCAATATTTTCTGGATGTAGGCAGCTTGGTGTACCATGATTCCTGAGGGAAGGTGCTCAAGTTGAATACCTAAGCAAAATTTGGTTTTACCCAAATCCTTCATCTCAAATTCCATCTTTAGGTGATTGCGTGCTTCATCAATGTCTGGTGTGCTGCCAATGATGTTGAGACCATCAACATATACTGAAATGATACAAAATCATGTAGAGGACTTCTTGATGAAAACACATGGGCAATCAGCACTATTGGAGTAACCTTTCTGAAGAAGGAACTCACTGAGTCGGTTGTACCACATCCGTCCCGACTGTCTTAAGCCATATAATGACTTATTCAGCTTTACACAATACATGTTGCGTTTTGCATTTTTATTCGGGACAGAGATTCCATCAGGAACCTTCATATATATGTCCGAATCTAGTGACCCGTAAAGATATGCGGTCACGACATCCATCAACTGCATAGATAGACGATTTTGCACTGCCAAAGATATAAGATATCGGAAAGTGGTTGCACTCATTACTGGAGAGTATGTTTCAGTGAAATCAATGCCGGGTTTCTGCGTGAAACCTTGTGCTACGAGCCTTGCTTTGTATCTCATCACCTCATTGTTCTCATTCCGTTTCCGGAGAAAAACCCATTTGAATCCAACAGGGAAAACACTGGGAGGTGTCGGTATTGCTTCAGTGAATACCTTTCTTTTGTTAAGCGAGGCAATTTCTGCTTGGATTGCATCCTTCCATTTAGGCCAGTCGGAGTGCTTTTGGCACTCTACGATAGACCTTGGATCATGATCGGTGAGAAGGGTATCTGCAATCTTTTCAGCAAAATATATGTCGACAGTCGTAGTCTTACGGTCAAATGATTCTCCAGAATCAACATAGTTGATAGAAATTTCCTGCACCCCTAGTGACTCTTCGTGATTTCCCAATACGATTGAGTCTGGGTGTTCCGATGTCCCAGCTAGTGTGTGCAAGCTGGAGCTGGGTTGTGGAGGTTTCCCTTCCACTGGGTGTATACTACCCAACAGGTGTTTGTCAACGTTGAGCTGACTTGCATTTACCGTCTTTGAGGAATTTCTCCTCTCTCTCCTTTGCTGCTTGCGAGAAGCAGGATCCGGGCCAGATGCCATACTACTCCCCCTCTTTTTGGGAACGGGGAGTTGAGTGGTTTTAGTTGGTACCTCCACTCTTTCAGGCGCGTTTCTGGCTGGATTCAAGGATTTAGTTACACCTTTTAGATCAGTAAATGAATCTGGCAGATTATTTGCAAGATGTTGCAAATTAATGATCTTCCGAACTTGAAGTTCGGTCTCTTGGGTACGTGGATCAGAGGATGAAATGGCATGAGCATTCCAATCAATTTCCGGGCATTCTTTCTGGTACTTGAAATCTCCCCCTAATGACGGAAAATGTTCCTCGTTAAATATACAATCAGCGTGACGGGCTGTGAACAGATCCCCAGTTAGGGGTTCCAGGAACTTGATAATCGACGGCGATTTGTACCCCACATAGATCCCCAATTTCCTGTGTGGGCCCATAGATGTCCGCTGCGGTGGTGAGATCGGGATGTATGTAGCACATCCGAACTTACGCAGATGGGAAATACTTGGAGGATTTCCACGTATCAATTCCAGAGGGGAAGAACTGTGATATGCAGTTGGCCTCAATTGTATCAAGTCAGCAGCGTGTAAAACGGCATGACCCCAACAAGAGGTTGGCAAGTTGCAATTCGTCAACAAAGGTCTTGCAATGAGTTTAATCCTCTTAATCAATGCTTCAGCCAAACCATTTTGTGTATGGACATACGGAGCAGAGTGCTGAACTTCAATCCCCAAAGCCATGCAATAATCATTGAAAGCATGTGAGGAGAATTCTGCAGCATTGTCCATTCGAATTGTCTTAATTCGACTTTCAGGATAATGAGCTTGCAACTTAATGACTTGCCTCATTATCTTGGCAAATGCATGGTTCCGTGTGGATAGAAGACACACGTGTGACCATCGTGTAGATGCGTCAATCAGAACCATGAAATACCTGAAAGGTCCAGATAATGGCTGGATGGGACCACAAATGTCTCCTTGAATACGTTCAAGGAACTGAAGTGGTTCAGCTTGTATTTTGAGATGCGAGGGCCTCAAAATTAGCTTTCCCGTGGCACAAGATGTGCACACAAAATCAGAAGATTGAGTGAATTTTGACTCAAGCAAATTATGACCAATGGAATTGCTGGTAATTTTTCTCATCATCCCGATTCCGGGATGGCCTAGGCGATCATGCCAGGTTTGGAATGCATTAACATTCTGAAAAATTACTTTATATGCAACATGTTCTACGGGTTTGATGTACGTATAGTACAAACCGGACGATAGAGAAGGAATTTTCTCATGTACCTTTTTGCCATATCCGTGATCTTTGGTAAAGAGTAGATACTCCTCTTTGTTGTCTTCATGGGTTTCAATGTGAAAGTCATTTTTACGGATATCTCGATAACTGATCAGGGTACGTGAAGAATCGGGATACAGTAAAGCATCCTCAATTGTCACATGTGTACCACTTGGGAGGGTGAAGATGGCACGTCCAGTACCAACAATCACAGTATCGCGTCCAGCGATAGTAAGAATATCTCCATTCGTCTTTTTCAGAGTTTGGAAGTATTTCATTTCCCTCAGTATGGAGTTTGTGGCACCACTGTCCACAAGGCATAATTCCTCATCCATCGGATTGTCCCCGTAGAGAACTATATAAAACAAAGAATTTTCAATAAGAAAACCTCATAATACATAGTATACAATCTTTATTATATCAAATGTGCTGATACAATACAATATAAAGACAACAACAAACTTATGTTCTTATTACAATCATCACAAATGGACATAAATGAGTAGATCACTAGGAGATTGAGGGACTAGTCGAAGTCGCCAAACACGTTGTTTGCGGTGTACTCAATCAACGTGTTCTCCATTTCAGCAGGATCCTCAGGCAGATAGGGAATCATGGCGTTGCTCGGTCCAGGAGGGACATCGTGCGAATCACCGGCTCCTTGTGCGCTATGCGGATGAAGGTTGAAGTTGGCTTCAAACCTTTTCCCTTGAGGTGCTTTGCGTCCCTGAGATTGCTGGTACAGCATAACCAGATGCTTGGGCATTGTGCACTTTTCAGTAGAATGCGTGTAGCATCCACACTTGTTGCAAAGCTTAGATTTATCAAACCTGGGCTTTGAGGTGCCTTTTCCCTTGCCTGAGTTTCTGGATCTTCTGTTCCCATTGCGCTTTCGCTTATGCTCGAAATTGGATTGTTTACCCCGAAAGGGACCATTAAACTTTTGCATATTCCCGATATTCATATGAACTTCAGGTAAAGGTTGTGCCCCAACTGGGCGCTGAGAGCCATTCTTAGCAAGTAGCTCATCATGCTTTTCAGCCTGAAGTAACATGTGAATAAGCTCGGAATAGACAGTGAAGTTACGAGCACGGTATTGTTGTTGGAGGATCCTATCTGAAGGGAGCATGGTAGACAGAGTCTTTTCTATCTTCTCCCCCTCAGTAGGTTCCTTCTCACAAAAACGCAGTTTGGAACATATCTTATGAACAGCATGATTGTATTCACCGATGGATTTGAAATCCTGGAGACGGAGATGAGTCCAATCATGGAGTGCTTCTGGCAGGACTACTGCCTTCTGCTGTTCATACCTCGTTTTGAGGGCCAGAAACAGAGTACTAGGAGATTCCTCCTGTAAATACTCAGACTTGAGATCTGGATGAATATGATGCCTTATGATGAATAAAGCAGCGTAGTTCTGCTGTTCTGTCAGGGCGTGGCTCCAGCCGGGAGAGGAGTCTCAGGGGGCTGGATTGCACGTGCAATCCCGCGGGACGCAAGACTGATCTTGATGTCCATAGCCCATGTAGGATAGTTGTGGCCATTGAGGGCAAGCTCCTCAAACTCTTTGGCAGTCATCTTTGCCTACATGAGGAACCAGAGATAATTAATTTACAAATGGTAAATTAAAAACCATCATGGTTTTGTAATAAGAACGCAAAAATTTGATGCTCAAGTGAAAACTTGAAAAATTCTCAACCTCAATTGTGTAACCATAACATATTGAAGATCACTTAGATCTCACAGTAATAGGCCGTATTGCCATTACCTTGTGTATGCTACAATTCATATATAAGGAGGGAGAAATATTCAAAAATTTGCAAGTTTGGTATGCGAGAGAAGATGATCTCGATCGCAAAGACATGTTCAAGAGAATTTGATATGTGGTAAACACATGGAACATGTCTTTCTTCCCGAATGAAATCCGGTACTTTTAGTTATATGCAATCCATTACATAATATAAACACACCTACTAATAATTACACAAGTCCTAATATAGAGTCAATCTAAAAACAGGACTAAAGTGTAATTAGTAGTTAATCAAAGTACTAAACAGTACTAAAAATAGTCTAAAAACTGTACTAATACAATAATTAGTACTAATGTTAATCAAATAGAAAAAAAATAAAATAAAATAAACAGCCACAAGGGCCAGCCCGTGGCTATCCAGCCGCATGGGCTTGTTTTACTTGGCCTGCATGAGGCCCAGCCAATGCACGGCGTATAAGGAGGCTAGTGCGGAGCGGTTACGGATAAGATCCCCAACCCGCACCGCTACCTCCACTGCTCGTCTTCTCGAGGCCAGCCACCGCCGGCGGATGGAACGAGGCTAGCGCCGAGGCCGAGGCTCGCCGGGGCCCACGAGCCGGCGCGGCGGCCAGGCTGGCGGTCGATGGCGGCGACGGCCCGCTCGAAGAGGCGGCCGAAGCTCCGCTCGGCGCGGATGCTAGAGCCGGCGGCGGTTTCCGTCTGCGGCGAGGCGAGCCCGTTGGAGGAGCCGATCCCGGCCCCGAAGCGGATGACGCCGGAGGCGCCGGTCGGGGCGGAGACGAAGGCGAGCGCCTCCTCCGCGGTCACCTCAGTGCGCATCGGCACGGGTGAGTAGCCGGGAGGGCGGCGACTTGGGCCAGCGTCCTCGGCAGCGGGCGTCGGCGTGCGTGGAGGCAGCCAGCACGCCGGTGGAGGAGGGGGCGGAGGTGGGCCCTCGTGCAGCATCGGTGCGGCCGGGCCGGCGAGCAGCCTCGGGTCAAAGCCGACGAGGGGATGCGCAGCGCCCTCTGTGGCGCACTGGCCGTCCGCGGTGTGTCCAAGGGCGTGGTAACCGCCCCGGGCGGTGCCCACGCCGCGCCCGGCGAGGCCCAGGCCGCGTCCAGCGGCGGCCGCGTCCAGCGGCGGCCACGCCGCGCCCGGCGACGCCCAGGCCGCGTCCAGCGGCGGCCACGCCGCGCCCGGCGACGCCCAGGCCGCGTCCAGCGGCACCCACGCCGCGCCCGGTGACGCCCAGGCCGCGTCCAGCGGCGTATCGACGGCGACGGGCAAGGAGACGATCACGGCGGTTGTCCTCACTGATGAGGCGTAGGAAGAAGGAAGTGAGCGGTGACATCTCACCGACGGCGAGTCCCCTTCCTCCCTTCCTTTCTCCCTTCGCTCTTGCTTCTCGCTGGTAGTTTCTACGTGCTGATAACGTGTTTGAATCGAATGAATCGAATGCCTCTCGTCGATGGTTACAGGGAGGATTTATACCCTCTGGAGAGACACGATGGTTTGAAGTGATGCATCGGTTCCAGAGGGCGCGAGGGAAGAGACGGCGTGCCGCTGGACACAGGCGTCCGAAGCGGGCTCAACTGTCAACTCTACGGTCGAGGGGAGATTTCCTTTTAATCTTAACACTAACCTGTGTTTGAAAATATTTCACTCAGATGACCCCTAATGTGTAGCGCCTTCTACTGTGCAGCGCTAACACTTAGGCGCCACACCTGTGCAGCGCCTAGCTGTAAGGAGCTACACAGTAGAGTGTAACGCCTTACTGTCGGGAGCTACACAAAAGGGTCAGCGGTGTGAAATATTTTCAAAAACAGTCTAGTTTGTGAAATATAATACTTCCGCTCTAAGGTCACATTTGTTAATTTTGGCGTCCATGTCTTCTCGTCCCAGACAAAGGCATGGAGTAAGAAGGTGGTGGCACTGCTGGCTATATCAGAGTCCGACAAGAGATATTTTAATCGGCATGATACCTGCAGACAGATCACGATTGGAAGCTCACTTGGCTGGGTTGATCTCTTGCGTGGTATTCTTCTGTTTCGCAACCCGTTCGATGAATATCCTGTGATCGAATACATCCCGTTTCCTAAGTCAAGGCTGCCTTGCTCCGAAGTATCAAACCACGAGGAGGAAGGAGGATCTGACATCCCTCAATATTTTCGTGATGTGGCCTATTGCGATAAGGGATAAGTATATTTTTCGTCCTCGAACTCTTCCGACAGTTCAGAAATCGTCACTCAACTCTAATCCGGAGAGTTCTCGTCCCTCAACTCTAATCCGGAGAGTTTTCGTCCCTCAACTATCAAAACCGGAGAATTTTCGTCCCTCGTGCCGCTTTGGGTGGTTTTTGGCCGACGTGAATAGTAGATCAATGAACAGTAAATTCAAAAAAATAGCAAAAAAACAAAAAACAAAACTGAAAATTTGTTCCCAGTAATTTTCAGATTAGTTTTCCTATTTTTGTAAAAAATTACTGTTCATCGATTTACTGTTCACTTCGGACAAAAACCGGCCGAATCGGCACGAGGGACGAAAATTATCCGGTTTTGATAGTTAAGGGACGAAAACTATCCAGATTAGAGTTGAGGGACGATTTCTAAACTATCGGAAGAGTTCGAGGACGAAAGTATACTTATGACCAAGCTTGTCATACCATGACCCTTCCCGTTGCAGGCCTTGCTGCGACAGAGATAAAAGTTGGCAAGCCACCGTATGGAACAGACTTTCTTCGGTAGATTGGCGCTGGGGATTCACGGTTGATGTTACCGATATCTCCCTTGATCAAACTTATTTTGCTTCTCTGCCGGAGCTGTGGGACGAGGAGACAGAAAAGTTGCACCTGAAGAAACTGATTGTCTACACCCCCACCCTCAGCATCTGCGATGATGATCTTCTTTACGTCATGTCCAAGGTGAATGATGAAGACGACAAGGCCTGGGTCATCACAGTTGACATGAAAAATGTTGTTGTGCAAGCAGTAGCTCCATTTTCTGCGGGAGACAAAGACATCGACTTCCTCCCATTGTACCGGCCATGCTCCTTCCCCAAGTACCTCAACATGACCCAAGGTGATAGATCCTCACTTCTTTCCCCTATCTCGTGTAATCTACTCAGCAATGCTATCTTTTGTACTCGTCTGTCGGTCACATGCATGCACATGTTTAGGAGAGTGTTAAGTGTTTCGCTGCCAGGATTACCAGTCAGTTGTTCATCAACTTTGAAAACTAGGTAGGGTGCACATATACGTTTTGATTCATAGACGTTGATGCATTAGAACCACAATTTAGCTACTTTTCAGTCAGCTGAATTTTCACTTTTGGGTCAGTCGAATTTGTGGCCATTGGATGTTTCTGTAAGATTCGTGCTGCATTTGTTTTTTCTGACCTGTGTTGTCTGGTGTGTGGACTTCATTCTTTTTTTGACTGACCCCTTATTTGGGTCAATTGATTTCTTTCTGGGCCGAAGCCCATTAACTGTGCAATCCAGCCTTCCTCTCTCTCCCTCGATTAAAACCTTTTTTTTAATAATTTTTTGTTTTTATGTTCTTTTGCTTTTGTTTTTCTGATTCTCTTTGTTAGTTGGTTTTATTTCTATTTTGTGGATATTTTTTGATTTATTTCTGTTTTCTGTTTCCATGGGTTTTTGTTTTCCCCATTTTCTTTCCTTTATTGGTAATTTTTGTTTTTGTGGGTTTTTGGCTAAATGTAATTATATACAAAAAAATTACTCTATAATGTGTGTCAAAATTTCATGATTATATGTACACTAAAAATGTGCAACTTCTGTGCAATAGTTTGCAAAATATTTCATAATTTGTTTTATTATTTTCAGTTCATTTCTTCTTTAATGGAAACCAATGACACTAATTCATTGTTTCTTAGAAAACTTCACTATTTTAATTTTGTTTAAGTTTTTATTTCATTTTCTTTATTTTCAAGGGTAATATCAATACCTCTAATTCGTTCCTACTTAGGATTTTTTTTGTGAAATTTCACTATTTGTGCTTATTTTTGCATATTATAAAAAAGCACAATTTCTATTCCAACTGTGTGCAAATGTTATCATTATTGTTTTTTATTTTTCTTTCTTCTTAAACGGTAATACCGATACCACTAATTCATTATTTTGATCCGGAGAAGTAGAGACTCCATGTATCAAATACCAATACCACTAATTCATTCATTCTTTAGATAATTTTGTTTTTGCGATTTTTTCACTATTATGTGTTTATTCTTGCATATTATAACAAAGCGCAATTTATGTGTAGATTGTGTGCAAATTTTGTCATTATTTTGTTTTAGTTGTTTATATCATTTTCTTTCTATTTAAGGGTATTTTTGCTTCACTTTTTTATTTCTGTTTTCTGTTTCTATGGGTTTTTATTTTTCCCATTTCCTTTCCTTTATTGGTTATTATTGTTTTTTGTGGGTTTTTGGCTGAGTGTAATTTTATACAAACAAATACTATATAATATGTGCCAAAATTTCATAATTATATGATTATTTTGGCTTAATACGATAAAGTGCAATTTCCGTGCAAAGTTATGCACAAGTTTTTTGTGTGTGTTTCTTCATAAAGGAAATACATTATTTCAGTTACAAAATGGAAATTATAGTAGAATGCAAAAAATGCACTATTTGTATGCTTATTGTTTGCATATTTCAAAAAGTGTAATATCAATGCAAATTGTTTTCAAGTTTTGAAAGTGTTTTCATTTTCATTTTCTTTCTTCTTAAAGGGTTTCATTCTTTCTTAGAAAATTTAATTAATTTGATTTTGTTTTAGTTTTTTTCTTTTGAAAGTGTAATACCAAGGCTAGGTGTTTAGTCATTGTAACTTGTTTTCCCGCCGGCTGTGACATCTTTTTTATCTTTACTGTTCTTGTGCTCCTTTTGGGAGGTTCTAGACCTCAGACTCTGTTTACATACTTTTTGTTAATAAATTGGCTGCATGCATCATTCTGATGCAAAGGTCGGGGGCTTTCCTCATTTTCAAAAAAATAGATGTATTTTTCGTCATTGTTTGTTTTATGTGTTTTTACATTTTGTTTCTTCTTTTGTGCAATGCAATATCATGCCACTAACCATGGCCAGCCAGCTCACGCACTGACAAAGCCGGAGCTAGCAAGCTCACGCGCGACATAGAGCTAGCTAGCTCACGCGCGACGTAGAGCTAGCTAGCTCACGCGCCTCGGCCAGCCGAAGCTAGCTACCTTGCGCGTGCACGCACACGACACACCACACCACACGTTCTATGTGGTAAAAATGATGACTGACCCATTCACAAATTCAGTTACTGACTGGTAGTCAGTCCCTTAGAACCAGGCCTGAGGCTGCCGCTCATGCTAAAAAAACGTGCAGGTAATCAAGCATGGACTCGTCTATAAAGGCCTCACTCTCGTAGTTAGACAGAATTTACCGTCATGAACGGCAGCCAAAGCTGAGTCATTAGTAATGTTCTTAATTTTAAGAATTTAGGTGATGATGAATCACCTCATTTTTATTTGTTCAACCAAACAGAAAAGACAACATGTTCCCTCAGAACAAGGAAAGGAAAAAATAACAGGAAATCGTTTATGATAATTCGAATTCTCTCATCAACGCTAAGTCGCTAATTAAGATATTGAAATTGAAATTCAAGTACACAACTTTGTCCTCAGGTGGCTTTTAATTTGCACAACAAACCGAAAGCTTTCTGCATCTGTTGCAAGTCCCAAATGCCTCAAAATGTCACTACAACCAGATCCAGGCACATATTGTTTACCAACAGGCTTACTGTACGGTGATGAGGCAACAAAGGTAGCAACTTTTATTGCCCCAAATACCCCATAAAAATTGGTTGATGTTCTGTCCGTGATGCTTGCAGCGAACCTATGTTTGTGCGGGGCTTCAGGCTGAGACCTCCCCCATGTTGGTGAAGGCTTGATGCAGGTGGTAGAATATGTTGGAAATATGAGCAAATTACTACCAGATTTAATCCAAATAAACAGAAGATAAGTCATGACTGCAGCAACAGAGATTAAACTAATCATATGAACTAGCATAGCAGATGAGCAGATCACATCTAGTGCACATACTAGAAACATGAATTCTACCACGATCTCGAACAGGAAGGATAGAATCACATACGGTGCAGCGGGAGCAGCACCGCCGGCGTTGACGTTGTCGCCCATGTCGTCGAGGATGAGGTTGCCGAGATCGGGGAAGAAGTCGTCGTTCGTGAAGTCGTCGCTGCCAGCAGTCGCGCGAGTGCGCTCCCAAAAAACCTGATCGCCCCTCTCCCGTACAGGATCACGAGAGACGGGGTTCCGGAGGCCTGCTGTCCCTTCTCCCGGTGCACGCCGAAAGGAGGGATGGAGAAGACTTGCTTGGCGGCGCAATGATCTGGAACGGTGGTGAGAAACCATACGAAGCGGCGGCGGCTAGGGTAGACGTCTGCCTAACTGTATAGTGCGGGCCGGGTAGGTCGTGGGAATAAACTCCACGTCCGAGTCGTCACGAATATAGACAACGTGCATAGCTCTGTCCTCGGCTCGGCTCAATCCCGCAACCCGCGGCGCGTCGTGACGAGGCATGGCGTGGCGTGGCGTGGCATGGCGAGGCGAGCGAGGAGGAGGAGCGCGCGTGTAGGTCTCCTCTTCTCATGCTCATACAAGTGGTAGAAGAGCTCACCTTATAAAGAGGTGTAACTCTCTCTCAACTTATGAGGTGGGACTAAACTTTAGCCTCACTCACTCCACTCACATGTGTGCATGAATGGGCCAAGAGAATTTCAGAATTTTAGTTGGGCTTTGGGCCAAAGGCCTACTAGCAAAATTCCAACAATCCCCCACAGAGTCTCATTGGCACATCTCATCATTTAGTTCCAAAACGTTGTTTATATACCGGTGCTTAGTGGAGACTGTGAAGTTGAACTTCCACTTAGAGATTTATGCTACACTAGATCACAACTTGAATAGTGAACTATGCCTTGAACTACAAGTTTTCTGCGAGACTAGTTTCACACAAATTCTTGACCGATACTTGGCTGCCGCAAGGCTTCCCCGCGGGTGGAGCGTATACGTCATACTCCAGGGCCTTTTCATGAATTTATTAGAGAACACCCAATTCTCACAGACTGCGACGTTAACAGTCAAATTCATATAGGTGTGTTCCTCAGAAGATGTTCTGCAAGACAACATCTCTGCTTACCCGATAAGCCACTTGGAACACATTAAGATAAGTATCAACCTGCCATGCAGATCAGGAGAGTATTGCATCTTCACGGAGTGAGATAGTTAATATAGGGATACTCTCCTCCCAGCTGACCATCAGCTTATCTCCCACTTCTACTTCACGGGATCTCCGATCACATAGAGTGGGTTACCACTATGGACAACTCATGCGGTGGGTCTCAAACCCATCTCCATCGATGCATTATCTATCACATTATGTGATAGACCCTTTGTGAAGGGATCTGCCAAGTTTTTCGACGTTTGGATATAATCCAACGTAATAACTCCGGAGTTCCTCAATTTTCTGACAGATTTTAGTCTCCTCTTCACATGTCTTGGGGACTTCATATTGTCCTTCTAACTGTTTATCTTGACGATCACAGTTTGATTATCACAATTCATCAGGATAGGGGGTATTGGTTTTTCAACCATAGGTAAGTCCATCAAGAGTTCACGAAGCCACTCTGCTTCAACAGTGGTAGTGTCCAATGCTGTGAGTTCTGCTTCCATAGTTGACCTCGTTAAGATGGTCTACTTACAAGATTTCCAAGAAACAGCGCCACCACCAAGTGTAAAAACATAACCACTTGTGGCCTTTATCTCATCAGCATCAGAAATCCCGTTTGAGTCACTATAACCCTCCAGTACCCTTGGATACCCGGTGTAGTGAATTCCATAGCTCGCGGTGCCTTTCAAATAGGGCATAATTCTCTCAAGCGCATGCCAATGATCATCTCCCGGTTTTGACACAAACCGACTCAGCTTGCTCACAACAAAAAAGATGTCAGGCCTCGTGGCACTCGCCAAATACATAAGCGAACCAATAATCTGATAATACCTCAGTTGATCTCTAACAATCCGTCGATTCTTTCGAAGCAACACACTAGCATCATATGGAGTTGGAGAAGGTATGCAGTCGCTATACCCAAAACGACTCAAGACCTTTTCCACATAGTGAGACTGAAGCAGTGTGATCCCACCATTCTCATCTCTCAACAGCTTGATGTTTAAGATAACATCAGCTACTCCTAGATCCTTCATCTCAAAACAGCGAGATAAGAAATCCTTAACCTCCTTGATTAAATCAAGTTTGGTTCCAAAGATCAATATGTCGTCGACATACAGACAAAGAATAACTCCTTCGCCCCCACCATAGTGATAGTACACGCACTTGTCACCATCGTTTACTACAAAGCCGGCAGCAGTTAATGTTCTTTCAAACTTCTCATGCCACTCCTTAGGAGCTTGTTTAAGGCCATATAAAGACTTTAATAACTTGCACACCTTTCCTTCCTGACCAGGTACTACAAAACCATCTGGCTGATCCATGTAAATTTCCTCCTTCAACTCTCCATTGAGGAAAGCTATCTTAACGTCCATCTGATGAACGAGAAGACCATGTGAGGCAGCCAGTGATAGTAGCACCCGAATTGTGGTCAGTCTAGCCACGGGTGAGTAAGTATCAAAGAAGTCTTCACCTTCTTTCTGGGTATAACCCTTGGCCACAAGCCGTGCCTTGTACTTTTCAATCGTACCATCAGGTCTAAGATTCTTCTTGAACACCCACTTACATCCTACAGGTTTGCACCCATAAGGACGGCAGTGATCTCCCAGGTACCATTAGCTAAGATGGAATCCATCTCGCTACGTACAGCTTCCTTCCAGTAGTCAGCATCAGGAGATGCATAAGCTTCTGAAATAGTCATGGGTGTGTCATCCACAAGGTACACAATGAAATCATCACCAAAGGACTTTGCAGTCCTCTGTCTCTTACTCCTCACAGGAGTTCCATTGTCACCCTCAACGGGATTCTCAATGTGTTCCATCGCAATGGTGGGTTCAGGAATTACAGTGAATTCCTCACTAGATGGAGTAGGTATCTCCTGATTTGATGAACTCGACATATCCTTCATAGGAAATATGTCCTCGAAGAAAGTTGCATCATTTGACTCCATAATCGTACCAACATGCATGTCAGACACCTCAGATTTTATTATCAAAAATCTATAGCCGATGCTATGAAAAGCATAGCCCAGAAGAACACAATCCACGGTTTTTGGTCCAAGCTTGCGCTTCTTGGGAATTGGTATATTGACTTTCGCCAAACAACCCCAAGTACGTAGGTAAGAGAGTTTCAACCTTTTCCTTTCCCATTCCTCACATGGAGTCATGGTCTTATGCTTTGTGGGAACCCGGTTTAGAACATGACACGCAGTCATTAGCTCCTCCCCCCACCATTCCTTGGATAGACCCAAAGTGTCTAACATGGTGTTAACCATATCAGTTAGAGTTCGGTTCTTTCTTTCGGCTACCCCATTTGACTGGGGTGAGTAGGGAGGCGTTTTCTCATGGATTATACCATGTTTCGCACAAAACAGATCAAATTCATTGGAAAAATACTCTCCACCACGATCGGACCTAAGCCGTTTAATTTTTCAATCAAGTTGGTTCTCTGCCTCAGCTTTATAGTTTTTGAAGAAAGTCAAAGCCTCATCTTTTGATTTCAGAAGATACACATAACAATATCTAGTGGAGTCATCAATCAACGTCATGAAGTATCTCTTTCCACCTTTTGTCAACACGCCATTCATCTCACAAAGATCAGAATGTATAAGCTCTAGTGGAGCCAAGTCTCTTGCCTCTGCAGTCTTATGGGACTTGTGAGGTTGCTTAGCTTGCACACATACTTGGCACTTAGAGCCCTTGACAGTAGAGATTTTCGGAATTAAATTCATATTGGCTAGCCGCGTCATGCATCCAAAGTTAATATGACAAAGTCGTGAATGCCAATATCAGACTCATTATTGTGGCAAACATTATTAATAACTTTAGTGTAAATATCTGACAAAGATAGGTGGAACAAGCCTCCGCACTCATAGCCTTTTCCAACAAATTGTCCACACTTAGAAATTACAACTTTATTGGATTCAAAAACCAACTTAAAACCATCTCGATTAAACGGGAACCGCTAACGAGATTTTTATTGATGGACGACACATGATGAACGTTCTTCAGACGCACGGTCTTCCCCGAAGTAAACTTCAGATCAACCGTACCAACACCTCGAACGATGGCATGTGACCCATTCCCCATCAGCACGGGAGAAGTCCCAGTGGCCTGGTAAGAGGAAAACATGGAGGCGTCAGCACAAACATGCACATTGGCACCGGTGTCAATTAACCAATCAGGGGATTGAAATACTGAAAGGATGGTAGGAAAAATACCGTACCCTGATTCCTTCATATCAATATCACCGATGACAACATTAGCGGACTTGCCGCTATTCTCATGTTCGCGCTCCTCAAAGCGGTTAGGACACTTCGGATCCCAGTGATTAGGATCACCGGAGACATGGCAAGGTCCCTTCCACTTCTTATGATAATTCTTCTTGAAGTTGGTAGAATGTGATGGCTTGTTCTTTGTATCAAACTTGCCTTTGCCCTGAGTTTTGTTCTTGTTGTTTTTGAACTTGTTGGGCTGGAAGTTCTTCTTCTGTACCATGTGGGCACTAGAACCTCCCTCAGCAACTCGAGCACGTGTGTCCTTTGCTCTCGCCTTCTCTTCAACATCAAGAGTACCAATGAGATCCGCAACGGAAAACTCCTGTCTCTTGTGTTTCAGGGAAGTAGCAAAATTGTTCCATGAAGGTGGAAGCTTGGCAATGATGCCCCCGGCAACAAATTTGTCCGACAACACACACTTGAAGTACTCAAGTTCTTTTGCGAGCGATTGTATCTCATGAGCCTGCTGTACAACAGCTTGCTCATCAGTCATCTTATAGTCATAGAACTGCTCCATGACGTACAACTCGCTGCCAGCGTCCGAGGCACCAAACTTGGCCTCGAGCGCAGCCCACATGTCCTTGCCGTTGTCAAACGACATATACGAATCCACAATTGAGTCATCAAGAACACTCAGAAGAGTGCCTTTAAAGAGGGTATCGATCTTCTCAAAAGCTTCCAGCTGTGCTGGATTAAGATCGCCCTCAGGCTTGCCCTTGGTGGCGTCATAGGAGCCCATGGTCTGAAACCAGTAGACTGCTCTCGTGTGCCATCTCTTATATTGCGCCCCCTTAAAGGCAGGCGGCTTCAGATGCGCAGCAAAACCACTCGGAGTAAATGACGTTGTCGCCCATGTCGTCGAGGATGAGGTTGCTGAGGTCGGGGAAGAAGTCGTCGTTCGCGAAGTCGTCGCTGCCAGCAGTCGCGCGAGTGCGCTCCCCAAAAACCTGATCGCCCATCTGCCGTACAGGATCACGAGAGGCGGGGTTCCGGAGGCCTGCTGTCCCTTCTCCCGGTGCACGCTGAAAGGAGGGATGGAGAAGACTTGATTGGCGGCGCAATGATCTGGAACGGTGTTGAGAAACCATACGAAGCGGCGGTGGCTAGGGTAGACATCTGCCTAACTATATAGTGCGGGCCGGGTAGGTCGTGGGAATAAACTCCACGTCCGAGTCGTCACGATCCAAAAGAATCCGAAACGGTTCAGTAATTAACGCGTCCGTTAATTATTAATTAATGACTCATTAATTTTCCCGAGCAGCAAAAATATAGACAACGTGCATAGCTCTGTCCTCGGCTCGGCTCAATCCCGCAACCCGCGGCGCGTCGTGACGAGGCGAGCGAGGAGGAGGAGCGCGCGTGTAGGTCTCCTCTTCTCATGCTCATACAAGTGGTAGAAGAGCTCACCTTATAAAGAGGTGCAACTCTCTCTCAACTTATGAGGTGGGACTAAACTTTAGCCTCACTCACTCCACTCACATGTGTGCATGAATGGGCCAAGAGAATTTCAGAATTTTAGTTGGGCTTTGGGCCAAAGGCCTACTAGCAAAATTCCAACAATCCCCGACAAAGTCTCATTGGCACATCTCATCATTTAGTTCCAAAACATTGTTTATATACCGGTGCTTAGTGGAGACTGTGAAGTTGAACTTCCACTTAGAGATTTATGCTACACTAGATCACAACTTGAATAGTGGACTATGCCTTGAACTACAAGTTTCCTGCGAGACTTGTTTCACACAAATTCTTGACCGATACTTGGTTGCCGCAAGGCTTCCCCGCGGGTGGAGCGTATACGTCATACTCCAGGGCCTTTTCATGAATTTATTAGAGAACACCCAATTCTCACAGACTGCGACGTTAACAGTCAAATTCATATAGGTGTGTTCCTCAGAAGATGTTCTGCAGGACAACATCTCTGCTTACCCGAATAAGCCACTTGGAACACATTAAGATAAGTATCAACCTGCCATGCAGATCAGGAGAGTATTGCATCTTCACGGAGTGGGAAAGTTAATATAGGGATACTCTCCTCCCAGCTGACCAACAGTTTGTCTCCCACTTCTACTTCACGGGATCTCCGATCACATAGAGTGGGTTACCACTATGGACAACTCATGCGGTGGGTCTCAAACCCATCTCCATCGATGCATTATCTATCACATTACGTGATAGACCCTTTGTGAAGGGATCTGCCAAGTTTTTCGACGTTTGGGTATAATCCAACGTAATAACTCCGGAGTTCCTCAATTTTCTGACAGATTTTAGTCTCCTCTTCACATGTCTTGAGGACTTCATATTGTCCTTCGAACTGTTTATCTTGACGATCACAGTTTGATTATCACAGTTCATCAGGATAGTGGGTATTGGTTTTTCAACCATAGGTAAGTCCATCAAGAGTTCACGAAGCCACTCTGCTTCAACAGTGGCAGTGTCCAATGCTGTGAGTTCTGCTTCCATAGTTGACCTCGTTAAGATGGTCTGCTTGCAAGACTTCCAGGAAACAGCGCCACCACCAAGTGTAAAAACATAACCACTTGTGGCCTTTATCTCATCAGCATCAGAAATCCCGTTTGAGTCACTATTGTTGGGTTATGTAGCAGAATTCAAAAAATTTCTACGCTTTCACCAAGATCCAACTAAGGAGACATCTAGCAACGAGCAAATAAGAGTGCATCTACATACCGTTATGTAGATCGCGTGCGGAAGCTTTCGAAGAAGCATGGATGAAGTAGTCGTACTCTTCGCGTTCTTCGTCATCGATGATCTAGCGCCGAACGGACGGCACCTCCGCGTTCAACACACGTCCGGTACAGCAACGTCACCTTCTTCTTGATCCAGCAAGGGGGAGGAGAAGTCGTCAGAGATCCAGCAGTACAATGGCGTGGTGGTGGATGCAGTGGAGATTCCTGCAGGGCTTCGCCGGGCGCCCTGCGTTGAGGAGACGGAGTTGTGACGGGAGGGGGAGAGGCGCCAGGGCAAGGGTGCGGCTGCCCTCTCCCCCCCACATATATATAGGGGGCCAGGGGGGTGCGCCAGCCCCTGCAGATCCAATCTGCAAGGGGGGGCGGCGGCCAGGGGGGAGTCCTTGCCCCCCAAGGCAAGTGGCGCCCCCTCCCCCCTAGGGTTTCAACCCTAGGCGCATGGGGAGGAGGGCCCAAGTGGTGCGCCAGCCCATTAGGACTGGACACTTCCCCCTTGCGGCCTAGGGGCCCCACCAGGATGGGTGGCCCCACCCGGTGACCCCCGGTGCCCCTCCGGTGGTCCCGGGACGCTCCCGGTGACCCCCGGAGATCACCCGATGGCCGAAACCTAACTTCCTATATATCAATCTTTACCTCCGGACTATTCCGGAACTCCTCGTGACGTCCGGGATCTCATCCGGGACTCTGAACAACTTTCGGGTTTCCACGTGCATGTATCTCTACGACCCTAGCGTTACCGAACCTTAAGTGTGTAGACCCTACGGGTTCGGGAGACACGTAGACATGACCGAGACGACTCTCCGGTCAATAACCAACAGTGGGATCTGGATACCCATGTTGGTTCCCACGTGTTCCTCGATGATCTTCATCGGATGAACCACCGTGTCAAGGATTCACTCAATCCCGTATGTTATTCCCTTTGTCCATCGGTACAGTACTTGCCCGAGATTCGATCGTCGGTATTCCCGATACCTTGTTCAATCTCGTCATGGCAAGTCTCTTTACTCGATCCGTAATCCATCATCCCGTGACTAACTACTTAGTCACATTGAGCTCATTATGATGATGTCTTACCGAGTGGGCCCAGAGGTACCTCTCCGTCATACGGAGTGACAACATCCCAGTCTCGGTTCGTACCAACTCAACAGACACTTTCAGAGATACCCGATGCGTACCTTTATAGCCACCCAGTTACGTTGTGACGTTTGGCACACCCAAAGTATTCCTACGGCATCCGGGAGTTGTACAACTTCATGGTCTAAGGAATAAATACTTGACACTGAAAAGCTTATGCATTACGAACTATACGATCTCGTGCTATGCTCAGGATTGGGTCTTGTCCATCACATCATTCTCCTAATGATGTGATCCCGTTATCACTGACATCCTATGTCCATCCCGGTCCCGCTTGGAGGAACTCATGTCTATGAATGCAGATAGAAGGGAGATACGCCAGGAGACAGACCGACTTAACGAACTCCTATACCAGGAGGAGATGATGTGGATGCAGGGATCCCGTATTGCTTGGCTGAAAGAGGGGGATCGGAACACGCAATTTTTTCACAGGAAAGCGGTGTGGCGCGCAAGGAAGAATCATATCAAGGCCTTGGCGGATATTAATGGAGTGGTGCATACGGATCACTCGGCGATGGCAACCTTGGTCACGGATTACTTCGCGGAGATGTTTAAGGCGGATTCATCATTATGCCAGGACCCCGTGCTTAATCTAATAAGTCCTCGTGTTACTGACCACATGAATGATGGTTTATGTACATAATTTTCTGATAAGGAAATTGCAGATGCACTGTTTCAGATCGGGCCGCTGAAGGCGCCGGGACCAGATGGGTTCCCCGCAAGGTTTTTCCAAATCAACTGGGCGGTTATGAGGGACCAGGTGATTGCGGGTGTAAAGGAATTCTTTCGGACAGGAGTAATGCCGGAGGGGGTGAATGATACTACCATTGTTCTCATCCCAAAGGTGGACAAACCGGAAAGGATGACTGGGTTTCGCCCCATTAGCCTCTGCGATGTCATATATAAGGTGGTCTCGAAGTGTTTGGTTAACCGGCTACGTCCTCTACTAGATGAGATTATCTCGCCTCAGCAGAGTGCATTTGTGCCTGGTCGGATGATTACCGACAATGCTCTTATAGCATTCGAGTGCTTCCACTTTATTCAGCAGGAGAAGGACCCGGAGAGGAGTTTTTGTGCCTATAAATTGGATCTGTCTAAAGCTTATGATAGGGTTGATTGGATCTTCTTGGAGCGAATGATGCACAAGATGGGTTTTGCTCGCCGGTGGGTGGACTGGATTATGGCTTGTGTCACCTCGGTGAGATATATAGTGAAATTTAATGGAACCCTCTTGGATTCGTTCGCACCGTCGCATGGGCTTCGGCAAGGTGACCCGCTCTCCCCGTTTTTGTTTCTCTTAATCGCTGACGGTCTCTCTGCTTTGTTGAAAGATGGTGAAGCAATGGGAGATTTCACACCTCTGAAAGTATGCCGTCGAGCGCCAGGCATATCTCACCTCCTCTTTGCGGATGACACATTATTGTTCTTCAAAGCGGAGGAGGAGCAAGCGAGAAGGGTCCAACACATGCTGCATATTTATGAGAGGGCCACGGGACAGAGTGTTAACCCGACCAAGTGCAGTATTATGTTCGGTCCCTCTTGCCCCGAGGTCGAGCAATAAAGAATCCGGGCAGTCCTGCAGGTGGTCACGGACATCTTTGAGGACAAGTACCTCGGCCTTCCCCCGCCGGAAGGAAGGATGGGACGAGGCAAGTTTCAAAATCTACAGTCCTGGTTATTGAAGCGCATCGTAGCATGGGGAGACACTCTATCTCTTGCTGGCAAGGAAACGATGATAAAAGCGATTGCACAGGCCATTCCTACATACATTATGGGGGCGTTCAAGCTCCCCATGTCTGTTTGTGATGATCTGAACCGAATGGTCCGGAACTTTTGGTGGGGATCCGTGGAAGGGAGGAGGAAGACTCACTGGTTGGCGTGGCCCAAGATTATAGCGCAGAAATCCAAGGGCGGGCTGGGCTTTAGAGATTTTCGCACCTTCAACCAAGCTCTCCTCGCGAGGCAGGCTTGGTGGCTCCTAACGAAACCTGACAGTTTATGTGCGCAGGTATTGAAAGCTCGGTACTATCATGATGGCAGATTGGAGGATACGGTGTTCACCGGAAATGCGTCTCCAACATGGCAGACCATTCAACATGGGTTGGAGCTCCTAAAGAGGGGTATCATCTGGCGTGTGGGAGATGGTAGCCAGATTCGCATCTGGCGGGACAGGTGGGTGCCCCGGCCACCTTCTTGCCAGCCGATCACCCAACAGGGGACATGCCATCTCCGGAGAGTGGCGGACCTCGTCGCTGAGGATGGGTCCTGGCGCATTGATCTCCTTCGGAGATATTTCCTTCCGGCGGATGTGCAGGCTATCACCACCATCCGCACGTCAGCCCAAGAGACTGACGATTTCATTGCCCGGGCTCCGAAGAAGAACGACATCTTTACCGTTCGATCCGCCTACCGGTTCGCCATGGACGAGCGCGAGCGCCCATCGGCGACCGCCATGAGCAGGGCATTGGATGGTCGTCGCGCCATCTGGAAGACCATATGGGGGTGCCCTGCTCCCCCGAAGGTACGGGTGTTTGCGTGGAGAATTGTTACCAACTCCCTGGCCACTTGGGCCAACAAGTTCTCTAGACGACTTGAGGTGACTGATATTTGTCCCCTATGTGGTATGGAACGGGAGGATTGCTTCCATGCTCTGTGTAGGTGCACCCTGGCAAAGGAGTTGTGGCATGCCATGGCTAGGGACTGGAATATCCCAAGAGTGGAGGAGGTGGCGAATACGGGGCCGGAGTGGCTCTTCTCGCTCCTGGAGCCGCTTGATGAGGACACACGCATGATTGTCATGATGACGTTGTGGCGTGTATGGCACGTCCACAACGAGATCACCCACGAGAAGAAGCCTCCACCAACCAAAGCATCCAGGCGATTCCTCCAGGGCTACATCAACTCCTTGTTGTGCATCAAGCAACACCCTAAGGCCCTGTTTGGTTCAGCTTTTATTGACGGATTCTGCTGCCGCGCAGCAGAATCTGAACCAAAGGGCGAACCCAGCAGAATCCGATTTCAGAAATCCGCTGCCAAAATCTGAACCAAAAGCGGAAGCAGCCCAGGACGTGCTTTCCAAAAATCTGATTTCGCTGCGGGCCAAAATCTGGAAAAGCTCTATCTGCTGGTTTGCCAAATGACCTGCATCTTTTTCACATCAGATTTTCCGCAGCTATTTTTCCACAGCAGATTTTTCACAGCTGCTTTTAGAAATCCACAGCCGAACCAAACAGGGCCTAAAGCTGATATGGAGAAGGGGAAGATGATCGTCCTAGGGCCTCAGCAGCGCTCCACTGCTCGTGCGGCTCCGAAGGAGGACAGGAGATGGGTACCACCTGGGAGGGTGAGCACCAAACTGAACACCGACGGGAGCTATGACCCGCCGACAGGCGCAGCAGGTGGAGGGATGATCCTCCGTGATGAACTTGGGCAGATCATCTTCACGGCATGCAGGGAGCTCCGAGCATGTGATAACGCTCTTGGAGCTGAACTAGAGGCGTGTAAGGAGGGTCTGGACTTGGCGCTACACAGGACCGACCGGCCGATCGTCGTCGAGATGGACTCTTTGGAGGCGGTGGCCATGTGCTCGGCCGCTTCGATTGATCGCTCTGTCCATCACAACCTTGTGCAGGATATCAAAAGACTGGCGGCTACGGAGGGACGGAAGGTCCTTTTTTCTCATTGTAGTCGATCTCAAAATAAAGTGAGTCATGAACTTGCGTCTTATGGTCGTCGCACACCCCGTACTGCTGTATGGTTCCATTCAGGAACGGATGCCGTTGTAAACTTGGTGATGGCTGAATTGCCACCTTGAGAAATGAGAATTTCTATTTCCCGCAAAAAAAAAAAAGTGTATTTTTTCACGGCATTTTAAGAGAAAGCAGTAGTAAACCCGGCCTCCACATATGCACACGTGACGTGATCCAGCTCCACCCAAAAGCCGGCGGCCGCCACCAATCAAAGCAGCCGTCGCGCCTATTCTTTTCCTCCCGAGTCCATCGAGATCGAGCCTCCTTCGCCTGCAAAACCTAATCCCCAAGCCCCGATCGACGTCAGCATCCACATCCATGGCGGCGCTCCCTGCCGACCCCACCAACCTGATGGACCCATACGCCACCGCATCCACCTCCCCACGCCGCGACTGGGTCTTGCTCCACCCGGAGGCGCGTATCTCCGACCTCCACAACGCAACCACCGTCGTGTCCAGGACGAGGGACGGCCAGCCCGTCGTGGCGTCCTTCTGGCTCGTCGACCCGCCGGGCGTCTCCTACTTCTCCGTCCACTGCCCCGGCCTCGAAGCTGCAGATCCGGACGACTTCGCCCACAACGATCCCGACCCCGGCGTCATCTGCGCCGATGTCGTCTGCGCGGAGGCCGGGCTCCTTCTCTTCGGCGTGACCTTCAACACTCCTGACGGCGCCTTCCCGGAGTCCACCCACCACTTCGTCTACAGAGCCGGCCCCGGGGAGCCTGCGCTGCACCTGCTCCCGGACCCCGATGTTCCAGAGTACGAAGCCCTGCCGCAGTTCGGCATCTTGCCCTGCGGCCAGCATTATGCCGTGGCCTTCCTACGTTGGAACAAGACTACGGGAGATCATATGTTTGACGTCCATGTCTTCTCGTCCCAGACAAAGGCATGGAGTAAGAAGGTGGGGTTGCTGGCTATATCAGAGTCCGACAATAGATGTTTTTCTCGGCATGATACCTGCAGGCAGATCACGATTGGAAGCTCACTGGGCTGGGTTGATCTCTTGCGTGGCATTCTTCTGCTTCGCAACACGTTCGATGAACATCCTGTGATCGAATACATCTCGTTTCCTGTGTCAAGGCCGCCTTGCTCCGGACTATCAGACCACGAGGAGGAAGGAGGATCTGACGTCCCTCAATATTTTCGTGACGTGGCCTGCTGCGATGATTTGATCAAGTTTGTCAACGTTGAATACCATGACCCTTCCGGTTGCAGGCCTTGCTGCGGCAGAGATAAAAGTTGGAAAGCCACCGTATGGAACAGGAAGCTTTCTTCGGGAGATTGGCGCCGGGGATTCACGGTTGATGTTGCCGACATCTCCCTTGATCAAACTTATTCTGCTTTACTGCCGGAGCTGTGGGACGACGAAACAGAAAAGTTACACCTCAAGAAACTGATTTTCTACACCCCCACCCTCAGCATCCGCGATGATGATCTTCTTTACGTCATGTCCAAGGTGGATGATGAAGACGACAAGGCCTGGGTCATCACAGTTGATATGAAAAATGCTGTTGTGCAAGCAGTAGCTCCATTTTCTGCAGGAGACAAAGACATCGACTTCCTCCCATTGTACCGGCCATGCTCCTTCCCCAAGTACCTCAACATGATCCCAGGTATAGATCCACCCTTCCTTCCCCTATATCGTGTAATATACTCAGCAATGCTATCTTTTGTACTCGTCTGTTGGTCACCTTCATGCACGTGTTTAGGAGAGTGTTTCCCTATCGCTAGTATTCACAATGAATCGCCAGGAGTACCATTTAGTTGTTCATCAACTTTGAACATTAGGTAGGGTGCATATATACGTTGTGATTCATAGACGTCGATGCATTAGAAGCAGGCCTGAAGCTGCTGCTCATGCTAAAAAAAACGTGCAGGTAATCAAGCATGGACTCATCTATAAAGGCCTCACACTCTCGTAGTTAGACCAAGGTTTTGGTTACCGAATGAGGTAATTTTATCGAGGGGGACGGATAAACGTGGTTACCACGGTTACCAAAAAATACCGAGAAATACCGAGAATATTTCGAACGAATTTTATAGTTGAATTTTGAATTCAAATAAATGAATGAACGAACATTTGAACCAGAGACCTGTCAAAACAGAAACTAGGTTGCTACGAACATGTTAGAATCAACTCTCATGGCATTAATTAAATCCTACACACTTTACTTCCAATGGAGCGTTTAAATTCAAAATTTTCAAAAAATGGTATTTTTTGCTCGGTATGAGGATTTATCGAGGGGCACGGAAATATGCGGTAACCATGGGAAATCTTGAAATTTCGACTGATAACCAAAACCTTGAGTTAGACAGAATTTACCGTCATGAACGGTAGCCAAAGCTGAGTCGTTAGTACTGTTCTTAATTTTAAGAATTTAGGTGATGATGAATCACCTCATTTTTATTTGTTCAAGCAACAGAAAAAACAACATGTTCCCTCAGAATAAGGGAAGGAAAAAATAACAGAGAATCGTTTATGATAATTCGAATTCATTCATCAACGCTAAGTCGCTAATTAAGATATTGAAATTCAAGTACACAAGTTTGCCCTCAGGTGGCTTTTATTTGCACAACAAATCAAAAGCTTGCTGCATCTGTTGCAAGCCCCAAATGCCTCGAAATGTCACTACAAGAGATCCAGGGATATACTGTTTACCAGCAGGCTTACCGTACGGTGACGAGGCAACAAAGATAGCAAATTTTATTGCCCCAAAGACCACATAAAAATTGGTTGATGTTCTGTCCGTGATGTGTGCAGCGAACCTATGGTTGTACGGGGCTTCAGGCTGAGACCTCCCACATGGAAATTGAACACTTCAGATCGTTATATGCTTTCCTTCCTGATATTCTGTTATTAACTGTTTCTTTATCCAAATTATTGCAGGCGTAGATATTACCAACACAATGCCAAAGTACTTTAGAAGGTGATGCATATGTTGCTATCTTTACCTGTTCCGGTCTTATTCTTATTTGCACGACAGGTTATTGATTTCTACCTCTGCTGCTATTTGATGCTTATTGTCAGGATGGATGTGGAGAAATGTATTGAGGAATTGCTGCGGACTCGAGACTGGCTAAGGGAACTTGGTAACAAATTAGTCCACTTCTTGGGACATAGCTTTCTATGAAATTTTGTTAATAATAGCACATGTGCAAGTGCGCATATGCATCCAACATTTACCAAGTGCATGTTTAGCGTCTTCAAGTATAATTAATTTCCTGAACATCATATGCAAATATCTGCTCAATTTACTCTGTTCTATGATCATAAACAATGGTTTAAGTCAAGTATAATATCTTCGAAAATTATTTGCGGTCTCCACCTTAAATTTTAGTGATCTGTAACTTTGGTGGTGGACATGCATGTACAATCCACTGGGTTTTGTTAGTATTATTATTTGTTGCTGCCGATCTATGATCTTGCATATTAACTGTCATAACCAGAGGCTTTTGTTACATATTTCTTATTAGATTCACATCTTTATGGTCCATTTGCAGGTCAATGCTTGGAACTTGAAAGGTCAGCTTCCATCGATTGTAGCTCACTACATTTCTGTCCAGTGTCATTTCTACGTTTCACTACTCCAGCAGTAAGTTTTGTTCTCGTGTCCAGAGTTTCACGTTATGAGTGCATCATGTTGTTTTATCCTCAACTTTGCCTTGTGTTGTTTCTTCCTTAATAATATCAATCTTTGGTTCCTCGAGTTTTGAATCCATTTCCTTCAAACAATGCACACAACTGTTGATACAATATCTATTTTCCCATAATTTGTTTTCTTGGTTCCGAATTATATATGAACAATTGACTTACCTGAATCACTAAAAAAACATGATGCAGGTGGTAGAATACGCTTCCTCTATTGGTGAAGGCAAAGCTGCCTCCAAAGCTGTGGATGTTTGCTTACGGTATATACATGAGGATATATACTTGTGCTATTGTATGTTGAATCGACTTATTTGTGACTCCGGTGTTGTTTTCTTAGAGCTTTGGAAGATTTCAATTTGCTACTGCGCAAGCCGGCGAGTGATGCATCAACATCTGCTAACGCCATGAGGAGAAAAATCAATACCGCACTTAAAGCTATAACAAAGTATTATAGAAAATATAAAACTTTATGTACTTTGTCAGAATGGATCATTGGCTATCATTTTTTAACCCTATTCCGATCCTTTTCAGCGTTTTGCAATTTGCGCCACCACCAATGATGGCGGGAGGAACAATGATAGATGAAGCAACGACGCCCGCAAATGCCCCAAAGAGACCAAAACCAATATTTGAACGTGGCAAGAAGCCAGGCCATAAAATTGAGCACATGCAGCCTGGCTTTTCTGATGGCAAGCTATCCTATGGTCCTGGCAAGAAGGCAGGCCATAAAATGGAGCACATGCAGCCTGGATTTTCCGATGGCAAGCTATCCCGTGGTCACGGCAAGAAGGCAGGCCATGAGAAGGACAAATGTGATGACGACGAGTTTCAAATGGAACTCGACCGGCAACTAGAACTCAACCTCCATGGCTCTTGGGGTCCCTGGTTGAGATCTTTGCCCCAAGATGTTTGGTTCATTTTGGCGATTGCTTTCAGTGCACTAGTACGTGCATGCTTGCGATATCTAAATTAGTATCTTCGTGCAAAGACAAATATATTCTAGGTGCTACTTCTTGCTTTTTTGCGTGTAAACGTTTGGTTGTTGGTTACCGTATGATGAGCCTGGTTTGTATTAAGCAGTGGGCGTTAGTTCAAGCGAAGTTCTGTCGAGATACTCTTTGTTTATGTTAGCTGGCGGTACATAGTGAGTTGCTCATATATACCAGATGGCCTCAAAAGGTACAACAAACCCTGACAATCCATAATCTGGTGAGTCAAAGGTGTGGCAAGAGAGCGAACTGTCATCCAGGGATATATTGTTTACCAGCAGGCTTACCGTACAGTGACGAGGAAACAAAGGTAGCAACTTTTATTGCCCCAAAGACCCCATAAAAATTGGTTGATGTTTCGTCCGTGATGTGTGCAACGAACTAAGGTTGTGCGGAGCTTCAGGCTGAGACCTCCCTCGTTGAAGTTGAATCCTTCAGAAGTTATATGGTTTCCTTTCGGATATTTTGTTATTAGCTGTTTCTTTATCCAAATTATTGCAGGCGTAGGTATAACCAACACAGTGCACAAGTACTTTAGAAGGTAACGCATATGTTGCTATCTTTACCTGTTCCGGTCTTATTCTTATCTGCATGACAAGTTACCTCTGCTGCTATTTGATCCTTATTGTCAGAATGAGAGGGTGGGGCGTCGATCCATTGGCTGGGCGGCTGGGGTAGCTGCCAGCCCACTTGAGTTCAAGCCTCGGCTTTGACGTTGGTGCTCGCGGAGTTTCTCCTATAGAAAAAAAGCCAGCGAGGGTTAGCCCTTTGGTTGGTCTCTTTTTTTATTGTCAGGATGGATGTGGCGAAGTGTATTGAGGAATTGCTGCGAACTCGAGACTGGCTTAGGGAACTTGGTAATGAATTAGTCCATTTCTTGGGACATAGTTTTCTATTAACTTCTGTTAATGTAGCACATGTGCAAGTGCACATATGCATCCAACATTTACCAAGTGCATGTTTAGCGTCTTTAAGTATAATTAATTTCCTGAACATCATATGCAAATATCTGCTTAGTTTACTCTGTTGTATGACCATAAGCAATTGTTCAAGTCAAGTATAATATCTTTGAAAATTATACGCGGTCTCCACCTTAAATTTTGGTGATCCGTAACTCTGGTTGTGGAGATCGCCGTCGTGCCCCTGTCGGTGTTCTGCCCCTTCTGGTGCCCCTCGTCTTCGTTCAACCTCCCCAGCGTGTTCGTGCTGCTCCACTGGTCATGCTGGTGCCGCCGGAGCTGCTGGACCGGCCCTGCCTCGCTCGATTCATCAACTCCGACGAGCCCTCTGCATTGACGCCTCTCGAGACGACCAACGCGACACCATCCATCTGCCTCTCGTCGACCTACTGGTACGTGTGTTCGCCGTGAAGCGCTACATCCATTCATCCTCTTGTCAGCCGTGGTCTCCTCGCCGGAGAATCACCGACGACGAGCCGCCCTCCCTCTGTTTCTCTCTCTCTCCCTCTAAACATGCCAAGGGGGCCCACTGCTCAGCCACTCAGCCGCCTCCGAAGCGGTATAAGTGGTGGCGCCTTTCGGGTTTACGCCATCGACGTCACCCACTCTGTGATTTTCTGAAAAATCAATTTAAATTCAGAAAATTTGACTAAACGTTGACCTGCTCTAACTTCTATTCTATAATTCCAAATGATATGATTCGTTTTGCATTGGTTTTGTGTTGAACTCCTCTATCAGCATGCAAAAGATGAGATTTTTTCTTGATGTGGATATTTTTTGGTGCATTAAAAAGTGTTATGTGCCCTTTTCTTTTTGTTATTTCAATAATTTTCTGAAGGAAATTGCTGCCTTGAGGGTAACCAGGAGGAGTGTGACCCTCCTCTACACTAAGGCAAGCCATCACAAATATTTGCAAGAATGTCATTTCAATATCTTATTTTCACTTGAATATGATTATTTTAAATGCATATAGAAAATTCCTATAAATTCCTTTGATGCTAGTTTCATGTTCTTGCTACGCTTGTTCTGTTATCAGTAGCATGGTAGTTGGATAACTAAGTTTATGCAATAATGTGATGTTATGCTTGATCTAGTTCATACTGATATTATGTTGAAATGGTGCATATATAGTTCATGGCATACTATGGACCGGTGAAATTATTTGCCAGTTGAAACTTGGTAATAAACCAACTTGAACATGCTATTGATCGAGTCATGGTGCCACCGAATCGAGCTTCCCAAGTGCAACCACATTTGCCTTTATGGGGAGGCCCTTTCTCGGTCCATTGTTATGCCTCTCGCCGGTGCCTCCAACTAGGGAAGGTTACGCGCTGGTGCTACCCTGGTCCGGTAGGCAGGTATAACCTTGTCTGCCCATAGTTGTTTTGGTACCATGTCCCCATTTGGCACGATTGTTTCGCCATGACGGTGGCCGTTAGATGTCCGGAGTGGCATCGGAGCCACCCATGACTTAACCCAAAGGGGAATTGGTCGGAGTGGCCGGTAGAGTGTCATGGCAATAGGTTGGTTCTGTCGGAACATCGTTGGTCCACCCGAATGGGAGTCCGAGGCCATGGGTTACGTGGTATGGGTACAATGTACTAACCTCCGCAGAGTGTGTTTAATCTATCGATAGGCACATCATCGGTCATGGACACAAGTTCGTAGTAGGTCACACCATGGAGAAATATTAAACTTGCACACGGAATGTATACTTGTGAACTGGTTATGTTGGTGAAGTTGTTGAGACCACCGAGGTGGTTTCGTTTGTGATCCGGATGTGATGACCTTGGTATGATGATGATTCGTGGGGGTAACCAAGATAGTAAGCGGGTCTGAAAGGCCCTTTTATGAGCACAATCACTTCTTGAGTAGCAAGCTAGTTCTTCCATTAAACCTGCTTAAATATCATTGTTGTTGTTTGCCATTCTTGTTTTATTTGTGTGAGCTTGCGAGTGCATTAAAAGTACTCACCCGACGTGTCATGCTAGTTTCAAGAGAAGTTATACTGGAGTTGGAGTTGCATCGTGCATCGCAGTCTAGACCGTGTCCACATCAGTGTCCCTGTGAGATGGAGTCCTTCTACGTCGTCGTTCCGCTACCGCGTAGCTTTATCGTGATGTCGAGGCCCCTGCTCATGTCTACTAAATATTGTACATATGTTCAGCACTAGCGTGTGTGCCGCTTGGTCTCGCTACTTGATGTGATATCGACTCTATGCTTTAATAAAGCAGTTGTCTTTCTGTACCAAGTTGTTGTGTGTTGCCAGAAGACATGATCTCTGGGCTGGAAATGCAAGGTAAACCGGTTGCTTTGAGCCGGGATGGCACAACGCTTGGTATCAAAGCCGCGCTGACTGTACAACGCCCTAAACCGCTAGTGCGTTAGTTATTCGATATTTAGTAACCCTGAGTGGCGGTAGTGTTTGTGTGCATATGGTTGCTGCCTTGTGATACGTCTCCAACGTATCTATAATTTTTGATTGCTCCATGCTATTATTTATGAAGTCTTGGATGTTTAATGGGCTTTATCATTCACTTTTATATCATTTTTGGGACTAACCTACTAACCCAAAGGCCGAGTCCAGATTGTTGTTTTTGCCTGTTTCAAGGTTTTGCAGAAAAAAATATCAAACGGAGTCCAAATGGAATGAAACCTTCGCAAGAGATATTTTTCGAGAAAATCACGCACACGGAGCTTGAGAACCACGTCAGGGGATCAAGAGGTGGCCCACGAGGGAGGGGGGCTTGCCCCCCTTCCCAGGGCGCGCCCCCTGCCTCGTGGCCCCCTTGAGCGTCCCCCGGTGCCCTCCTTCTTCCTATATAATTCTACGTACCCCAAAACCTCCGTGAATAGAGAGAAAACCCTAATTCCACCGCCGTACCTTCTATTCCCGTGAGATCCCATCTTGGAGCCTGTTTCGGAGCTCCATCAGAGGGGGATCCATCACGGAGTTCATCATCATCATCATCATCGCACTCACCATGAGTTGTGAGTAGTTTACGACAGACCTTCGGGTCCATAGCTTGTATCTAGATGGCTTCTTCTCTCTCTCTGGATCTCAATACAAAGTTCTCCTCGGTCTTCGAGGAGATCTATTCGATGTAATCTCTTTTTGTGGTGTGTTTGTCGAGATCCGATGAATTGTGAGTTTATGATCAAGGTTATCTATGAAAGATATTTGGTTCTTCTATGAACTTTTTATGTGTGCTCATAATATCCTTGCAAGTCTCTTCGAATTATTGGTTTGGTTTGGCCTACTAGATCTATAGTTCTTGCAATGGGAGGAGTGCTTGGCTTTGGGTTCAGTCTTGCGGTGTCCTTTCCCAGTGATAGTAGGGGCAGTAAGGCATGTATTGTATTGTTGCCATCGAGGATAAAAAGATGGGGTTTATATCATATTGCTTGAGTTTATCCCTCTACATCATGTCATCTTGCTTAAGGCGTTACTCCATTCTTATGAACTCAATACACTAGATGCATGCTGGATAGCGGTCGATGTGTGGAGTAATAGTCACGCAGGAGTCGGTCTACTTGTCTCGAACGTGATGCCTATATACAATGATCATGCCTAGATAGTCTCATAATTATTCGCTTTTCTATCAATTGCTCGATAGTAATTTGTTTACCAGCCATAGAATATCGCTATCATGAGAGAAGACATTAGAAAACACTATGACCCCCGGGTCTATTCTCAACATATCAATCTACATCTACTTTACTTTTATTGCTTTTATTTGCTGTTCTTATAAACCAAAAATGCCAAAAATAAAAACTATCATATCTATGAGATCTCACTTTCGTAATTGACTGAAAGGGATTGACAACCCTTATCGCGTTGGCTGCGAAGTTCTTATTTGTTTGTGCAGGTGCGAGGGACTCGCGCGTGGTCTCCTACTGGATTGATGCAATTATTGATATGAAGGAAGGAAATATTAGATTCCAATTTCCATTAAGGAAAGGCATGGAACACTTTCCTATAAAGAAAATCAAATTACCATATGAATCTATCATGAGAGCCACTTATGGATTGCCTTCCAAAGATGGCAATACCTAGATTTATCTTGTATTGTGCCAAGCTAGGGGGGCGTAAAACGATAGCGCTTGTTGGGAGGCAACCCAACTTTATATTTTTTGTTTTTCTTGCTGTTAGGGAATAAATATTGCATCTAGCCTCTGATTAGATGTGGTTTCATGTTTTGTTTATTGTTTGTGCCAAGTAGAACCTTTGGGAAGACTTGTGTGAAGTTTATGTGATCTTGCTATGAAAAACAGAATCGTTAGCTCTCGCTAAAGTGATCTTCAGATTTTACTGGAGCGTGCTTTTTAGTATATTCTTTTTGCAGATGATTGGTAGACAAATTCCGCAAATTTACCAATTTAGTTTGAATTTTTTGGAGTTCCATAAGTAGGCGAAACCTGCAGATTACTACAGACTTTTCTGTTTTTGACAGATTCTGTTTTTCGTGTGTTGTTTGCTTATTTCAATGCATCTATGAGTAGTATTGGAGGATATGAACCATAGAGAAGTTGGAATACAGTAGGTTTAACACCAATATAAACAAATAAAGAATTCATTGCTGCACCTTTGAGTAGTGGTTTGCTTTCTTATACTAACGGAGCTCACGAGAATTTTTGTCTAAGTTTTGTGTTGTGAAGTTTTCAAGTTTTGAGTATTGCTTTGATTGACTATGGAACAAGGAGTAGCAAAGGCCTAAGCTTGGGGATGCCCATGGCACCCCAAGCAAATTCAAGATAATCAAAAGCCTAAGCTTGGGGATGCCCCGGGAAGGCATCCCCTCTTTCGTCTTCATCCATCGGTAACTATACTTAAAGCTATATTTTTATTCGAAACATGATATGTGTTTTGCTTGGACCGTCTTGTATAATTTGAGTCTTTGCTTGTTAGTTTGTCACAATCATCCTTGCTGGACACACCTATTTGAGAGAGTTAAATATGGCATAGAAATTGTTAGAACACTCTATATGCTTCACTTATATCTTTTGAGTCGAATAGTTTTTGCTCTAGTGCTTCACTTACATCTTTTAGAGCACGGTGGTAGTAATATTTTGTAGAAGTTGTTGAACTCTCATGCTTCACTTATATCCTTTTGAGAGTCTATTAAAACAGCATGGTAATGTGTTTAGCCTAAGAAACTAGTCTTCACATGATAGACATCCAATGTCAATGTAGTAAAAAAATTCACTCCAAGTGCATTGAATATGATGAGATGTTGGATGCTTGATAATTATTTTGAGATATGATGATAGTGATATTAGAGTCATGCTAGTGGAGTTATTATGAAATTGAGAAATACTTGTGTTAATGTTAGTGATTCACGTAGCATGCACGTATGGTGAACCGCTATGCGACGAAGTTAGAGCATGAGGTATTTGTAGAGTGCCAACCTTTGTGTGGAGGTCGAGGACGCGCGATGGTTAGCTCCTACCAACCTCCCCCCTAGGAGCATGTGTTGATTGCTTTGTTTTGATGATTCGTAGATTTTTGCAATAAGTATATGAGTTCTTATGACTAATGTTGTGTCCATGGATTATACGCACTCTCACCCTTCCACCATGGCTTCTTCTCTCTCTCTCGATCTCAATACAAAGTTCTCCTTGGTCTTCAAGGAGATCTAATCGATGTAATCTCTTTTTGCGGTGTGTTTGTCGAGATCCGATGAATTGTGAGCTTATGATCAAGGTTATCTATGAAAGATTTTTGGTTCTTCTCTGAACTTTTTATGTGTGCTCATAATATCCTTGCAAGTCTCTTCGAATTATTGGTTTGGTTTGGCATACTAGATCTATAGTTCTTGCAATGGGAGGAGTGCTTGGCTTTGGGTTCAATCTTGCGGTGTCCTTTCCCAGTGATAGTAGGGACAGTAAGGCATGTATTGTATTGTTGCCATTGAGGATAAAAAGATGGGGTTTATATCATATTGCTTGAGTTTATCCCTCTACATCATGTCATCTTGCTTAAGTCTTCACTCTGTTCTTATGAACTCAATACACTAGATGCATGCTGGATAGCGGTCGATGTGTGGAGTAATAGTAGTAGATGCAGGCAGGAGTCGGTCTACTTGTCTCGGACGTGATGCCTATATACAATGATCATGCCTAGATAGTCTCAGAATTATTCGTTTTTCTATCAATTGCTCGACAGTAATGTGTTTACCTGCCATAGAATATCGCTATCATGAGAGAAGCCACTAGAAAACACTATGGCCCCCGGGTCTATTCTCAACATATCAAGCTACATCCACTTTACTTTTATTGCTTTTATTTGCTGTTCTTATAAACCAAAAATACCAAAAATACAAACTATCATATCTATCAGATCTCACTTTCGTAAGTGACCGTAAAGGGATTGACAACCCATCGCGTTGGCTGCGAAGTTCTTATTTGTTTGTGCAGGTGCGAGGGACTCGCGCATGGTCTCCTACTGGATTGATACTGTCGTGGAATTAGCACGGCAGATGTCCGGTTTAGCGGACTTAAGTGTGAGGCCATCGTACGGGTTAGCTTGAAGGGGTTAAAGCGGACGAAGGACACATGGAGTTTATACTAGTTCGGCCCCTTTGATGAAGGTAAAAGCCTACGTTTAGTTTGGTGTGGTATTGCTTGGGCGTCGATGACCAGGGAGCGAATCCGCTTGCCTATGTCTCGAGCTGTTGTCTTTTGTCCCTGAACCGTCGCCGGGACATCCCTTTATATAGGAGGCGATGCCCGGTCCAGTTTACAGAGTCCCGAGGCCGGCTCATAAACGTGTCCGCCTCGGTCTCTACTCTTTCTACCTTACATCCCAAGTTACATGGTACGACGGTTTACAGACCGTGGGCCTTATACATGGGCCCTAAGCCTCTACGGGCTATGATCTCTTTACATATTTTACTGGGCTTGTAATAATACAACCTTGTTAGTGTAATCCAGACCTTCCTGGCCGGTTTATACCTGCTAGCAATATCCCTGACATTAGGCCCCAGATTGATTTGAACTTGTTCATGTCAGTCTCCGATGTTTTGTACGAATTTCCTTTCTACAACTTATTTGCTTCATAAACCGGCCATGACATCATCTCCTGGAATCGCATTAGTCCGTCGTGACATCATCTCCGCATTTAATGCCCGCATCTGTCTGTTACCTTTCTTTAATGCCGCATCGAAGATCGAGGCGACAACTCAATCTTTATCCGATCTTTGGCCTCCTCGATTCCCGCGTTTATCGTTTTTACCTCTTCGGCCTATAAATACCGCTGAGGCTCATCTCTTTTCCCCTTCTGCCTTCTTCTTCCTCTGTCTCCAGCGCTCGAAGCTCTGCTACCATTCTTCGAGCTCGCCGTCGTCCTCGAGCCCGGCCGCTGCATCGACCTGAACGTTTCCAGAGAACTTTGCCGCCGTCTTCTGTTTCCTCAGGTACTCCCTCTTCTTTCCCGTAGATCTTATTCTAGGGTTTCTTCTGTAGCTCGCCATGAAACCTCGAGGCCATGTAGTTCATCCCCGTAGGCCAGTCTTGGCTGTAGATTTAAACTTGTTTAGGCTCGACCTTCATCCATGCGCTTCTGCTCCGTCATTATATCCTTAGTCCCTCTAGCTCTATTAGTTTAGATCAAATCTATAGAAAAACTCCGCGGCCCTCACTAAATATAACTTGCATTATTCCGTCTTTTTCTTGCGCCTTAGATCCATATTTACCTCAACCCTATATGAAAACTTTTTTTCACACTTTTAGATCTGCAGCTTTTCTCACCGGTTTAGCCATAACTTGTGCTTAGTATGCTTTTCTTGACGGTTTAGATGTAAGCATGTATCCCCTAATTGACGATTTAACTTCCTCTTTTTCTATCATCATGAACCGGTAGCTATCTCACTCATATCTGCTTCCGGATTAGTAATACCATTAGTCCCTTGTTTAAATCGACAATTAGGTCCATAACTTCATAGAATGCACCGGCTTATATTTAGCAGTTGGTAAACCGGGTCTTGCACTATGTTTTTCAGCACTTCCTCATCAAAAACGATGGCCAAGCAATTTGTCGCTTGCAATTGGGTTCCTTCCCGGATCACAGAAAATGATTTGGTTGAAGCGGCCTCAATTGGCGTTCTCACTACTAGGAAAAGGCCTATTAATGGCGCACCTAGTTTGGCCATTAATGGCGCATTGGTGGTGCGCCATTACTAGCACGCCATTAGTATACTTTACTAATGGCGCACCTCTGGTGCGCCATTAGTATCTGGTATACTAATGGCGCACGACTGATGCGCCATCAGTATGCACAGTGGTGCGCCATTAGTATGTCTCCCAGGGGCCAGGTGCTTTGGCATACTAATGGCGCACTCTGCTGTGATGCGCCATTAGTATGAATATTAGGTTTTTTTTCTGTTTTTTGCACAGGTTATGCATATATATAAATATAATTTCTCGTGGAGCCAACATATATGGTACGCACATCGAAACTATTAGAATCTACTCCCTCCGTTCCGATTTACTCGTCGTGGTTTTAGTTCAAATTTGAACTAAAACCACGACGAGTAAATCGGAACGGAGGGAGTATATAATAGCTCATAGAACAACTTAGCATCATGCATCATCGATCATAATAATAATAAAAACTCAACATAGGTATTAAATAATAAGTCTTACACTTCATTATCGACCATACAACTTCTACTACGTAGCATTTTTCTAAGATAAAATGGCATAAAACAAGATGGCGTTTGTCTCTAAATCAATTAGATTTAAAGGGCCATTATGAAGAACGCAGATTATCTTGTCTCCATTTCTTGCCCTTCTCACTCTATTGCTTCCAAGTACCTCCTTACGAGTTTTCGTTATTTTTCGCCATTCTTTGATTCTCATTCCTTCATTTTTAGAAGAAATCCGATATGGACACATGTGATTTGTAGGTTCACCTGGCAGAATGTTTAAAACTTGTAGTTGACCAGATTGAAACATGACAGGAGGCACACAGTCACTAGGGAGAATCTGTTGCAAAACATATAGTAAGACTTCGTAGTTAGCATTGTAGTTCAGTTCGAGAAGAACTAATGCAAAACATGCACGAATGTCGTAATAGTACAAAAATCTTACCATGGTATCTCCATTGATATTAACGTAGTTGAAGACGTGCACTAGTGGGACGTATTGACTATATTGTGGTTCAATATTGCGATGTTGAATGTAATCCAGAAGAAAGGAATAAAAGAAGATGATCTGCTCTTTGTCCTTATAAGTACATTCTGAGCCAGGGGTGTAGTAGGTTCTGTCTAGCATCATCCTCACATTATTTGAATAATCAAAATAACCTATCAATGGAAATAAGTTGTCAACTATTTTGAAATAAACAATATAAATTACTAAATAACTATGTTTGGTAAACTCACTTCTCGGTAGAATTGGAATCATATCGTCAACAAGGACCCAAATGTCCAAATCATCTTCGGCGATGGAATCCGGATTACCAAGATCCATGGTGAGAAGCATACCCTCATAAAAACCATATATCTTGCAAAATGATTCCCAATTCTTGCAACCAAAAGTGGTTACGTTATCTGAATTGTACAAATCCACTTCTAAATCAACATTATGCATGGTCCTTAGTTGAATTTGCTTTGTCTCCGAAGTTTCATGATCTTCAAATCCCATCCTCTCCAAGACATAGCGTCTTGCATGACACGGGATAAACTAGTTGCATGTAAAAGAAGAAAATTAATTACTTACACGTTGAAGTAGCTAGAAATCGTGCTTAATTAATTACGAAACAAGACTTGTCGTTGCGTACCGTTTCGACATCGAAGGTCTCGTCGAGCTTAATACTGAAGTAACGACCGTCTACCAGGTGAGGCCTGTCGCACAGACCCCGGTCGTCACCGCACCAGGAGCACTCCGGGATCCTATCGTCGTCGGAAGACGACATTTCCTATGTTTCAAAGAGATTAAACTTTATAAACTAAAAATATGTACCTAGACAAGCTAGCTGTGGCACCATCCTAGGCTCATTAGGACTAACATTGTCAACACTTTTGCACTAGTTCTGCTACATACCATCCTCACAATCTGATTACTATCCTCTCTATAAACTCATTTTAAACGAGTTCAAAAAGTGTAAGATCTTTATCCTAAAACAGCACCAAAAAATTAGGGCATGGCATCTAATAAGCAATGTTTGGAAATACAGTAAGTTTAATCTATTCCACCAAAAAATTAGAGCTTATTGACATTCGAAAGAGCACAAGATGGTCTGAGGGGGAGCATTTTTAAGGAGTCCTGGAATTGTTCTGTTGAAGTCCTTTTGGAAGAAATGCTGGGTGGTGGGCCTGCTAATGAAGACCTTATTCCACCTGATGGTGTTGACCCACACCTTGTGCCTCAACATGCTAATGACTTTCCAGGATTTCAGCCACTGCCTATCCATAATATTCATGCTCAAAATGGAGACTCGAATGATTGTGAGGAGCAAGAAGAACAAGATCAGCACTCGACTTTTCCCCAACCAGAACCAATCCAACCTCAGAAACATCAAGTTGAAATTCCTACATTACCAGAAGATGGGGCCCCAGACAGTAGCATCACTACAACTGTATCTTTTTCTGATAGCTTATTTTCTATTACTCACTATACTAGGGAAGAGGTTAATCAAGGAGCTCCAGTGCCACCAATTGGTCAGGGCCTCCTCAACATTGCTTTAGCCTATAATGCAGATGGAAAGGAGGATGATATTCAGGTGGCACAACGCAATGTGGACAACATACAATTCCAAAAGTTGGCCATATAGACTGATGTGGTAGTTCATTCTGCTAATTCAGAGCTCCAACACAATTTACAACAAGTTGACATGACTGTTGTGCACAAGGAAGGAGGAGATACCATGCCATGCCTGCTAATGACTACCATTGAAGAGCAAGCTCGAATCTTAAAGGTATATCAGTATATCATCATCTTCATGAGAACAATAATCAGGAGCTAGTTTAAGCAACCGGG